>CM070713.1:24839637-25385780 GCA_036346275.1 Otatea glauca
TAAAAATTTCAAAGATCAACTTAACTGCATTTGATAGATATGATAAACACAGTTCAATGTGAATAGTGATTTTTTACTATGCAATGTGCATCACTATTCCTTTGGCTACTTGTTAATTTCATATCTTTCAAATATAATTTAATTTAACCGTGAAAATTTTACAAGCTCATAGAATATCACCGCCCAAATTTCTCCTACATATGGTACTTTTTTTAGAATTTAGAAAACTTTATATATGGTTGCCAAGGAGAGGATGATTTCCACTTGATATTTACCTATGTCGACAAAGGTGAAGACATAGTTGCTATCGTGCACCAAGAGGAAGATAGCAAGCTTGCTAGAGCGTGAATCTCCATAGGATCTAAAGGTGATTGAGATATAGCAAAATTTCAGCTTGAATATTAATAAATCCAAAAAAGAAGACACTTGCTCGCATTGAATAGTGTACTAGAGGCTATTGGGTTGGGCTAGGAAAAGTTAAATGCCAAAGTGGATAGGACAGCTTGTAGTTGCAACATCCCAATTTTCGGCTTTTAAAGTTTTTAAACAAAAAGAACTAGTTGGATTTTTCTTGAGTTAATTAAAGTTTAATTATAATTTCCTAAAATAAAATGATTTATTTTGACTAATCTAAACATCAATTAAAAGAAATTTTTCTTTATTTTCTTGGAATTTTTGAGTTCGTTTGGTATTTCTTAGAATTTATTTGAATTTATAGCCTTTTCTTTAATTCAAAAATTCTTTCTTCTTCCTAAAATTCCCCAGTGGCAAATCTGGTCGCTAACCTCTCCTTTCCGCTCGGCCAATCTCTCTCTCTCCCCTTCCCACACTAGGCTAGCACCATGTAACATCGCAAAATATTTTAAAATTTGGTTTTAGAAAGTAGCTAATCAAACCCGCTCTTTCATGGGAAAGTGTATTTTGGCCGAGCCATTTTCTCTCTTAGCCCTCTCTATCTCTCGTCTAGTTGACATGTCGAGTCCACTTGCCAAGCATCGCTTCGCCATTGTGCCCGCGTCTGCGTGTGGAGAGTCAAGTATGCTCGCTTATAGTCTCATTGCAAACCAATGAGACCCCTCATGCATGAAGCATCTAGGACCTCAAATTCGCTTTTGAGTTTTGATAATTAATGACAATCGTGTTTAAGAGACTAATAATTCTTTTAAGAACATGAAAGCGAAGTTGGTCCTACACACTGCATATAAGGAGATGGAATCATGAAATTCAAAAGAAATCAAAGCATCAAGCTCAAGGCCATGGTATAAAAATTTAAGGACCTTTTCATAGCTTTTATGGTCTTGGTGGTTGAAGAAAAGATTGGGTTGCTAGAATAGGTATCGTGACTATTAAGAGGGTCTTTGGTTAGTAGATTGATGATAATCAAGAAAATGGCCTAAATTCATGCTCATACCTTAGTCATATGCATTCCTTGAAAAATCCTTTAAAATGCTAAAAACTCTATGGTCGCACACTACCACCTAACTAGGTGTGGTACTACCGTGGGAGCGTGTAGTACCGAATTCAGAGCCCGGTAGTTATATTCTATAGCATGTGTTTTTTGTGTGTTTGCCAGGCCAGCACTACTGCCCTACTAGGTGCGTATTGCTGCAGGAGTGGTAGTACCGGCTCCAGAGCCCAGTAGTTATTTTCTAGAATGCATCATTTTTGGAACTTTCCCCTGGCTCGCACTACCGCCCATCTGGGAGCGATACTACCGCAGGTGCTGCAGTACTAGTCCAATTGGCTGGTAGTTATTTTCCAGAGAGGACTTAAATGCACATTTTTGGTATCCGAGGTCTGGCACTACCGGCCCTACATGGGCAATAGTGACTTTGAGCATCGGCAACGACTATTAACTATCGTGATTAAATGCTACAACCGATCGTTGATTCGAGGTCAAGACCACCGGTCCTACATGGGTGGTAGTGCGGGGTTGTCTAAAATTTCGTAACTTTGGTGCCAATGGCTAGATTTGTGGTTGAGGCTATAAATACACCCCTATCTACATCTAGGTATTCTCTTGATCATTCATTGCATATTTGTAAGCCCTAGCAACTCTCTCTTCATCTCTAGAGCATTTAATTTCATTTTGTGAGTTGTTGAAAGAAATTCAAGTGTGAGCATTCAAGTTGAGCCATTTGACACTTGATCAACCTCAAGCATGCACCAAGTTCTATTCTCTTGAGGTTGCCACCTCCTAGACGGCTTGGAGGTGTGAAATAGTTGATTTTTAAAAGGAGATTGTGAAGAGATCCCAGATCGGTGTAAAGGTTGGAGCTAACCTACACCAAGCGGGAAGAGCTACCACTAGTGATCAAGAGAGGCTCAATTGCACAAGAAGTCGGGCTTGATTGTCTCAAGCTTCCTCAACATGGATTAGGGGAGACTGACAAGTCTCTGAGACCAAGGAAAAAATCATTGTGTCCATCTTCTTGTGGTTTGCTCTTTTGTGTTTCAAATTGTGAAATTTACATTCCTAGTGATTTTAGTTATTGATTATCTCTCTAGGATTGTTACTCTTGTCTAGACGTAAGTAGTTGGTGCACTTAGCAAAACCTAACTCATTTAGGATTTAATTGTTATAGAATTGATTGTGTTGTATTTGCTCAATTATTGAATTAGAGCAAAATAATTTAAAAAAACCTTCTATTCACCCCCTCTAGTCGGTTATCCTTTATCCTACAAGTTAAATGAGAGCTTGGTCCCTCATTTATAGACTTTACCGTACAGAGAGAAAAGGATGGCTAGTGAGAGTGTATCCATAGAAAAACACCTTTCTTTGATGGCACAAATTATGCGTGATTGGAAAATACGCATGACCGCTTATCTCAAGGCCATGAGCCCAAACATATGGAAAATTGTTGATGAGGGGTTCTGTTGGGACCCGAATATGCAACTGACCTCGTGTGTATTTCGTGCATTAGTCCAGATCACGCTTAGTGCACACAAGCTCAACATAGATGAATATCACATTCATGCTCAATGATAACATAATAAAGACCTCATCAATATTAAATATAACTTTTAACGACCTTATGGTCAACCTTACATGAGTATGCCTCCTAGGGTTAAGACCGAAAAGTAAATAAATAATAATGAAATAAACATAGCGTAGAAAACCCTTCAATCTACCACAGCAATCGACAAGGTTCGCACCCTAGTTATTCGCAACCTCCGATACTCTTCCTCAAAAGCAAGCGCTGCTTCTTCTCCAACTGGTGATGTTTTGTTGCAAGGAGGTGAGTACATGAAGCACTCAACAAGTCATGCACATAATGCAAGTCTAGTATACTATATGCATGGCTTATTACAAAGGATAGATTAACATGGTTAATTTGCATAGACAACATTTGTAAAGGAATAGCATAAATAGATTGAAAGACAGTAAAACAAATGCTAACAATAATACATTTCCCATTTGTTTTCTAGTAACCAACTTATAACCTTATTCCACATTTCAACATCCATACCTACATTTGCTTTTAATAAAATCTAACCCTTGACAAGAATAATCGAGTAATGCTCAATTTCAAGGCACGGCTATTCAAATAGGTTTTACACTCTCCGTGGTTATACACTTTAGCCACAAGATACAACCATACACCACAAAGGCGCAGTGATTATAACAAAGACTTTCTAATGCCTATCTAAACTCAAGACTATCCGCAAAGGTTTCGACATCGTGGACTGTTACCACATCCAGCCCCCTCTTGCGCCATGTGAGCACACCCGTGCGAGGACTGGTTACCACTACCTTGGCCTCACACTATCACAAATAGTACAAAAGTTTAGACTCAACAAATTAATCAGCTAGGTCTGTCCTATAACAGACATGTGATTATATGAATGACTCAGTTCAAATTTTGCAAGGTTAAGTTCTTAATTGACCAAGGCAAGACTAACCAAAAATCATCATAACTATGAACTAACAATTATCACAAAAAGCAATGCGACTGCCCAATTGCCATGTGGGCCCTCCACAAATACATGCCACTTGCCTCAATCTAAATCATTTTACCACCCCGATTGATTTACCATGCACCATGTGCCATCAACAACAACATTGTGTGACAACACCCAACACACAAGTTGATAAACATGTTCCATAGTCATTAAGCAAGAGTAACCATTTTCACATAAAATGATGACTTTGCACCGCTAAACATACTACTTATGTTCTAACTACCCACATTAGCAATTATAGCTATCAACTAATATGAAACAATTCTAGGGTGACAAATGAAATACGACATACAATATGGCAAGGTGGATGTAATTCAATGTGGACAAAAACTACCCCCAACATATTTGAAACAACGATACTTGAATTAACATACAATACTTGGAAAGAATATAATATTTAAAGCATAGGTTCAACATGTTCAAAGCACCGATTGGCTTCAAATAGCTCAGACTCCTGCTCTGGACCTTGCTCGCGTGCAGGTTCCTCAACCACAAACTCACCGAGCAACTCAATGTCTACGCGTAACGAAATAGAAAGCAATAAATACCAAAATAGAGAGCAAGATTAACTCTAAAAATTAAATAAAATTATCCATTAAATAGATCTTGATTTAAAAAAAATTTAGAAAGTGGAATCACCTCAATCGGAGCTCGGATGCAAATGATATAGCTATTAAAAGTTTGAAATAAAAGAAAAATAAGAAAATTGGAAAACCGAATTTACCAATTATTTTTATACTGAAAAATAGCATTTATGATGTCATGCTGACATGAGCACCAAATATGTTTGCGATTAATTATTTTTATGAGAAAACCGAATTATGACGTCACATTGACGTCGGTGTACACGTGGCGCAATCTGGAGGCAAAGACGATCATCGGGCGATTTGACTCGGTCCACGGTTCGACCTCGGCCCACCGTGGACCGGTGACATCGCGTTCGTGTGCCTGCCGACACAAGCCATGGCGTCGCGGTGGCACGCAACACGCAGCGACTACGCTACTTGTGAAAGGCTCGACGTAATCCCGCCCGTCCAACTCAAATCAGACGGCCAAGATCAGTTGACACCACGCAACTCTGATCTACTGCGGAGGCAACACGCGGCACGATCCCGATCGTCTAGATCAGATCGGATGACAGCGATGACAAAAGAATTGAAGCAGCAGGATGACGCGGCTAGCCCGATGGACGGCACGAGGCACGATGCGAATCCGACGGCTAGGACACGGCGGCGCGAGACAAGGTGGCGGCTACGTGAGCGGTTTGGGCCGGACCGATGGGTTTCGGCCCAACACTATTCACGGGGATTTTAATACATTTTTGAATAAAAACAAATCTACAAAATAGGTTAAGCCAAATAAAATAGCAAAAATTCTAGGAAAAATCCAAGAAAATTCCAAAAATACTTTAAGACATTAGGGACTCAAATAAAATATTTTGAACAAAAGATCATTAATAATTTTTACTAAATAAATAAAAGATAACAAAAAGCTTAATTCAACAAATTCAGAATAAATTAAATAAAATCCTAGAAAATTCAATAAAAAGGAAAAAGCATACTAAACCTGTAAAAGCAAAATTTGGGATGTTACAAACCTCCCCCTTAACGGAATCTCAACCCCGAGATTTAGGGCTGACTAAGGAATAGGTTTGGAAATTCTAACTTCAGATCCTCTTCACGCTCCCACGTGGCCTTTCTTTCTGAATGATTGCTCCACTGTACTCTACAGAATCACACTGACTTATTTCGGGTTCTGCGATCAGCTACATCCAGAATCTTGATTGTTTGCTCCTTGTAGATTAGGTCCTCTTGCAGTTTAATTGACTCCAATCGCATCTACTCTACGGGCACTCAAAGACACCTCTTCAACTGAGACACATGAAATACATCATGCAGTCCTGCCAATGACTGCGGTAATTCCAACTGGTATGCAACCTCTCCTCTACGACTCAATATTTTAAATGGACCAACATATCTTGGTGAAAGATTTCCTTTGGCATGAAACCTTTTTACTCCCTTGAGAGGGGTTACTCTGAGATACACAAAATCATCAGGCTCAAAACTTAATTTACAACGACGATTATGAGCATAGCTCTTCTGCCTTGATTGAGCAGTCTTCAATCTTTCTCTAATCATGACGACCTGCTCTTCGGCTTCTTTTAAAATCTTTGGTCCAAAAACCAAACGCTCTCCTGTCGCATTCCAATTCAGCGGGGTACGACAAGATCGACCATACAAGGCTTCAAACGGTGACATCTGCAAACTTGCTTTATAACTGTTATTATAGCTAAACTCGGTATACGGAAAACATTTATCCCACGTAGCAGCATAGGCTAAAGCACAAGCTCTCAACATATCTTCCAAAATCTTATTGACTCTCTCGGTCTGACCATCTGTCTGAGAATGATAACCTATACTGAAATTTAGGTGAGTTCCCATTGCTTCATGCAACTTATTCCGAATCTTGAGGTGAATTGAGTACCCTTATGCGACACTATTTTCTTTGGTACTCCATGCAAACACACAATCCTCGACATATACAATTCTGCCAAACAATCTCCTGAGTATGTGGTGTTTACAGGAATAAAATGAGCAACTTTTGTCAAGCGATCAATTATGACCCATATTGAATCATATCCACTCTGGGTTCTAGGTAAACTGGTAATAAAATCCATACCGATTTCCTCCCACTTCCATTCAGATACTTTCAATGGTTGCAACAATCTGCTAAACTACGATGCATTGCCTTCACTCTCTGGCATAT
Organism: Otatea glauca; assembly: GCA_036346275.1. Taxonomy (NCBI): domain Eukaryota; kingdom Viridiplantae; phylum Streptophyta; class Magnoliopsida; order Poales; family Poaceae; genus Otatea; species Otatea glauca. Next base: position 24,846,367 of record CM070713.1, read on the forward strand.
ATCACACAAAGCAACATGCTCAGCAACTTCACACTTCATATTAGGCCACCAAAATCTTACCTTCAAATCCTGATATATCTTTGCACTCCCTGGATGAATAGAGTACTTCGAGTCATGGGCTTCTTCAAGAATCGATGTTTTAATTCCTTTTTATTTGGTACACAAATTTGACCTTTCATCCACAAGGTTCCCTGCTCATCCAAAGTAAAATTCTTCGCTTTACCTTCATCCATCTTGGACTTAATTCTCTTAATTTTGGCGTCAATTTTCTGCCCATCTCTAATTTGATCCTCCAAGGTTGGCTTCACCTCTAGGGTAGCTAGAAACCCTTTTGGTACCACTTCTAATTTCAGCTTCTGAAATTCCTTGCATAACTCAGGCTGATCCTTCTGTTCTAACATGTTAACGCTGTAACTTTTTCTGCTTAAAGCATCGACTACCACATTAGCCTTTCTAGGGTGATAATGAATTCCTAGGTTATAATCCTTGATTAACTTTAACCATCTCCTCTGCCTCATATTCAGGTCTAACTGAGTGAAAATATACTTTAAACTCTTATGGCCTGTGTATATTTCACAGCAATTTTCAATAAGATAATGATGCCATATCTTTAAGGCATGCACTACTACAGCTAATTCCAAATAATACATCGGGTAATTCTCCTCATGTGGCCTCAACTGCCTTGATGCATATGCAACAACCTTACCATTCTGCATTAGCACACATCCAAGTCCTTGACGCGAAGCATCACAATAAATATCAAAACTGTTCTGAATATCAGGTAACACTAGTACTGGTACTGATGTTAACCTTTTCTTCAATTCTTGAAAACTCTTCTCACACTCTGGCGTCCATGCAAAGTTCTTCTCCTTCTTTAGCAATTGCATAAGGGGTCTAGCAATTGTTGAGAATCCTTCGATGAATCAATGGTAATATCTCGCCATTCCAAGAAAACTGCGAATCTGAGTCACCGACTTTGGGCATTTCCCAATGCAATCTCGCCTCGACTTTCTTGGGATCAGTTGCAATACCTTTGGTAGTCATCACATGACCAAGAAATTCCACCTTCCAAAAATCACACTTGCTAAACTTGGCATACAATTCTTTGCGCTCAAGCTTCTTTAGAACAAGCCTCAAATGCTCTACATGATCTTCTTCGTCTTGGAGTAGACAAGAATGTCATCTATAAATACAACAACAAACTTATCCGGATATTCCATGAAAACTTTATTCATCATATTCATGAAATATGCATGGGCATTGGTTAAACCAAATGACATAACTATGAACTCATGATGACCATATCGGTTGAAAATGCTATCTTGGGTATGTCTTAGCTCGAATCTTCAAGCGATGATATCACGATCGAAGATCTATCTTGGAGAAAATTCAGCTCCTCTTAAGCGATCAAACAAATCATCGATCACCGGTAGCGGATACTTGTTGTTTATGGTCACCTCATTCAAAGCTCGATAATCAATGCACATTCTAATGCTTCCATCCTTCTTAGAACAAACAAAGCAGTGCTCCCATGGTGATGAACTTGGCCTAACAAAACCTTTTTCTAGCAACTCCTCAATTTGCTTCTTCATTTCTACGGTTCATCCATGAGGCATCCCATCTGATCTCTTGGTTATTGGGGGTGTACGGACACCAATTCAATCACGAACTCAATATCTCGATCGGTGGCATTCCGTAAATCCTCGGGAAAATGTCAGGGTATTCATTAACAAGCTGGTACTTCCTCAATGCCGACTACTTTAGCACTATTAACCATCATCGACCATTTGAGCAGCGGTTGCTTGGACTTCCACTCTTTCGCCATTCGGCTTTCAAGTTGACACTACTCTTCTACCACAATCCAACACAACCTTGTGCTTGGACAACCAAACCATTCAAGGATAACATCTAAAGTTTGAGTATCAAGATAATAAGGTTAAGCTAGGAACTCTATCCCATTCATAAGCATCTTTACTCCCATACATCCTAGGTTAGATCATTTATTTCGATCCAGGATTGGACCAAAAGCATGCACTTAAGGTTCATCACTTCTAACCCTTTCCCAATAGCAAAATCTCGAGAAATAAAGGAACGCGAAGCTCAAGAATCAAATAATACTGTAGCAGGTACTGAGTTAACTAGGAACTTACCAAGTACGACGTTCGATGCTTCCTGAGGCTCATCAGTCGTGATATGGTTGACATGATCTCTCACCGTGGCTTGAGTTGTACCTCCAGTTTGAACAGATCCACGATTCCCTCCTGGTGCAGGCATCTTGGTCATCGTAGTTCCAAGATTGAAGCGAACAGGTGTAACACCTCCTCTCTTTGGACAATTATTGGCAAAATGCCCTGGCTCATTGCAATTAAAATAGCGCCTGACGGTCGATTGCTGACCTCCTAGTGCATTATTGATCTGAATAGGTGTCTGAAAATTCTGCCCACTGGGATGCGGTATAGAAGAAGGCATCTTGAAAATTGCCTTGGGCTGAAACTTGACAAACTGCTGTGGTGCAACCCTCAACTTTTGATGTCCTTGGCGAGCTCCCTGCTGTGCCATCCTACGCTTGCGGTTGTCAACTAACTCTTTGCGCTTGTCCTCAAAGATAAGGGCTTTGTTCACCAACTCTTGAAAATCAGGAAAATTGTGGGCAATCAACCCAACTTGCAGCCCAGAATTTAGTCCATTCATGATGCAAGACTGTCTTGCCTTGTCAGTCGCTACATCCTCACGTGCATAGCAATCTAGCTGTGTGAACCGATTCAGTTATTCTGCCACAGACTAGCCTTCTTGCTTAATAGCTCTAAATTCTTCATTCTTTAAGTCCATGACACCTTCAGGAACATGATAATAATGGAAAGCGAGAAAATTCTTCCCAAGTGATCTCTTGTGGGTTCTCCTTCGATACATGAATTCTCCCACCATTCGATAGTTGTGCCCTCGGTGATGAGAGGCATATAGCACCTTCTCATTTCCCTCACCTTTGGGTGATATGAAACCTTCTCTCAATTGTCCTTAGCCAGTCATCAGCCTCAATTGGGTTAGCATTCCCAGAAAATGTTGGCGGACGGGTCCTCATAAAGTCTGACAGCTTCGAGTATGGATGGTTCCCAATATTAGCAGCTTTGTTTGCATTGTTGGCCTTGATTGATTGGTGAAGTGCAGCATTTCTTTGCATCATGGTCTGCATAATTTGTGTTTGTGCAGCAAGAAAGGCTCCAAAATTACTCATGTCAATTGTGGTCTTTGCTTGAGGAACTGGCGACTTAGTTCGGTTCTCATTCTGATGGCTTCCACTTCCACCAGCTCCATTGTTTCCACAAGTCTGAACTATTTGTTGTTCACTCCAAGGTTTAGAGAAAAGAGGGAAAATAGCATAGACAAGTAATATAAGGACTAATGCGGGGAAAAGTTTGAAGCATAAACTCCAAATATAATGAACTTTATTTAATACTTGGTATGGTGCTCACAAGTGCCCAAGGGCAATGCAACACATCACTGCGACTCAAAAGACCATTAAAACTCTCATTAACCTAAACAAGCATTACTAATCGACTAATGGTAACACTCTAAACTTAGACTTATGCGACTCATACAATTGAGTCACCACTACTACTAAACTCAAGACTCTACCTAGTCACTAAGCCATCCTAGGTGAGGGCCTCCGGGCGGACACTGCGGCGGGTGACGCAGCATCGGGGCGAACTTGTTTCGATGGTCGGGGATCTCGTTGGATGATACTGATCCCTGACTCTCAAGCTCTGGCACAAGCTCCTCCGGATCTTCCTCGGACTCCTCCAACTCAGCTACATCCTCTCTAAGGTAGAGAGCCTCCTCCATCTCAGCTATCCTCTCAGAAGCCATCCTTCTAGCCTCTCGAAGGTCCTTCTCGACCTTCTCCAATGCCTCATATACCTCAGTAAGCTCTTGATTTATAGTGTTGGTGAGGTTCTCCTGCACTGAAGCAAAACGTGCAAGATGGACTATGGTGGCATCCTCCTCGCTCCTGACTCTATCCTCGGTGACGGTGTCTCCATGCGAATGGTACTTGAACACCGTTGTCTCCAACTCTGCAGCATAGTCATGAGCAAAATGGCGAAGTGCAAGATGAGCGACCTCCTGAATCCTAGCTTCAAATGTTGCTCTTCTCACGGAGATGTTGACGGGGCAACTTCCTATGGTATTATCCCTGGCATAGATTGTGACCTTGCAAATTGTACCTCGTACCTTCCTGCTCATGATCCAGTTGGTACCACAGTAGATAGGACGATCAAAGCCTCCCAACAGTTGTAGCATCCTCCAAAGCTCAGCAACAAGTCCTCCCTTGTGCTCTCCATAAAGACACTCCATCTCAACCTGCAGAAAGCGGCTCTCGTAAAAATCTCAACTCAAAAACAAGAGAAAAGATGGAAAAATTCAGCAAAGGTAGAAAGAAAGAAGGAAGGGATAAGTCAAGATCCTTTTAATCTTTCAAGTTAATTTTTCCTTTAGAAAATAGTTTTGGACAATCCTAAGACGACAAACTAGCTAGGGCTTGACCTACAATCAGTATGACTCCGATACCACCTCTGTTGGGACTCGAATATACAAATCCATGCCCTCTATGTATTCTACACTAGTCCAGGATCACACAAGTGCACACAGGCTCAACATAGATAAATATCACATTCATACTCAGCGATAACATAATAAAGACCTCATCAATATTAAATATAACTTTTTAACGACCTTATGGTCAACCTTACATGAGTACGCCTCCTAGGGCTAAGACTGAAAAGTAAATAAATAACAGCGGAAATAAACATAAGCGTAGAAAACCCTCCAATCTGCCACAGGCAACTAACAAGGTTCACACCCTAGTTATTCGCCACCTCCTGATACTCTTCCTCAAACGTAGGCGTTGCTTCTTCTCCAACTGGTGATGTTTTGTTGCAAGGGGGTGAGTACATAAAGCACTCAACAAGTTGTGCACAGAACGCAAGTCTAATATACTATATGCATGGCTTATTACAAAGGATAGGCTAACATGGTTAATTTGCATAGACATCATTTGTAAAGGAATAGCATAAATATATTGAAAGATAGTAAAACAAATACTAACAAAAATACATTTCTCATTTGTTTTCTAGTAACCAACTCATAAATTTATTCCGCATTTCAACATCCATACCCACATTTGCTTCTAATAAAATCTAACCCTTGACTGTAATCACCGAGTAATATTCAATTCTGCGAGCATGGCTATTCGAATAGGTTTTACACTCTGCAGAGGTTATGCACTTTACCCACAAGATACAATCATACAACACAATGGTTAGTGATTATAACAATGCCTTTCCAATGCCTATCTAAACCCAGTACTATCTGTTAAGGTTTCAAGACTGGTGAGACTGGTTACCACATCCAGGGCCCCATCTTGCGCCATATGAGCACACCCTAGCGAGGACTGGTTACCACTACCCGGGCCTCGCACTTCCACAGATAGTACAAAGTTTAGACTCAACAAATTTATCAGCTAGGTCTGTCCCATAACAGACATGTGGTTGTATGAATGACTCAGTTCAAATTCTTGCAAGGTTAAGTCCTTAATTGACCAAGGCAAAACTAACCAAAAATCATCATAACCATGAACAAACAATTATCATAAAAAGCAATGTGACCGCCCAATTGACACATTGGCCCTCCACAAATACATGCCACTTGCCCAAGTCTAAATCATTTTACCACCCGATTGATTTACCATGCACCACGTGCTATCAATAACAACATTGTGCGACAACACCCGACACACAAGTTGATAAACATGTTCCATTGTCATTAAGCAAGATTAACCATTTTCACATAAAATGATGACTCATTGCATGGATAAGCATACTACTTGCGTTTTAACTACCCACATTGGCAATTATAGCTACCAACTAATATGAAACCATTCTAGGGTGACAAATTAGATACGACATACAATATGGCAAGGTGGATGTAATTCAAAGTGGACAAAAACTACCCCCAACATATTTGAAACAACGATACTTGAATTAACATGCAATACATTGAAACAATATAATATTTAAAGCATAGGCTCAACATGATCAATGCACCACTTGCCTTCAAATAGCTCTGACTCCTACTCTGGACCTTGCTCGGGTGCTGGCACCTCAACCACAAACTCACCAGGCAACTCGACGTCTACGCGTAACGAAAGAGAAAGCAATAAATACCAAACATAGACAACAAGATTAACTCCAAAATGAAATAAAATTAACCATTAAATAGAGCTTTATTTTACAAATTTTTAGAAACTAGAATTACCTCAATCGGAGCTCGGATGCAAAAGATATAGCTATTCAAAGTTTGAAATGAAAGATAAATCATAAAATTGGAAAAACCGAATTAACCGAATTGTTTTTATACTGAAAAATAGCATTTATGACGTCAAGCTGACCTCAGCACCGAATATTATTTTTGATTAATTATTTTTCTACGAGAAAACCGAATTATGACGTCACGCTGACGTCAGCGAACAAGTGGCGCAATCTGGGCGTACACGCATCACTAGCGCTTGGCACTCGGTCCACAGTTCGGCCTCGGTCCACCGTGGAGTGGTGACACTGTGCCCATGTGTCTGCTGATGCAAGCCATGGCATCAGCGGCGGCACGCGACCCAATCACGACGCGACACACGGCGCTACGCTACTGGCGGAAGGCCCGCGTAATCCGCTGTCTAACTCAAATCGGATGGCTGAGATCAGCTGACACCATGCAACACTGATCTATTACGGAGGCGACAAGCGGCACGATCCCGATCGTACAAATCAGATCGGACGACATGGATGGCAAAAGAACTGAAGCGGCGGGACAACCCGACTAGCCCGATGGACGGCACGTGGCACGATTTGGGACGCATGCTGCGGATCCGACAGCTAGGACATGGCAGAATGAGACAAGGCAGTGGCGGCTATGCAAGCGGTTTGGGCCAGACCGATTGTAAGGCACCCATTTTTGATATTTAATACCAACAATGGGTTCCCTGCACAAGCTATACTAGTCCCATGATCGATGGCTAGTATGCACAAATTACAAATTGAGATCACATCCATACACAATAATATTACATACGTTAAGTGTCCGAGATTACATAATAGTATTACAAGCCAAAACTTGAAAGTAGCAATGAAACTTTATTTCTCTTGTAGTATGCTCATTCACCCTCAGAGCAATGACAAGGTAAATCCTTAGAAAAGATCGTCATCATAACCCCGAACCTCTGTATTGTCGTAAAGATCATCGGGTATTCGGTATCATCACCTAAAACAACATTGATAGCAAGATTGAGTACATTGTGTACTTAGCAAGTCTTATAGTGTATCACAAATGCAATTATAAGTAAATGCGAGTTATAGCAATGGTAAGGTTTCTCTGATTATTTTGCATTGGCAAAGTAAAGCATAAGCATATACTAGATTGCAACCGAAGTTTGTAAAGGAGCATCTTATTGTAATAACCAAGTATTAATTCAACATAAATCAATCATCATAACATAGTCTATCCGAGTGATTCAATCCATTCCCATGTCATCCCCGACATGAAGTGTATTCAAAACACCATTTCCCCATCAAATCATTTTGGAAATATTAAAACTCTAACCATGTGATGACTTTACCAAGTGCCTTTGACCGTAGCGCGGCTAATTAACTAGATTTACACTGCAGAGGTGTATAGCTTTCCCCACAAGAAATGATCTGCCATTTTTGCTAGGCCAGTGGACACTCTTCCTTTGGGGTGTCGTCATGGTGATCATGACATAACCGTTACGTTGTTTAGACCTAACTTTGCACCAGCCCGATGACGTGAAATCCTTGTTATGGAGAAGAAACATGACAATGTATCCCTATCATTAGAAGAGGTAATACAAGCAGTAATTCCCTACGATAGAAGTAGTAAATCCCTGCGATAAAAGTTTCTTCCCATACCAAGGCTTACACCGTTATACCGATATGCATTTACCCACAACAAAGTGTGGAAGCCCCTCATAAGCAAACCTAGGAAGGAATTCTCATACTATCACCCGCCTACCAATGTGGAAAGCCGGACCTAAGCAACTTAATAGGTTAAGGCTGTGTAACATCCCAAAATTTGAGTTTTGGAATGTTGATTTCAAAATTAAACCATTTGCATTTTCTGGAATTAAGTCTAGCTTAATTTGAATTTCTAAATAGTGAAAGGATTTAATTTGGCTAAACTATTCATCAAACTAAAGAATTTCAGTTTTAGTTGGGTTCATTGTGCTCCAAGGAATTGTTCTGTATTTTTGGGGATTTTTCTGAATTTATTTGCTATTTATTTGAATTTATTCGCATTTATTTGAATTTCTGGATTTATCTTAAATCAGAAAATGAATTTAATTTCCAAAACGCCCTCGGGCCATTTTCTTTTTCCTGCACGGCCCAACCCGCCTTCCCCGGGCCACTCCGCTTCGCTCCGCCCCGCTTGGCCCAGCCGCCTCGCTCGGCCCACTCTGGGCCCGCTCACTCCGACCGCTTTCTCGTTGCCTCGGCGGTAACCGGCCATTGCCGTCACCCCGCGAAACCCTAGCCACCGCCGCCGCGCTGAGTCCGCCTCGCCCATGCTTTGGCGTCCGTGCAGCGTCCGATCTGCGCTGCCTCGAGGCTATAAAGCCGTCGCCGCACCCGCCCGAGATCCGAGTCTCGCGCGCGCCGTTTGCCTTCTCGCTCGCCGTCGTAGCGCCTCCGTTGCTCTGTCGCGAGGCCGTTCTCGCTCATCGAACTCCGATTGAGGCGATTCAAGTTTCTAAATTTTTCTAAAATCAAGATCTATCTTCGAGCCATTTATTTTCAGTTTTGAGCTGGTTTGAGTCTCTGTTTTGTATTTATTTGGTTTCGTTGCTTCTTTTACGGTAGACGCTAATTAGAGGGAGCGAACGAAGACTTGAAGACCAAGATTCAGCACTAGATCGCAAGGCAAGTCGTAACCTTTGATCATATTGATCCTATGTTTGCAAAGTAATTTATTTTATACACTTGCATGCTATTTACGTATCAATGTTTATTTAATGGGAGTAGATGTATACCTAGTTGATATTATGCCACCTTGATTGGTTGTATGCCATGTATCCATTGTTAAACCTAGGTTGGGACATTACTAGTTGGACATAATCATTATACCAACATTGGGTTATCGTAGCTATGCTTAGACATGCTTACATATACGTTGGGATTCATGTCACATGTGAATAATGTTAATATGGACTTAATGAGATATTGAATCGTGGCCGTTAGCCACTGTTGTAAAATTTGTTGTACCATGGCGGGATTTGCCAATGGTCTTGGTTGAATGAATTGTTTTCCCTCGGGCAAGTGATCGTGAAGTAAAGGGGGTGCTTTCTAGCACATTGGGATGTGGATGTCTTGCCTGAGACAACTTAAGGACTTAATCTTGTGCGCCATTGAACTGGGCCTAACCGTACTACCACATGTCTGGTATGGGACAGACTTAACTGATTAATTTGCAATCTCTATCCTTGAGTACTGCCAGTTGGTGGTGTGGGTTCCGGGATGGACGGGTAGATTCGCAAGGCGCAAGAGGGGCCCCTAAAGGGCGAAACCTTAGCGGGCAGTACCGAGTTTAGACAGTGCATTGTAAAGGCTTTGTCATGATATCTCTGCGACACACCAAAGGAAGTGTGTTAATATCGATTGCGCAAAGAGATGGTCATGCCTTGTGGGTAAAGTTGTACAACCTCTGCAGAGTGTAAAACTATTCGAATAGCGCGTCATGATCATGGACAAGCCCAGAATTTCACATGGGGTATAGAGTGTTTCATAAAATGTGGAATGTGGAATTGTTGGGATGTGAGCGGGAGTTCACTGTTGTTTTGTTGTCTACCATTGATCTACGATTATTTATTTATCTTTTCATAAATATGCTTTCAATCTATTTATTATATTTCAATTCAAGTTGTTGCTTCGCAAATGAACTATTTAGCCATCCTTGTCAAGCCGTGCATAAATATATTGCATCAATTCCTTACGGCTTCTTTGAGTACCTTTGTACTCACGGCTTTATGCCCTTGTTGATCAATTCTTTGAAGGAGATAATGAATATCATGAGGAGGAATTCTATGAAGACTACGTGGATTAGGAAGGCGTTCCCCAACGATTGCCCGTGGCATGTCGAATGGCTCAAGTTATCTTTTCATTGCAATAGTATTTGTTTCTTAAGCCCTTAAGGCATAATGGTGTAAACATTGACCATAAGGTCATTTGCTTTATTTAATAATAATTTGCTTCTTCTTAGTTAATTCGTTGTATGGAATGGTATTTCATCTATATTTCCACTGTGTGCACTAGCGTGATCCTGGACTAGTGCAATATACACAGAGGGTTTCGGATTTGCAAATCCGGGTCCCGACAGACTGCCCCATTTCAGCACTTGTGGTTGCACGGATGTTTTGGCTTGAAAACAACCCATAGCTCAGTCCTTAATCTGACACGGGCAATAATCTCCCCCTCCACTACGTACAAGTCTATTCCTTGCACAACCGGCTATTGCCAATAATTGCCCGCATCTAAATCATAGTTTTATTTTGAGTTTTTAGTTAGAATATCCATTATTGACACTTAACAATTCCAACATTTTCAGATACTCAAGAAGCAGTTTGATTTTATCATCTACTCCATTGTTAAATGAGCATGGCTAAGCATGATTATTAATCGTGTATACGCAATTTGACATTATGTAATGTCTTCCCTTTTTCTATGGTTATCAAGGTTCACATATCCATACTTATCAAGGAAGTTCCATAAAATATTAGGTATATCTACCAATATTCCAACATAGCATTTTTATAACAAGTACGCACATGCATAATAGTTTTGCAAACATTGAAAGTAAATATTCGAAATAATAGGATCAAAATGGTCAAGTGGGTGCTTGCCTTGCTGATTGCAGTCGGGAATAAAGTCCAGATCATCGGCGAGGTCGTCGTCTACTAATTCAGGCTCATCGGAATCTACTCGTCGATCATCAAGAATATCATACAATAAGTAGCGAACCAATATAAGGGCAAAAAAGAAGACAGATAGAAAATCCAAATAAAAGCTTATTCGGAGAACCATGGTTATTTATTGGTAAGATTTTGATTCATGTTTATGGGGTTATACTGTCTTTCCATTGGTGGTTACCTTTACTGCTTTTGGACTAACAGATATCAAGTATTTCTTGCTTCATGTGAATTAATCATTTTATTTGTAACGAATTCTAGATGCTAAAATTATTTGAGTAAAAGATTTTTACGGTGATAACATAAAATGGTACGTTGTTAATAGGATTGGATGACCAAACTTCTTGCTGCCATTTAATTATGTAGGCATGACACATTAAGTTATTTACTGCACCTTCATGAACTAATTTTTAGATGCAGGTATGGTCTTGTATGAACACATACATATATATATATATACATACATATGCATAAGCTTATTATGCTCTTCATACTAGAACACATCCTATTTGCGTAAATCATAATTTGTCCAATATTTTTACCTAGCCTAACATCATACTGCCATTATGCTGAAAAGAAATGTGTTTAGCAACCTCCAAAATTCTTTTCTTATTAAATTATTTATTATTTCATACTCAAACTAACAATATTAGACTTCAATAGAAAAGACATAAAACAACTAGTTACACAATTATTTTTATATGAATGGGTTCATAGCAGAATAAGGATCATGATAAAATTGGTTCCTACAAATTCAACTTTATTTGCAAAGTTTCTACATTTAGTCCACTTTCATATGTACTATTCACCTTTGTATTAGAATATTTTTCCAGAATAGCTTTTAAAATATTTTTGCATATTCTGGAAGCTCTCGATCTTATATAAATTTTGAAATTAGTTTCATCTCATTTGGATTTCAAATGCGAAAGATATTCAAGTTTGAATATTTAACCGATTCAAAAATCTAATGGAAATAGCAAAATACGCTTTCGCTTTACCGAAGGTGCCTTTTGCTTCGCGCCACAGAACAGCTCAAACCCGACCGAGCCGCTGACATCTCGGGCCCACCTGTTAATGAGACCGAAGAGGGCACTACCTAGAGCTCACCGCCGGCGAGGATCCGGTGATGCTTCGGTCCGACCGAGGGCATGGCTAGCATCAGCACACTATTGCGAATCTAATGGGGGTACCCATTCCGACCGATGGCTAGCCGAACCATCTCGCCACCGTGGACATGCGGCGGCGGAGGAGGCGGCGAGCCGTGCCAGCGACAGAGAGCTTCTCCGATGGAATCGGTTCCAGTTCTAGCATTAGGGTAACCTAAGCATTCCATTTTACTTAGTTGGGGCTAACAAGAATTGATGGGTGAGCTCACCACCGATTGCCAGTTTCGGAGAAGAAGGGGGCTCGGTGGCGGCAGAGCTCCGGTCGGAATTTCCTGAAAATGACAGAGGGGTTTCGATGCTTGTGAGCTGGGAATGCTATAACAAAAAGCAATTGAAGAATGGTTGTTTGTACCACCTTCAATCGAGCACGATCAGAAATCTAGGGTTCTTCAGCTGATTCGAGAAATTGCGAAATTGGCAGTGCTCGATGGATGAAACTGGATGAAACAAGAGGGGTTTTGAAGCACTATCTTTGGCGATCATGCTTCGGTATTTATAGGCCAATGATTCACTGTAGACGAGCCCGTCACCTGGTGTGAACTCGGTTGAGTTTTGCGGCACCAGAACAGGAGAAGGAATGGGCAGCGTAGTGGAATTTCGGGGCAAGGACGATGCGTGGCGATGTGTTGATGAGGCGGTTTCCTCGGGAGTCGCGGAATGGCGAGGTGGTGGCTTACAACCGTGGCTGCTCAGTCACGCGTGAGCTCACCTATGAGAGGAGAGGAGAAGGCGATGACAATGGTGACAGGTGGGACCACCATGATAGATCGGGCTCGTGTGGCATGTAGAGAGGAGGAGATCTCGGCAGAATTGCAAGAAGGCTGAATTTGGTTCACTGAATCCATTGCCTATCTAATCGGTAAATTAATGAGAAATTTACTGAGTGTACCAGAGCTAGTTTAGGTTCTACCATAAAATTTCAGACCTATTGGATGCCTTTAGAATTTACAAAAATTCTGACAATGCCTTTATGCATAAATTTATGCATTCTATTTTATATTTATTTAGGTACTTATATCTTATTAAAAAATTTAGAAACTTTTTGTGCAGGTTCCTTATGGGCACATTAACCTCCTGTAAAATTTAATCTTCAGATTCATGACAGTTTATTTAATAAAATTCTGACATTGAAGTTTCCAGATTTTTAGCTATTCAGTTTTTGAATTTTTATAAATATCAAACCTAAGGGTTATCTCCTGATATTTTTATTAAAGATGAATCTATCCAGGGAGAAGATAATATAAAAATTTTCACATTGAAATTATGAACATTTAATTTCTGACATTTTACTATTGCTAGTCTTAATTCATTAAATTACCTTTCTTTTCATCATTTAATACTATGACATGACTTTAAAATTATATTTGGTGTTCTGGATAGCTCCACGAATTTGACAAGGAGTTTTATTATTTTTTTGTTTTACAAATCTTTTCTTATTACTTAAGCAATGGTTGTTTGATTAGAAAAAGGAATTTTCTCTTTAAGCAATAATCAAAAGAAATCAAGAAAACTGATAGAAAATTCAGAAAACCCAGGGAAATACAAATTAAAACTTATTCAAATATATTATTTAATTTCTTATTATTACCCATTTTTTAGGATGTTACAAACCTACCCCCTTCCAGAAATCTCGTCCTCGAGATTTGGCGAGGGCTAGAAGAAGTCTGGAAATTCCTTTATGAGTTGATCTTCACGTTCCCATGTGGCTTCATCTTCGGAGTGGTTACTCCATTGAACCTTTAGCATCTTGTGGGACATATTTCTTGTGTGGCGTTCTGCCTCCTCAAGAATGCGGATTGGATGCTCTGGATAGGATAGATTAGGCTGAAGGTCGATGTTTTCTAGATTTGCGAGTTCAATAGGAACACGAAGGCACTTTTTAAGTTGGGACACATGGAAAACATCATGCACTTCATATAATTGGGGTGGCAATTCCAACTTGTAAGCCATCTCACCCATTTTCTCAAGGATTTGATATGGGCCAATGAATCGAGGAGCCAGCTTCCCCCGGACGTGAAAACGACGGACTCCGTAGAGAGGTGAGACTTTTAGATAGACATGATCACCGACTTCGAAGCTGAGCTCACGTCGACGATTGTCGGTGTAACTCTTTTGACGAGATTGGGCCTCTTTTAATCGACTTCTGATCATATCCACTTGCTCTTGAGCTTCTTGGATGAGATTTGATTCGAAGAATTTTCTTTCACCAACTTCAAACCAAAAGAGAGGTGTTCTACACTTTCTTCCATGCAGTGCCTCAAATGGCGACATTTGGAGACTGGCTTGGAAACTGTTATTGTAAGAGAACTCAGTGAATGCTAAACTCTTTTCCTAATTAGTACTATAAGATAGTACACAGGCTCTTAACATGTCTTCCAAGATTTGGTTAGTCCTTTCTATTTGACCGTCTGTCTGAGGATGATAAGCTGTACTAAAATTTAGCTTAGTCCCCAAAAGATCGTGCAAAATTTCCCAGAAACGGGATGTAAAATGGTATCTTCGATCAGAGACAATGGTCTTTGGGACACCATGCAGATGAACAATATTTTCCAAATATAGCTCGGCAAGTTTATCTCCAGAATGAGTGGTCTTGACAGGTATAAAGTGGGCCAGTTTAGTTAATCGATCCACGATCACCCAAATAGAGTCATGTCCTTTTCTGGTCCTAGGTAGACCAGTGATGAAATCCATACTGATATCATCCCATTTCCATTCAGGGACTTTTAAAGGCTGAAGGAGTCCAGCAGGACGTTGATGTTCGGCCTTAACTCGTCGGCATACGTCGCAAATTGCAACATATGCTGCAATATCATTTTTCATGCAGGCCACCAATATTCCTGATGGAGATCGTGATACATTTTTGTACACCCGGGACGGATTGAGAGAGGTGATTCATGAGCTTCTTTTAGGATCAAGTTCTTAAGCTCGGAATCATTGGGAATATAAATTTGTTTCTTACGCATAAGAAGGTCATCAGAACCTTCCATGAATTCGGAGTCAATGCCTTGCTTTAACTCTTCTCGGATTTTGGTGATGGCTTCATCAACAAGTTGGGCAGCTTTAATTTGGAATTTCAAGGTTGGTTGCACTTCCAGTGTGGCCAGAAATCCTTTTTCAATAATTCCTAAATTAAGCTTCTGAAATTCATTCTGCAATTCAGATTGTTCAGTAAAAGCCGAGATGGAGATACAATGGAGTTTCCGACTAAGGGCGTCGGCTACGACATTAGCTTTACCTGGGTGGTAGTTAATGCTAAGATCATAGTCTTTGTTTAGCTCCAACCATCTTCTCTGTCTAAGGTTCAAGTCCGATTGAGTGAAGAAATATTTTAGGCTTTTATGATCAGTGTATACATTGCATCGATTACCAATGTGGTAATGACGCCAAGTCTTTAGAGCATGAACCACAACTGCTAATTCCAAGTCATGGGTAGGATAATTTTGCTCATGGGGACGGAGCTGCCGAGAAGCATATGCTACAGCTCTGGATTCTTGCATCAACACGCACCCGAGACTGTGTCGTGATGCATCACAGAAGACGTCAAAATTTTTATGGACGTCAGGCAACACAAGGACAGGTGTCGTAGTTAGCCTTTTCCTCAATTTTTGAAAACTTGATTCACGTCCGGGTGTCCATTCAAACTTCTTTTCTTTCTTTAATAGCTGAGTCATCGGTCTTGCGATTTTGGAGAAGTTTTCGATAAAGCGGCGATAATATCCCACTAAATCGAGAAAACTTCGGATCTGAGGAACAGACTTGGGTTGTTCCCAGGCTTGAACAGCTTGAATTTTACTGGGGTCAACAGAAATCCCTCTTTCTGAAAGAATATGACCAAGAAATGCAATTTCCTTTAGCCAAAAATCACATTTTTCAAATTTGGCATAAAGTCGATGGACTAGAAGATTCTCAAGTACCATGTGCAAATGTTGCGCATGTTCTTCTTTAGATTTGGAATAGATGAGAATCATCGATGAATACCACAACGAACTTGTCCAAGTACTCCATAAAGACCTTATTCATAAGGCACATAAAACTTGCGGGAGCATTGGTCAGTCCGAAGGACATCACGAAGTACTCAGAGAGACCATATCGGGTGGTAAATGCAGTTTTTGGAATATCACAGGGTCTGATTTTTAATTGGTAGTACCCATATCTTAAGTCAATCTTTGAAAAGACTCGAGCAACACTCAATTGATCAAATAGATCATCAATGCGAGGAAGAGGATATTTATTTTTGATGGTGTCGTCATTTAAAGCACAATAATCTATGCACATGCGTAGTCTACCATCCTTTTTGTTAACAAACAGAACTGGGCTTCCCCAAGGAGATGAACTGGGGCGAATGAACCCTTTATCTAATTGTTCTTTAATTTGCTTCTTAAGTTCAACCAGTTCAGTTGGGGCCATTCGATAAGGACATTCATAAATTGGAGCGGTGTCGGGAATAAGATTGATAACAAATTCCATGTTTCTATTTGGAGGTAAACCTGGTAGCTCATTTGGAAAAACATCAGGAAAATCACAAACTACAGGTACTTGAGAAAGTTCTTTCAATGAGGTAGAACAAAGGAATGATTGGGAAGGTGATCTGTCATGGTTAGATGAGAACTCTATTATAATTCCTTCTGGACTTAGCAAGGATATGGATCAATTAGCACAATCTATACAGCCTTTATGCTTGGATAACCAATCCATACCAAGAATTATATCTAAGCCTTGAGTTTCGATAACGATGAGATCAGCATAAAATAATACTCCATTTATTTCAATGCTGACTCCAGGGCAAAGACTAGTAGTTTTGATTTTGGCTCCAAGAGAAGATATTATCATGATAGTAGGCAAAAGATCAACAGGAATTTTATTTTGATCAACAAATTTCTTGGAAATGAAAGAATGCGAAGCTCCAGAATCAAATAACACCAAAGTTGGAATGGAGTGGACTAACAACGTACCTATCACCACGTCAGGTGCCTCGTTTGCATCCTCAGCGGTCACATGATGCAAACGACCGCAAGTAGGGCCTTGAAAATTATTAGGGGCTGTCCTGACAGGTTGTGATCCTCCGGATCCTTGTGGGTGACCTGGGGGTCGTTGCTGAGCTCCCTGGGATTAAGGACGAGTTGAATTCTTCTTGGGACATTTATTAGCATAATGCCCCTGCTCATTGTAGTGGAAATAGGTTACATTGGCCGCCGGGTTTTGACCACCCAAAGACCGCTTGCCAACATTACTAGCGGGGCGAGCAGGCGGCTGTTGGCGGGAAGCTTGCGGTCGAGGTGGTTGACCCTGATGTCTTTCTTTGAAATGGTGGAGCAGAAGATTTGGGATTGAATGATTGCCCAAATCGTGGCTTAGAAGGATTCACACTCATATTCTTCCTGGCCATCCATTTTCTCTTTCGCGACTCAGAAATTGTTCGAGTACCTTGCTTAACTCGAAGGACCTTATCCACCAATGTTTGAAAATCATGGATATCATGGGCCACAAGGGTCCATTTAATTTCATCATTCAAATGTTCCCTGAAATGCTCAACCCTTTTCTCTTCTGTGGTGACCTCAGAGGGAGCATATCGAGCCAAATAATTGAAGCGATGGAGATACTCCACTACTGTCATGTTGCCTTGGCGAAGATCCAGGAATTCCCTTTTCTTAAACTCCATCGACTAGATGGAATGTAAGTTTTAAAAGCTTCCTTAAAAGCTTCCCAAGGGATAACTTGGTTTGGAGGCATTATAGCTTGATAATTCTCCACCAAGTCTGCTGCAGCCTTGCGGTGGTGGGATGTGTAGAGTACTTTCTCTTGGTCATTGCATTGTGCGATGGCCAATTTACTCGATTGAGCGAAGCGGTCGTCGACTTCCAATGGATCGGTTGTGGAAGAAAAGATGGGTGGTCGAGTTTTAAGAAACTCATTTAGCTTGGAGTAATGGGAGTGTTTCCATTGCCACCTCTAGCAATGGTCTGCGCCGATATTAGTAGTATTTCAACCATTTCTTTGGAGAAGAATAGTCCGAGTTTGTGGTTTTGTTCAATCATGGCGAGTACTTGGGACATGGTCGGGGGTTCAGGTAATTGATCTTTTGGAATTGGATTTTGTTGATTTTGCAGAGGAGGAGGATTGTCACGATTAGCGGGTTGGGAGGATGAGGTTCTTGTTGAGGGATGCATTGGATTTGGTTGGGCTGGTGTCGGAATTACGTTCCTTTGAGATTGGGTCTCAGGGGTAGCCTCACTTTCCAAAATATGACTAAGGGATCGCGTTAGTGGCATCCTGCAAAGTAGTTATTTTTAATAAGCAACAGGTATATACACTTGCTGCTTCAAGGATCATCTCATCGAAAATTTTCACTTCGAAGTTATATTAGCGAGAGATATCCATAAGATAACATAAAGAGAATTCTTCAACAAGATGTCATATAATACCAAAAGATCACATATGTATATTTGTATATGTATTACAAACTGACGGACTTAACTACTACCTCAAACATATAACATAAGACTCTACTACTCCCTTAATTAGAATCGCTAGTTATAATCCCTACGCCTCGAACTACTGGATAAGGCGGTGGTGAATCTACATCATAGCTACTTTCTAAACTGGAAGGTAAAGGTGGATGGTTCTGCACTCCAATTGGTTGTAATTTGCGCAAATACTCGTGGTGATTTCCAACTCGACGCCTTGGTTCTCTTGCTAGATTTTGGGATCCCATATAGGCCTCATATGAACGGACATACACCTTCATATCAATATGGTGTGCTTTGCATATTCAGCGCATAAGCTTACGGCCTGTCTCCTGAATTGCTTCATGCTTAGATTCATTATGGTGCTTCACATTATGATGCAATTTTTGGCCTTCAAGAGTTGTGGTGGCATAACTAGAAACTTTATATACAATTTGTGTTTGCTTGATATCAAAAATAGGTGCATGCTTTTTATGACCTAAATTTTCGGCCAACTCTCTTGCAATATTAGACCAGTTTATATTTTTAGCCATCTGAAATTATTGTAAAAGAGAAATAATTAGTAACTACATAAAAATATAATACTTCAAATTGGAATAAAGGATTACAATAATTATTTTTCTCTCACCATGCCATCTTTCGCGAGAAAGTTTGCAATGTCGTGAAAAACTTAACTTTTATGTTAACTATTTATGAATGCAATCCAAGGAATACAAAAATTTCTTGAAACCCAAAAGTTTTCATTCATATAGATAATATTTTACATCCCTAACAGTACATTACTAAAGACTTCCCTGCTAAGTACAATACCATACAACACCAAAAGTCTGCCTTACTACCTATTTTATATAGGGTCACCTTTTATTCCTATGAGGTCTAAACTATCCTAATCACTGGTTTCAAGCCAACCAGCAAACCTGTGTTGAGGTCGTCTTCATTCAGCGGTGGGAACTTCTCCGAAGAGCATCCTGCTGAAGCAGAGCAAGCATCTCGGGACGCCTGAGTCGTCTTGGGGCGACGGGAAGTAGAGGGTCCGGACTCTGTATTACGTTTGCCAAGGTGGGGTCGGCTACCTCCCACTGACATACGGGCGGTGCGACGAAGGCTAGTGGGTGCAGCGGGGGCAGGTGGTGAAACAGTGGTAGGGACAGCAGGTGCAACTGGAATTTGAGGTGCAGCTGGTGCAGCGTTACCCAGAACTGAGCGAGAGATAAACCCCATGTTTACAAATGGGGTGATCAGTCCTTCCAGGTAGCCCACACGACGGCGACAAACAACTGCCTCCAGGGCTATGCGGCGATGATGCTCATCAGCAGCATTACTAAACTCCACCAAGGTGTGAAGTCTATCCAGGTGAATGCCTGAAGGATCTGGGTAGGAAGTGTCTCCAAGCGGCGATCGAGAAGGATATAAGAGATATGTAGAATGCAGTTCTGGGAGAGCGTGGTGCAGGTGGACAATAGCGGTGTAAGCAGCATCGCTAATAGCAACATCCATGGTTGAGCCATAGCCTTCGAAATTACGCACCCCTTCATCATATGAAGCGCGGGAAGGAATATGCAGTCGGGCTGCATACTCGACTAAGGAGGAACTGAGAGCCACGTAGTACACCATATAGCGCGGATTCTTTGTATATTGTGCCACATCCAACATCTTGGCTAGCACTCCCTTAATTCTTGTCTCCTCACGAGCATTCGACTCATAGCATAGGATAATATCCATCTGTTTTAAACAAAAGAAGATTAGAATTTTTCAATTTAGAGTAGATAAGAAAGATTAATAGATAGTTAAGGTAATAAAGGGAAGTATTAGTAAAGATAAATTTATAAATTAAGCTCTAGTTTTTTTAAAACTTATTAAATTTCTTTTTGACTAGCGGCCATGCTAACTAAGGTTTTTCTACAATCTGCATCGCTCTGATACCAACTTGTAAGGCCCCTATTTTTGATATTTAATACCAACAATGGGTTCTCTATGCAAACTGTACTAGTCCCATGATCAGTGGCTAGTACGCACAGATTATAAATTGAGATCACATCCATACATAATAATATTATATACGTTAAGTGTATGAGAATATATAACGGTATTACAAGCCAAAAACTAGAAAGTAGCAGCTGAAACTTTATTTCTCTTGTAGTATTCCCATTCACCCTCGAGCTTGAGACAAGGTAAAGCCTTAGAAAAGATCGTCATCATAACCCCGAACCTGTATTGTCGTAAAGATCATCGGGTATTGGTATCATCACCTAAAACAACATTGATAGCAAGATTGAGTACATTGTGTACTTAGCAAGTCTTATAGTGTATCACAAATGCAATTATAAGTAAATGCAGGTTATATCAATGGTAAGGTTTCTACAGTTATTTTGCATTGGCAAAGTAAAGCATAAGCATATACTAGATTGCAACCGAAGTTTGTAAAGGAGCATCTTATTGTAATAACCAAGTATTAATTCAACATAAATCAATCATCACAACACAGTCTACCCGACTGATTCAATCCATTCCCATGTCATCCCTTGACATTAAGTGTATTACAAAACACCATTTCCCCATCAAATCATTTTGGAAATATTAAAACTCTAACCATGTGATGACTTTACCAAGTGCCTTTGACCGTACGCGCGGCTAATTAATTAGATTTACACTCTGCAGAGGTGTACGACCCACAAGAAATAATCTACCATTTTGCGGGCCGGTGGACACTATTCCTTTGGAAATTTGTCGGCATGGTGATCATGACATAACCGATACATTGTTTAGACCTAACTTTGCACCAGCCCAATGACGTTAAATCCTTGTTATGTAGAAGAAACATGATAGTGTATCCCTATCATTAGAAGTGGTAATACAAGCGGTAATTCCTGCGATAGAAGCGATAAATCCCTTCAATAAAAGTTTCTTCCCATACCAAGGCGTAATCGTTATATCGATATGCATTTACCCACAACAAAGTGTGGAAGCCCTCATAAGCAAACCTAGGAAGGAATGCTCATACTATCTCCCGCCTACCAATGTGCAAAGCGGACCTAAGCAACTTAATAGGTTAAGGCTGCCTATTTTAGCACATGTGGTTGCACGAAAGTCTCCTTGAAAACAACCCATAGCTCAGTCCTTAATCTGACATGGTTAATAATCTCCCCCTACACTACGTTCAAGTCTATCCCTTGCACAACCGGCTATTGCCAATAATTGTCTGCATCTAAACCATAGTTTTATTTTGAGTTTTTAGTCAGCATATCCACTATTGACACTTAACAATTCCAACTTTTTCAGATACCCAAGAAGCAGTTTGATTTGATCATCTACTCCATTGTTAAATGAGCATGGCTAAGCATGATTATTAATCGTGTATACCCAATTTGACATTATGTAATGTCTTCCCTTTTTCTATGGTTATCAAGGTTCACATATCCATACTTATCAAGGAAGTTCCATGAAATATTAGGTATATCTACCAATATTCCAACGTATCATTTTTATAACAAGTACATGCATGCATAATAGTTTTGCAAACATTGAAAGTAAATATTCGAAATAATAGGATCAAAATGGTCAAGTGGGTGCTTGCCTTGCTGATCACAGTCGGGAATAAAGTCCGGATCGTCGGCGAGGTCGTCGTCTACTAATTCAGGCTTGTCGGAATCTACTCGTCGATCATCAAGAATATCATACAATAAGTAGCGAACCAATATAAGGGCAAAAAGAAGATAGATAGAAAATCCAAATAAAAGCTTATTCGGAGAACCATGGGTATTTGTTGGTAAGATTTTGATTCATGTTTATGGGGTTATACTGTCTTTCCATTGGTGGTTACCCTTACTACTTTTGGATTAACAGATATCAAGTATTTCTTGCTTCATGTGAATTAATCATTTTATTTTTAACGAATTCTAGATGCTAAAATTATTTGAGTAAAAAGATTTTTCTTACGGTGATAACATAAAATGGTATGTTGTTAATAGGATTCAGATGCAAAGCAATGTATTTAAAGACTTTTGAATTAAACATTTATCACCAAACTTCTTGTTGCCATTTCATTATGTAGGCATGACACATTAAGTAATTTACTGCACCTTGATGAACTAATTTTTAGATGCAGGTATGGTCTTGTATGAACACATACATATATACATACATGCATGCATGCATGCATACATACATACATACATACATACATACATATGCATAAGCTTATTATGCTCTTCATACTAGAACACATCCTATTTGCGTAAATCATAATTTGTCCAATATTTTTACCTAGCCTAACATCAAACTGCCATTATGCTGAAAAGAAATGTGTTTAGCAACCTCCAAAATTCTTTTCTTATTAAATTATTTATTATTGCATACTCAAACTAACAATATTAGACTTCAATAGAAAAGACATAAAACAACTAGTTACGCAATTATTTTGATATGAATGGGTTCATAGCAGAATAAGAATCATGATAAAATTGGTTCCATACAAATTCAACTTTATTTGCAAAGTTTCTACATTTAGTCCACTTTTATATGTACTATTCACCTTTGTATTAAAATATTTTTCCAGAATAGGTTTTCAAAATATTTTTGCATATTCTGGAAGTTCTTGATTTTATATGAATTTATAAATTGGTTTCATCTCATTTGGATTTCAAATGCGAAAGATATTCAAGTTTGAATTTTTAACCGATTCAAAACTCTAATAGAAATAGCAAAATATGCTTTCGCTTTACCGAAGGCGCCATTTTCTTCACGCCATAGCGCAGCTCAAACACGACCGAGCTGCAGACATCTTGGGCCCGCCCGTCACACAGTAGATCGGGCCCGCGCGGCAGCGAGAGAGGAGGAGAACTCCGGCTTGAATTGCAAGAAGGATGAATTGGGTTCACTGAATCCATTGCCTATCTAATCGCTAAATTAATGAGAAATTTAATGAGTGTACCAGAGCTAGTTTAGGATCTAGCATAAAAATTTCAGACCTATTGGATGTATATAGAATTTACAAAAATTATGACAATGCACTGTGCACAAATTTATGCATTCTATTTTATATTTATTTAGGTACTTATATCTTATTAAAAAATTGAGAAACTTTTTTTGCAGGTTTCTTATGGGCACATTAACCTCCTGTAAAATTTAATCTTCAGATTCATGATATTTGTTTTAATAAAATTCTGACATTGCATTTTCCAGATTTTTAGCTATTCAGTTTTTGAATTTTTATAAATATCAAACCTAAGGAGTATCTCCTGATATTTTTACTGCAGATGACTCTATGCGGGGAAAAGATAATATAAAATTTTCACATCGAAATTATGAACATTTAATTTCTGACATTTTTACTATTGCTAGTCTTAATTCATTAAATTACCTTTCTTTTCATCATTTAATACTTTGACATGACTTTAAAATTATATTTTGGTGTTCTGGATAGCTCCACGAATTTTACAAGGATTTTTATTATTTTTTTGTTTTACAAATCTTTTCTTATTACTTAAGCAATGGTTGTTTGATTAGAAAAAGGAATTTTCTCTTTAAGCAATAATCAAAAGAAATCATGAAAACTCATAGAAAATTCAAAAAAACCCAAGGAAATACAAATTAAAACTTATTCAAATATATTATTTAATTTCTTATTATTACCCATTTTTCAGGATGTTACACCGATGGGTTTCGGCCCAACACTATTCACGAGGATTTTAATACATTTAGAATAAAACAAATCAGCAAAATAGGTTAAGCCAAATAAAATAGCAAAAATACTAGGAAAAATCCAGAAAATACTTTAAGACATTAGTGACTCAAAAAAAATATTTCCAACAAAAGATCATTAATACTTTTCACTAAATAAATAAAAGATAACAAAAAGCTTAATTCATCAAATTCAAAATAAATTAAATAAAATCCTAGAAAATTCAATAAAAAGGAAAAAGCATACTAAACATGTAAAAGCAAAATTCGGGATGTTAAAGGGTTACTATGGGATTAAATCCCACACTTACCGCTAAACAAGAAGAGCGAAACTCTCGTCTCAATGCTCAGGCGATTAACGCTCTTTTTAGAGCCTTGAACACGGATGAGTTCAATCGAGTGAGCAACCTTGAGACCGTTCTCGAGATTTAGACAACCCTCTGGAGATCCATGAGGGAACATCCTCGATCAAGTAGACCAAATTGCATATGCTTAGGATCAAATATGAGAGTTTCATTATATTACCCCTTGAGAATATCAATGAGATGTACTCAAGGTTAAATAACATAGTAAATAAGCTCAAAATCCTTGGGGCGTCACTAACTGATCTTGATATTGTTCGCAAGATGCTTAGGACTCTACCGGACAAGTATGAGACGTTGGTGACCTTGTTCCTCAACTTTCTCGAGTTGGCAAGGATGACACCAACCAGACTCTTGGGCAACCTCATCACAAATGAGTTGTACAAGGATAAGGAGGAGCTTTTGGAGCAAAGTTCTTCAAAGAAGAAGAACATTGCATTCAAGGCCAAGGCGGAATCAAGCAATGAAGCGCTTGATGATGAAGAGGATGACTCAGGAGGAAATGGCCCTCCTTATAAGAAGAATGAGGAGGTTCATGAAGAGGAGCTTTAGCTCAAGCTCCCCGGACAAGTTCAAGAAGGGCCAACACTTAAGCAACTCGCGCTACACCAACATACGTTGCCATGAGTGTGATGAGAAGGGCCACATCGCCTCTCATTGCCCCCAACAAGGAGGACTAGTCTAAGCCATCAAAGAAGAAGGAATTCAATAGCAAGAAGAAACTTTTCAAAAAAATTCACAAGGACGGCAAGGGCGAGGCTCATATCGGGGAATGAACTCCGATGAGGAGTATTCGGATTCCGACTCCTCCAAAGATGAGATACCTTCCAAGAAGAAGAGCATGGCCGAAGTAGCCATCAATGAGGCTCCATCACTATTCACTACTCCGACATGCCTCATGGCAAACGGGGACCTCAAGGTAAAATCTAATGATGATGATGAACCCTCCTATGATGAGCTAATGGACATGCTTGAGGACTTAAATGAGTACCTTAGGAAGAAGTCAAAATAAAATACTTTGAGAAAATAATTTCTTTTTCTCAAAGATTCTTATGAGGAGCTAAAGGATGCTCATCAAACTCTTCTTCTCAAGGACCATTCCATGTCCAAAATAGATGTAAGAGTCTCTTATGATATTATTGATGCCATGTCTAGAGTAGACAATTCACCTAGCAAAGTATTTAATATTAGCACATCTACTTCATGTGGTGATATGCCATGTTTCTTTAGAGTAGATTCAATTTCCAATTTATATGATGATATAAATGCTCATCTTGTAATTGAAAACAATGAACTAAAGAAGCAAGTAAATAAATTAAGTAAAAGTTTGGATAGATGCTTCAAGGGCAAAGCAACCATTGGCAAGATTCTAAATGATCAAAGGTGCTCTTATAACAAGGAAGGTCTTGGGTTCATTCCCAAGAAGGGCAAGAAAATAGACCATAGAGCACTTAAGTTCATTAGATCAAATGGGAAATTTTGCCATAAGTGTCATAACATGCGACATATGGCAAATGATTGTCCCATAGGAAAAGCTCCTAAGAAAAATGTTTGTGATTCATGTTATGTTCTTAGGAAATCAAGTAATGGTAAAGTAGTAGCTAAATTTGTTGGCACTCCCATACTTGGTCGCAAAAAAGAATGCCATTTGGATGCCCAAAACCTTTGTTAATAACCTCCAAGGACCTAAACAAATTTGGGTGTTGGATAGCGGATGTACTCAACACATGATCGTATACCGAAAAATGTTCACCACATTTGAAGTTGGAAGTGGAAGTTATGACAAGATCACCTTTGCTTACAATAGCTAGAGAAAGGTAATTGGGTTGGGTAAAATTGCTATCTCAAATGACCTTTTCATTTCAAATGTTTCATTAGTTGAAACCCTTAACTTTAACTTGCTATCGGTTGCTCAAATATGTGATCTTGGCTTAACTAGCAAATTTTTTAGAAATGGTGTTGTGGTTTCAAAAGAAAATGATAACTCCTTGGTTTTCAAAGGATTTTGATTTGGTAATCCCTATTTGGTTGATTTTTCTTTAAATGATTCATGCCTACAACATGTTTAATTAAAAAAACCTCTTTGGGTTGGCTTTGGAATAGAAGGTTAGCTCATGTTGGCATGATTCAACTTAAAAAGCTTTTCAAACATGACTTAGTTGTGGGCTTGAAAGATGTGAAGTTTGAGAAAAATAAATTATGTAGTTGTCGGGACCCGAATCTGCAAATCCGGACCCTCTGTATTCTGTGCGATACCGAGATCACGCTTAGCACACACATCATACATACAGGTTGCACATCATGAGACATTCACAAGGATATAAGAATAAATAGTGCAAACATGTATATAAAGCGAGTTGTACAACCTTATGGTCTCCTTACAGATAAGTCGACCACGCAGGCTTACATTATTCAAAACAAAGAAATAGCAATGGAACATAAAAAGTCGTGTAAGCATCCATCTTGCCACAGCAACCGATCGGGCTTGCCCCTAGTTGCTCGTGTCCTCGACGTATTCTCCTCCCATACTTGGTGTAGTCTCCTCCATCGATGTTGGGGTTGATAAGCAAGGTGGGGTGAGTACACAAGGCACTCAACAAGTAATGCATGAATGCAGCACTATTACTATATGCAAAGCTTATTCCAATGGATTGGCTTAATTGATCCTTTTGCATCAAGCAAGCATTTTTAAACTAGTATCTTGTTTAGATTAAAGCGATGAAACAGATATAAGTAATACTAATTTCAAATGGTTTTTCTTGAAGATTCTCGCACACTGACCTTATTAGTTCATTTTCAACACCGCACACACCACCCTTCCATGTTTTGTTTATGAAAAACTACCCTTGACTGTAATCCCGAGCAATGCTCAATACCGTGAGCACGGCTATTGAATAGTTTTGACACTCTGCAGAGGTTGTACACTTTACCCACAAGATCAAACCGCCACCACACAGTGATTGTCCGCAACAAAGCTTTTCAGAACTTCTACCTTAACTAAAGAACCTCTCCCAGATTGCCTTTACTATCACTTCCTCACACAGCCAAGTATAGGACCGGCCAATCACCGTTGGATGGGCACCAAGCCGTAGCACAGTGCGCTCCCCATACAGATACACCCTGTGTCTTGTCACCCCGAGGTATCGGAGGAAGATATCGTAACCCTAGTCAACTAGGTGCGTCCCATGTCGACATGTGGTTGTACGGTGACTCGGATCAAAGGCTTGCAAGGTGAAGTCCTTAGCCCGACCAAGGCAAGACTTTCAACACTCAACAGTGGCACACGGCCCAATGTGGCACACAGACTCACATCACTCAACAACCCAATGCCACAGGCCCACCGCACACACACCTCTTGCCACTTGCCCTAGTCTAAATCATTTTCCACCCAGTTGATTATTGTGCAACACATGCGGCAATAACTCAATATCGATGCGGAACCACACAGTTCTTTGTACCTCAATCTCAACATGTGGCATCATCACACCACTTTTCAAAATACATTCAATATGTCTTTAATCAATATTGTAGCATTTTTAGAAAGATCATTCATGATTCGTTGCAAGGCTAAGCATCTACTCACGGTCTAGCCTCCGTGTTGGCACAATATTAACATCCAACTAATATAATCGAACTTAGGGTGACAATGATCTAGGCATACAATTAATAATTCAAGGTGGCATAACAAAATGGGTTGATTAACTACATTATCCCAAATTAATTTAAATTCATTTTAAATAATTAGCATGCATAGTTTCAAAGCATAAATTACATTTTAAAATCTGGGATCAAAATGATCAAAGCATCACTTGCCTTCAAAGAGTTGCTGGTCGTGTTCAAGCTTGGTCTTGAGCGATTTAATTCTTCCTCGAAACTTCCGGCAAATTTACGTCTCACGCGTACAAACAAAGCATACAATAAATAGCCAATACAGAAGACTATATGTCCTCAAGAATTCAAATAAAATTCACCAATAAATAGCTCACAATTTTATGAATTTTTAGAAATTTGAATCACCCAAATCCGAGTTAAAATGCAAAAGTTATAGTCATTTGAAGTTTGAATAAAATCAAAATACAGAAATTAAGAAAATCCGATTTTTCTGAATTATTTTTATACTTGAAATTCACATTTATGACGTCAGCATGCCTCATGATGACGTCAGCACCGAAATGAATTTCGGCCAAAATATTTTTATATATGAAAATATTTATGACGCGGCGATGACGCCAAGACGACACGCGGCACGCCGCAGGCCGCCACGCCGCCTGTCTATGGACCGAGTCACGGGTTGGCTCGTCTACTGGTGGGCTTGGTTCACGTAGCAGTGCAGCCGCGGCAAAATCCGCACCGCTCGCTAAAACCGACGGTCGATCCTCACGCGCACCGCGGCGACCGAGATGCGTGCGACACGCGTCGCGCGATCCGTGATCGGCCTAAATCCAACGGTTGATTCGCGACCGACGCGGCGACGCTCGATTCCCCGCGACGCCACGCGTCGCAGATCGAGCGGTGCCCTCGGATCTAACGGCCAGCACCACACCGCCATCGCGGCGCCGGTTTACTCGTAGCCACGCGGCACGATCGCGTGGCGCGCCCAAAGCAACGGCCGGATCGGTCTCTCGCTCGTCAAACGCCCACGCGTCAAGACGCGATTTGGCGAGGGTGCGGTGCCATCTCCGCCGCTCGCTCAAATCTGAACGGCGCAGATCCTTAGGGCAAAACCAGATCCAATCTCACCGCTCGGATCTAATCCAACGGTCCACGGTACGGAGATTTCGCATCGCTCATGGTGCGACGTGGTTCAATCCTACGCGCCCACTATCGATCCAACGGTTAAGACAAAAACATATCGCGGACATTAGATCTAATCCAAGCCGCTCGTTCTAGATCTAACGGTTACGATTCAATCTAAACATCTCAGAGATGGAGGCTACGTGGACTCACCGTAACCGAACGATGCAAATCGGACGGTCGGCGCGGTTCGACGAGGTTGACGGCGTAAGAAGCGAAGGTTGCCGGAGTGGGAAGATGACTCTCGGCGACGGCGCTGCGGGCTTCTCCGCGAGAAGAAGTGGTCCACTCGATGCGTCTTGCTTCGTGAACTTCGGAACGGGCCGAGCACGGCGAAAGCGACGGACGGCGGCGAGGAAGCAAAACAACGGCGCACAAGGACGCCTACGGCGAGCTCGCCAGCGCTAGAGAGGTCTCGGTGCGGCGCGAGGAGTCAAAAGACGCAGCGAAGGAGCTCTGCGGACGCGCTACTCGGTGCTTAAAGGGGCCTCGGCGTGCGCGCTTCTGGCGAAGCGAAGCGGAACGGTCGGCGGCATTAGCTCCGGTGATCTCGCGAAGACGACCGACGTGGCGCAATCCCGCAGCGTCCGTCGCGGCGACGATCCAAGGCTCACGCGTCGCGGGCGACGTGGCACACACACAGCGTCGCGATCCGGATCGAGCGGCTTGGGTGGCGGCGCTAGGGTTTCGGCGGATGGGTCGGCAGCGCAAGACAAGAATGGGCTCGGCCCACATCGCTCATAGCCACTTTAAAACCTTTTTCAATAAAAAAATTCTAGAAATTCACTTAAATCATTTGGGGCTTTTAAAATAGCAGAAAAATTCTAGAAAAATTCCAGAAAATACTTTGAGATATTTGGAACTCAAATAAAATATTTTCAATAAAACTTTGCTAGAACTTTTCCATTATTTAATTGTTTTCAAGGAAGGCTAGTTTTGAGTAATTCCAAATAAATTTCAATAAATTCCCAAAATTCACAAAAATCAAAAATACTCTCAAAATTTAAATTAGAGCAAAAATTAGGTGTTACAAACCTCCCCTTAATGTAAT
The DNA here is from genome assembly GCA_036346275.1 of Otatea glauca. Lineage (NCBI taxonomy): Eukaryota > Viridiplantae > Streptophyta > Magnoliopsida > Poales > Poaceae > Otatea > Otatea glauca. Next base: position 24,876,903 of record CM070713.1, read on the forward strand.
CTCGCCCCGAGATTCGTGGTACATCTATAGAAAGCAAGTTAGGAACTCCTTCTTCAGATCTTCTTCACGCTCCCACGCTGCTTCACTTTCAGAATGGTTGCTCCATTGAACTCTGCAGAAACGTTGACTTGTTCCTTGTCTCTCGTCCATTACGCCCGTAATCTTCATTGGATGTTCTTTGTAAGTCGATCTTCTTGCGGCTCAATTGCCTCCAAAGGTGTTTGCTCTTGGTGCTCAAGACACTTCTTGATTGAGACACATGGAATACGTCATGCACTCCCGCCAAAGACTGCAGTAACTCCAATTGATACGCAACTTCACCTCTACGGCTCAAGATTTTGAATGGTCCGACATATCTGGGTGCGAGCTTCCTTTGCATGGAACCTTCGACTCCTTTGAGTGGTGTTACTCTAAGATACACAAAATCTTGGGTTCAAAGCTTAGTTCCTGCTGACGGTTGTCGGCGATAACTCTTTTACTGGATTGTGCAATCTTCAATCTTTCCCCACGACCAGGTGATCTGTGCTTCCGCTTCTCGAAGAATGTCCGTCCGAAACATGTCGTCGCTTTGTCTCATTCCAATTCAATGGTGTTCGACAGGACCTACCATACAGAGCTTCAAATGGAGACATTTGTAAACTTGCTTGATAACTGTTATTATAGCTGAACTCAGCATAAGGCAAACACTTGTCCCATGAAGTGGAATATGCTAAGGCACATGCCCTCAACATATCTTCCAATATCCGATTGACTCTCTCGTTTGTCCATCATCTGCGGATGGTATGTCAGATCAAGTTCAAACGAGTCCCCATTGCTTCATGAAGCTTACCCGAAACTGGAGGTAAATTGGGTACCTCGTCCGACACTATCTTTTCGGCACTCCATGTAAATGCACAATTCGGACATATAAAGTTTCGCTAACCGGTCTCCGAATAAGTGGTCTTCTTGGTATGAAATGTGCCACCTTAGTTAAACGATCTACTATGACCCATATGGAATCATATCCACTTTGCGTTCTGGGCAATCCGGTTATAAAATCCATACCAATTTCCTCCCATTTCCATTCAGGTATCTTTAAGGGTTGTAATAGCCCTGCTGGCCTTTGGTGCATAGCTTTGACCCTTTGGCATATGTCACATAATGCAACGATTCGCGACTTCTCGTTTCATGCTTGGCCACCAAAATTTTTCCTTCAAATCTTGATACATTTTCGCACTTCCTGGATGAATTGAGTACTTGGAGTCATGGGCCTCTCCCAAAATTAACTGCTTCAACTCCTTTTTGTTCGGCACACAAATGCGCCCTTTGAACCACATAGTACCTTGTTCATCCAGTTTAAAATCTTTTGCTTTGCCTTCATCCATTTTGCCCTTAATTCTTTTGATCTTATCATCATCTTTCTGCCCTCCCTGATCTGATCTTCAGGGTAGGTCTTACTTCCAAAGTTACTAGGAATCCTTTTGGTACCATTTCCAATTCTAGTTTCGAAATCCCTACACATTCTCGCTCGACTTGTTTCCAACAAAGATATTTACACCGTGGTTCTTTTCTCGCTCAAGGCGCCCCGCCACCACGTTGGCTTTCCCGGGTGGTAGTGAATTCCACATTATAATCCTTGATTAACTCTAACCATCTTCTTTGCCTCATATTTAGGTCACTTGTGTGAAAATATACTTAAGGCTTTTATGATCGTATATACTTCACATCTATTTCGATGAGATGATGACGCCATATTTTTAGTGCATGCACTACTAGACTAATTCTAAATCATGAGTCGGATAGTTCTCCTCATGTGGTCTCAATTGCCTCGATGCATAGGCAATTACCTTCCTATTTTGCATCAACACGCATCCCAATCCACGACGCGATGCATCACAATAAATGTCAAAGTCTTGGTGAACGTCTGTAAAACTAATACAAAGCCGATGTTAACCTCCTTTTCAATTCTGAAAACTCTTCTCACACTCAGGTGTCCATAAAAATTTCTTTTCTTTTTTCAACAATTGCGTGAGAGGTCTCGCAATCGTAGAGAATCCTTCAATGAATCGACGGTAATACCCCGCCATTCCAAGGAAACTACGGTTTGGGTTACCGTCTTCTACTGCATTCCCAATGTAAAACCGTTTCCACTTTCTTTGGATCTACTGAGAACTCCTTCTTTGTCATTATGTGTCCAAGAAATTCCACCTTATCTTTCCGTAAATCACATTTGCTAAATTTCGCAAACAAGCGTTGTTCCCTCAACTTTTCAAGGACTAGCCTCAAGTGCTCGGCGTGCTCTTCTCTCGTCTTGGAATAGATAAGGATGTCATCTATGAATACGACGACGAACTTATCCAAGTTTTCCATAAAAACCTTATTCATTAAGTTCATGAAATATGTTGGTGCATTTGTCAGACCAAAAGACATCATCAGAACTCGTAGTGTCCATATCTTGACGAAAATGCGGTCTCTAATATCCTCGATCGGATCTTGGTGATGGTATCCTCGATCGAAGATCAATTTTGGAGAATACTCCTGCTCCTCTCAATCGGTCAAACAAATCATCGATCTGGGTAGCGGATACTTATTCTTTATCGTCACATCATTGAGTGCACGATAGTCTATACACATCTGAAACTTCCGTCCTTCTTCTTAACGAATAAGACAGTGCTCCCCATGGCGATGAACTAGGTCTTATAAATCCCTTTTCCAGCTTCTTCAATTTGCTTCTTCATTTCCACCAATTCCTCTGTGGACATCCTGTAAGGTCTCTTAGCTATTGGAGCTGTCCACGGAACTAGTTCTATCACGAACTCGATATCTCTATCCGCGGCATTCCGTAAATCTTCCGGGAAAACATCCGGATATTCATTGACTATGGAGACTTCCTCTGTCGATCTTCATGCCGTTGACCATCAATTGTCCATCTCGATCTTGGTTTCGCTTCAAACTCAATTTTCTTTCCATCCAGGGCTCTCGACCGATATGACTCTTTTTCATGATCCAATCGCCTTGTGATCGATTAACCAATCCATTCCCGTGATAACATCCAAGGTTTGGGTATTAAGGGCGATTAAGTTCGCTAGGAACTCAACTCCATTAATTATTATTCCTACCCCGAACATCCTACTTTAGATCGGAGTTCGATCCGAGGATTGGACTATGAGCACACATTTAAGATTCACTATTTCCATATCATTTTGAACAGCAAAATCTCGGAAATAAAAGAATGCGAAACTCGGAATCAAATAAAGCGATGGTGATCGAGTTTACTAGGAACTTACCCATTACAACGTCCGAGGCGTTCGGACTTCATCTGCTTTGTGATGTGGTTGACTCGCCTCGTGCGATTCCTTGGGATGGAGTCGCTGTTGATGCCCAGCGGTTCATGATTAGTGCGGAGTCCTTGCCGGTGTGTTCCCCTGTGTTAAAGCGAACCGGTGACACCTCCTTCTTAGGCGCTTGTTGGCAAATGCCCCATTTCATTGCAATGATAGCAACGTCTTCCCACGGCCGAGAGGTTCCTCCAGTCTGTGCCATAGTTCTGGCTGGAGTCTGAACATTTTGACCCACTGGGCGATTTGCCGGCAGTGGTGCTCTGTCATTGCCTCTAGGCTGGTACCGAATGAGCTGTTGGGGTGCCGTCCTCTGCCTCTGCTGGCCCTGACGACCTCCTTGTTGCGCCATTCTGCGCTTCCTGTTGTCATCCAACTCTCGGCGCTTGTCCTCTAAGATCGTGGCTTTGTTAACTAACTCTTGAAAGTCGGGGAATGTGGGTGATCACCCCACTGCAACCTCGCATTCAATCCCTTCATGAAGCGGGATTATCGGCCTTATCCGTAGCCACGTCCTGCAGTGCGTAGCGTGCGCTTGGGTGAACTTGTTCGTAATCGGCCATCGATCGCCGCTTGCTTGAGGCTTCGAACTCCTCCTTTTAAGATCCATGATACCCTCGGGTACATGGTGCCGACGGAAGGCCGAGGTGAATTCCTCCCATGTGATACTGCGGGTCCTCATGAGCTGCGCAGAAGTTTTCCCACCATTCTGCGGCAGTCCCTTCGAGTTGATGAGAGGCATAGAGTACCCTCTCATGTCCTACACATTGGGTAATGTGCAGCTTCCTTTCGATTGTCCTTAGCCAATCGTCCGCCTCCAGTGGATTGGCGTTGCCTGAGAAGGTAGGTGGACGGGTTCTCATAAACTCCGACAACCGTGAGTAGGGGTGTGGTCCATGGTTGCCCCCAGGTTGAACATTCGCAGCAGCTTGATTGGATATCTGCTGCATGGTTTGAACCATCGTGGTCATGAGTTGAGTCCGGCTGTCAAAAGGCTCCTGTGTTCTCGTGATATCGACTGCGGTGGTTGAGGAATCGCTCTTCATTCCGTTGTCCGTCTGGTTAGCTCCACTTCCGCTGGCTCCAACATTTCCACGAGTCCTCACCATCTGTTGCAAGCTTCCATGGTTAAGAAAAGAAGAAAGCATAGACGAGTAAAAGAACTTATGTGGGGGAAACAGGTGTAACTTAAATTATTTAGCCACTTTATTGATATAATATAAAGCAGTATGGTTGCTCACAAGTGCCTAAGGGCAATGCAACACATACGTGACACTCATAACCAATAAGCAAACATAGGAATCCAAGACAACTCACACCTAAGGGTGACTCAAGCAAAGACGCGACTCGGATATTCGAGTCTCGACACTACACTCTACTACACTCGATCACTCATCGAGCCAACCCGGCCGCGCTTCCGGAGCGTGCCGTGCGTCTTTGCGGCATTGAGGCGAATGGTCTGGTGACTCATCGCGCGGGTGCAAAAGACCCCATCGACTCTGCTGGTCCCGGGCTGCTCGCTCTGCAGATCTGGCGCCTCTGCTCGGCTCCTCGGATCTGGATCATGTAACTCAGGGTGGTTGGGCTCGGGTCCATATAGAGCCATCTCCAACTCCCGGATCTTACGTATGGCATGAGCTAAGTTCTCCGGTGTTGGGTTCTTGCCTCTATAACCTCGTCGCGGGTCCTCTGCAGCTCCGGATATCTCGCCCAAGGCGTCCTCTGGCGATGACGATCTCGCCAGTGGGTGATCGTAGCGTCCTCCTCCACGAGCTCCATCTGTTGTATCGGTGCCGCGACGCGGATGGTGGCGGAAGGCGGTGCCCTCTAACTCGCGGAGTAAGTGCGGGCAATTTGCCGCATCGCTCGACGCGACGTCTCCCGAATCCGGCCTCGAAAGAAGACCTCCTGGCGGTGATGTAGATAGGACGACTCGCCTCGTCCTCTCCCGAGCATACACTGTGATCTTGACGCCCCAGCGATGTCAAGTCTCGCCTGCACTCACCAAGTCCCTCGATGCGGTGGTCGGTCAAAACCTCCAAGCAATCGCATCATACGCCATAACTCGCATGGCGTATCCTCAGTCGCGCTCCATAGGTATGGATCATCCTCATCTGCCAAAACAAACCTTGTTTAAATTAAATAGAGAATAATAAAAATTCAAACATAGGTATGAATAAGGAGAAGAGATAAGTCGAGATTTCTTTGACATTCTTGCTCAAGTTGATTAGGTCTTTAGAAAATAGTTTTCACCCTCCTAGGCACAACCAAACTAAGGTCAAGGCCTACACTGATCGGCTGCTCGATACCACCTCTGTCGGGACCCGAACCGCAAATCCGGACCCTCTGTGTATTCTCATGCGATCCAGATCACGCTAGCACACACTGATCATCAGGTTGCACATCACGGACATTCACAAGGATATAAGAATAAATAGTGCAAACATGTATATAAAGCGAGTTGTACAACCTTATGGTCTCCTTACAGATAAGTCACCACGCAGGCTTACATTATTCAAAACAAAGAAATAGCAATGAACATAAAAAGTCGTGTAAGCATCCATCTTGCCACACGCAACCGATCGGGCTTGCCCCTAGTTGCTCGTGTCCTCGACGTACTCCTCCTCCCATCTTGGTGTAGTCTCCTCCACTGATGTTGGGGTTGATAAGCAAGGTGGGGTGAGTACACAAGGCACTCAACAAGTAATGCATGTAATGCAAAGACTATTACTATATGCAAAGCTTATTCCAATGGATTGGCTTAATTGATCCTTTTTGCATCAAGCAGCATTTTTAAACTAGTATCTTGTTTAGATTAAAGCAGTGAAACAGATATAAGTAATACTAATTTCAAATGGTTTTTCTTCGAAGATTCTCGGCACACAGCCTTATTAGTTCATTTTCAACACTGGCACACAGCCACCCTTCCATGTTTTGTTTATGAAAAACTACCCCTTGACTGTAATCCCCGAGCAATGCTCAATACCGTGAGCACGGCTATTCGAATAGTTTTGACACTCTGCAGAGGTTGTACACTTTACCCACAAGATACAGCCGCTCACCACACAGGTGATTGTCCGCAACAAAGCTTTTCAGGAACTTCTACCTTAACCAAAGAACCTCTCCGATTGCCTTTACTATCACTTCCCTCACAGAGCCGAAGTATAGGACCGCCAATCACCGTTGGATGGGCACCAAGCCGTAGCAGTGTACGCTCCCCATACAGATACACCCCCGTGTCTGTCACCCCGAGGTATCGGAGGAAAGATATCGAACCCTAGTCAACTAGGTGCGTCCCATGTCGGACATGTGGTTGTACGGGTGACTCGGATCAAAGGCTTGCAAGGTGAAGTCCTTAAGCGGCCAAGGCAAGACTTTCAACACTCAACAATGGCACACACCCAATGTGGCACACAGACTCACATCACTCAACAACCCAATGCCACACAGCCCACTCGCACACACACCTCTTGCCACTTGCCCTAGTCTAAATCATTTTCCACCCAGTTGATTATTGTGCAACACATGCCGGCAATAACTCAATATCGATGCGGAACCACACAGTTCTTTGTACCTCAATCTCAACATGTGGCATCATCACACCACTTTTCAAAATACATTCAATATGTCTTTAATCAATATTGTAGCATTTTTAGAAAGATCATTCATGATTCGTTGCAAGGCTAAGCATCTACTCACGGTCTAGCCTCCGTGTTGGCACAATATTAACATCCAACTAATATAATCGAACTTAGGGTGACAATGATCTAGGCATACAATTAATAATTCAAGGTGGCATAACAAAATGGGTTGATTAACTACATTATCCCAAATTAATTTAAATTCATTTTAAATAATTAGCATGCATAGTTTCAAAGCATAAATTACATTTTAAAATCTGGGATCAAAATGATCAAAGCATCACTTGCCTTCAAAGAGTTGCTGGTCGTGTTCAAGCTTGGTCTTGAGCGATTTAATTCTTCCTCGAAACTTCCCGGCAAATTTACGTCTACGCGTACAAACAAAGCATACAATAAATAGCCAATACAGAAGACTATATGTCCTCAAGAATTCAAATAAAATTCACCAATAAATAGCTCACAATTTTATGAATTTTTAGAAATTTGAATCACCCAAATCCGAGTTAAAATGCAAAAGTTATAGTCATTTGAAGTTTGAATAAAATCTGAAAATACAGAAATTAAGAAAATCCGATTTTTCTGAATTATTTTTATACTTGAAATTCACATTTATGACGTCAGCATGCCTCATGATGACGTCAGCACCGAAATGAATTTCCGGCCAAAATATTTTTATATATGAAAATATTTATGACGTCAGCGATGACGTCAGCACGACACGTGGCACGCCCAGAGGCTGCCACGTCGCTCTGGTCTATGGACTGAGTCTACGGGTTGGCTCTGGTCTACCGTGGGCTTGGTTCACAGAACAGTGCAGCCACGCGGCAAAATCCAGACCGTTCGCTAAAACCGACGGCCGATCCTCACGCCGCACCGCGCGCGCGCGAGATGCGTGCGACACGCGTCGCGCATCCGGTGATCCACCTAAATCCAACGGTTGGATTCGCGACCGACGCGGCGACGCCGATTCCCGCGACGGCCACGCTGTCGCGCATCGAGCGGTGCCCTCGGATCTAACGGCAAGACCACACCGCCATCGCGACGCCTCGGTTTACTCGTAGCCACGCAGCACGATCGCGCGGCGCGCGCGCCCAAAGCAACGGCCGGATCGGTCTGCTCGCTCGTCAAACGCCCACGCGTCAAGACGCGATTTGGCGAGGGTGCGGTGCCATCTCCGCCGCTCGCTCAAATCGAACGGCGCAGATCCTTAGGGCAAAACCAGATCCAATCTCTACCGCTGGATCTAATCCAACGGTCCACGGTACGAGCATTTCATCGCTCATGGTGCGACGTGGTTCAATCCTCTGCGCCCACTATCGATCCAACGGTTAAGACAAAAACATATCGCGAGACATTAGATCTAATCCAAGCCGTTCGTTCTAGATCTAACGGTTACGATTCAATCTAAACATCTACGAGATGGAGGCTACGTGGACTCACCGTAACCGAACGATGCAAATCGGACGGTCGGCGCGCGTTCGACGAGGTTGACGGCGCGAAGAAGCGAAAGGTTGCCGAGCCGGGAAGATGACCTCGGCGGCGGCGCTGCGGGCTTCTCCGGCGAGAAGAAGTGGTCCACTCGATCGTCTTGCTTCGGTGAACTTCGAACGGGCCGAGCACGGCGGAAGCGACGGACGGCGGCGAGAGGAATCAAAAACAACGGCGCACAAGGACGCAACTACGGCGAGCTCGCCAGCGCTAGAGAGGGTCTCGGCGTGCGTGCGAGAGTCAAAAGACGCAGCGAAGGAGCTCACGGACGCGCTACTCGGTGCACTTAAAGGGCCTCGGCGCGCGCTACAAAGCGGCGAACGAGCGGAACGGTCGGCGGCATTAGCTCCGTGATCTCGCGAAGACGACCGGCGTGGCGCAATCCCGCGCGTCCGTGCGGCGACGATCCGAAGGCTCACGCGTGCGGGCGACGTGGCACACACACAGGCGTGCGATCCGGATCGAACGGCTTGGCTGGGCGGCGCTAGGGTTTCGGCGCGGATGGGCCGGCGACGCAAGACAAGAATGGGCTCGCCCATTCGCTCATAGCCACTTTAAAACCTTTTTCAATAAAAAAAATTCTAGAAATTCACTTAAATCATTTGGGGCTTTTAAAATAGCAGAAAAATTCTAGAAAAATTCCAGAAAATACTTTGAGATATTTGGAACTCAAATAAAATATTTTCAATAAAACTTTGCTAGAACTTTTCCATTATTTAATTGTTTTCAAGGAAGGCTAGTTTTGAGTAATTCCAAATAAATTTCAATAAATTCCCAAAAATTCACAAAAATCAAAAATACTCTCAAAATTTAAATTAGAGCAAAAATTAGGGTGTTACAGTAGTGCTTGTCAAACCGGTAAGCAAGTTGCTAGCTATCACCCCTCTAAGAGTATCATGTCCACATCTAGGACATTAGAGCTCTTACATATGAATTTGTTTGGCCCAACAACCTATAAGAGCATCGAGGCAACTCTTTTTGCTTAGTCATTATAGATGATTATTCAAGATATACTTGAGTATTCTTTCAACATGACAAATCCAAAGCCTCTAGTATTTTCAAGAGTTTTGCAAATAGGCCCAAAATGAATTTCATTTCAAAATAAAGAAAATCCGTAGTGATAATGGTTCCTAGTTCAAAAATACAAGAATCAAAGATTATTTTGATGAACTTGGAATAAAGCACAAACTTTCTACTACCTGTCTACCCAAGAGGCCCAACACCTGCTAGACTTATAAGACTGTGAGGGAACTCAACCTAGAGAGAAGAGAGAATAGCTAATGACGCATGATACCAACCTAAAGCATAAGATGAAAGGTCCATGCGAAGCATGACAGAAGTCTAATTGAAGTGAACTCAAAAGAAGAACACAAACCCATAAATACCTAGAAGATGCAAAATAAAATAAGTGTTGGAAGAAAAGCATATAATACATAATATACAAACCAGCTCCCCCTCACGATAAGCCGTAAGGGCTCACGACTCCAAGCTCACTCCTCAAGGCAACAAATCTGGAGCTATCCAAAGGCTTGGCAAAGTTATCGGCTATCTGATGGTCACTCTCTACGAACTGAAGTGCGATATCCCCCTTCTTCACATGGTCTCTAAGGAAGTGATATCTAACATCAATATGCTTGGCCCGGGAATGCTGCACTGGGTTCTTAGCAATGCAAATAGCAGAAATGTTGTCACAGAAAAGTGGAACACTCGCTATCGCTAACCCAAAGTCACGCAGAGTCAAGCGCATCTAGAGCACATAACTACAGCAACTCGCTGCAGCAACATACTCGACCTCTGTAGTGGACTGTGCAACCACAGGCTGTTTCCTAGACGACCAAGAAATAAGAGAAGTGCCAATGAATTGGCAAGTGCCAGAAGTGCTCTTCCTATCTATCCTACAGCCAGCAAAATCAGCATCAAAAAATGCTCGAAGAGACAGATAAGAAGAAGCAGAGTACCAAATACTATAATCAATGGTAGCAAGAAGGTACTTGAAGATGCGCTTGACCGCTTGCGGTGAGAGGTGCCAGGAGAAGCTTGAAATCGAACACACAGACACAGAGTTAAATGTATGTCCGGCCTCGAAGTGGTGAGGTACAGGAGAGAGCCAATCATACTTCGGTACTCCTTCTGATCAATAGGCTTAACATCCTCGTCAGGCTCGAGGACAGCAATGGTGGCCATATGAGTCATCATCGGCTTCCCGTCAGGCATGTCAAAGCGCCTCAGGAGGCCTCGGGAGTACTTGCCTTGATGCAAGAAGGTCCCCTCCCAAGTTTTCTTGATTTGGAAGCCAAGAAAGTAGCTCAATTCGCCCATCATACTCATCTCAAACTCTGTGCTTATCACGTAAGAAAACTGAGACACAAGGGAATGAGATGAGCCACAAAAAATGATATCATCCACATAAATCTAGACGAGAAGAAAATGAGACTCATGATGTCTGATGAACAGAGTCTTGTCTACTATACCCATCTTGAAGCCATGGCTAAGAAGATAAGACTTGAGCCTCTCATACCATACTCTGGGGGTTTGCTTGAGTCCATACGAAGCTTTGGAAAGCTTGTGTACATGACTTAGAAACTTAGGGTTCTCGAACCTTGGAGGTTGTTTGACATAAACCTCTTCCTCAATATAACCATTGAGGAATGCACTCTTGACATCCATTTGATAAAGCTTGATACCCTGAGATGCAGAAAATGCAAGCAGAATCCTAATAGCCTCTAGTCTAGCTACAGGGGCAAAGGTCTCCTCAAAGTCAATACCTTCAACATGAGAAAAGCCCTGTGCAACTAGCCTAGCCTTGTTGCGAATGATAACCCCATCCTCACTCTGCTTTTTTTAACACCCACTTGGTCCCAATGACATTATGACCAGATGGGGACTCTACAAGCTCCTAGACTTTGTTCTTCTCGAAGTTTTCAAGTTTCTCATGCATAGAATTAATCCAAGACTCGTTGGATAATGCATGAGTCACATCCTTTGGCTCAAAAGAGACAACAAAGGCTGAGTGGACGCAGAAAGAGGATAAGCCTGATTTTGAGTGCGTAACTCGCTCAAATAGATCATCAATTGTCTGATCAGGTGGAAGAGAATGCTGAATATGGCGGGGAGGTCCAGAAGCAGAAGTGGCCTCTACCTCATGAACAAAAGTGGTAGGAACAGAGCCACTCACTGAAGGAGAGTTAGAAGGTATGGGCTGGTCTCCTTGATGTGTAGAAATGGAAACTGGTGGCACCTCCGGTGTAGAGGGATTAGGATCAGGTGGAACACCATCATCTCCCTCATCCTCATCCTCTACGAAAATGGTCTCGGAGGTGGAAGTAGAGCCAAAAATATCAGGTCTATCTCCTGGGCTAGCCTCATCAAAGGTCACCTGATAAATCTCTATAATCCTATTCGCATCGAAACTCCAGACCCTATAGCTATAAGAAGAAGTCGAATAACCCAAAAAAATACCATTAGAATAACGAGACTCAAACTTATCCAGGTTACCAGACATCAAAATGAAACACTTGCAACCAAACACACTCATAAGAAGTGCGGTGCAAATGTGCTCTCACGAATACGCGATTTGAAACATGGCAAGCAGTAGCTATAGCCTCAGCCCAAAACTTCCTAGGAGTGCTGTACTCTTCTAGCATCGTCCTGGCCACCTCTACCAGGGTCCTGTTCTTCTTTTCCACTATGCCATTTTGCTGAGGGATGTAGGGAGATGAGAACTGATGCTCTAAACCAGACTCCACATAGAAACTCTCAAAATAGGAGTTCGTGAACTCTGTGCCATTATCACTGCGTATAGCTCGTAAGACACCCAGGAGCTCAAGAGATAGCCTACTGACCAAACCCCTGAAGTGAGAAAAAGTCTGATCCTTCGAAGCCATGAAAAACACCCAAGAATACCTCAAAAAATCATCAACAATGATAAGAACATACCACTTCCCACCTGTTGACTGCACTCTAGCTGGACTAATAGTGTTCATTTCTAAAAGCTATCCTAGTGCATCAGTCATCACTACGGTGACTGGAGGATGAGAAGCAATAACCATCTTACCATGTCGGCAAGGAGGGCAAACTAAGTCTTTGACCATCTTGAGTTTTGGCAAACCACGAATGAGATCATGGCTGCTAACTCGAGTCAAATGATCAAAACCAATGTGACCAAGTCTTCTATGCTAGAAGGAGGGATCACGAGACTCAGAAGCAATCAAACATTGAAGGGAGTCTCCAGAAGAAGCAGAAAAATTAGCATGAAAGACTCCCAAATCTAGAAATCCCGCAAACTGACCCTCCTGATGAATTAAGGATTCTACATGCATTACTATTAAAGCTTGCCTCGAAAGAGTCATTGATAAGCTGAGAAATAGAAAGCAAGTTATACCGCAGCTTACTCAATATGGCAACATCTTTAAGAATAAAATTTTCATTAATGCAGATGTTACCTTCAGCAATGACTCTACCTGAAGATGCATCCCCAAAAGTGATCAACTCATCACCGGGGGCTCGGACTAGGGAAGAGAACCAACGAGAATCTCTGGTCATATAGTGAGAACAACCAGAGTCAATAATCCAAACATCTCCCTTTCCCATCCGACGAACCTCGTCCGAGTCGCTATAGAGCTCGGAGTCGCTGATGCTGTTGGCGTCTGCCATTAAGTACATCCTGGTGAAGTCATCGCTGCCTTTCTTCTCTTTCGGATCATCCTCGCCTTCGTCACTCCAGGTCTCCATGTCAGAGAGGTTGATATCGTCGAGTGCGACGAGGACGCGGTGGAAGAGCTTCTTGTTCTTTAAGAAGTTGCGGTACTTCTTCTCATGCGCCGGGTCGCGAGCTGGAGGGTTCTTGTTGGTGCAGTCATTCTTGCTCGAACTGCCGGCATCGTTCTTGCCCTTCTCAAGCTTGGGGCAGTTCGGCTGAATGTGGTTGGGGCCACCACACTCGAAGAAAGTGATTGTGCCACCTCTCTTCCTCTCTCTCACCCTCTTGTATGCACGAGAGAATTTGTGAGCCAAAAGAGCAAGCTTATTTTCTGGAAATTTATCCAGTTGGTCATCACTTAGCTCGCAAAGGGCGAAGAGAGAAAAACCAGTAGAAGAACCAGAGGTGGATCTAGTGGGATCGGTGACCAAGGCCATCGATTGAGATTTCATCTTGCGAGAGATGATGTCGATCTAATGAGTCTTGAGATGGGAATAAAGTCCGTCAAGAGTCAGAGTCGACAGGTCGGTGGTGTCCTTGATGGTGGTCACCTTCATCTCCCAAACTCGAAGATCGAGTGCGGTCAAGAAATATCGAGCATTATCCGAGTTAGGGTATATGCAACCAACTACTCGGAGGTCGCTCAAAATCTTTGTAAACTGACCAAAGCACTCGTCAAGACTCTCACCAGCGTGTCATTCAAACTTGTTGAACTCACGCTTGAATTGGTCATGTCTTACCGTCTTGATTTAGGTAGTGCCCTCATGATAAGCATCGAGGGTCACCCAAATCTGGTGAGAAGAACAGAGGTGAGAAATCCTATTATACTCACTATGGCTAAGACCTGTATGAGGATGTTCCTTACCTTAGCGTTTGCCTCAACATCAGCCATATTGCTGGCCGTGATGTTTTTATCAGTAGGAACCTCATACGGGAGTTTCACCTTCTGCCAAATTAGGAAGCTCTGTGCAGTGATGTATGACTCCATTCGTGACTTCTAGAAGGGAAATCAACTCCAAAGAAAATGGGAGACATGGTGGAATATTTGTCCGACGCCATGGTTCTCGAGTCCGGTCAAGATCTATGGAAGAGCAAATCTAGTTCTTATACCAATTAAAGGATCGAGATGGCGATCAGAGAGGGGGTGAATGGTCCCAATTTAAATTTTATCCCCCAAAGAAGATATCAAATGCAATTTTCACCCAAAGAAACCAAGCCAAAATAGTTAGGTATCAAATGGAGGTGAAAGAATCAGTTTTCACAAATTTCAGCCTGAGGCTAGCACTACCGCCCATGCAGGGGCGGTACTACCGGAGTTACTGTAGCTACAGTAAAAACAAGCATATGAACAACGATTTTAGCACGAGTTCAAAAAGCAAAATCGAGGAAAAATTTGATCCACTGATCCAAACTCAATGAATCTTTGTGGACACCTTCCTATGGATATCAGGAACCTATTCCAATTGGCGATTGCGAGAATCGACATCGAATTTCTGACCTTTTTCAAATTTACAGAAGAGTGCACAAAAATGGGTTCAAGAACAAAACCTTGGCCCTTAGCGAGCTCGTGGGTTCTTGATCATCAAGATGATCCTAGATAGCTTCCCACATGTCATAGCAAACTAGAACACAAGTCAAGAACACTAAAAACCCAATCTTCCAAGAATCATCCTCTCAAGAACAAAAAGTCGATTTCTTGCAAAGAAGAACACAAGATTTGCCTAGATGATTGGGATATAGTCTGAAGTAGACTCATCCATCAATCATACATCCTCAGCACAAGGTCCACAAGCATTAGAAGGAGGGGTGGCAAATCAAAATTTGCAAGAAGTAAATTACAAGAATGTAAATTGCGGAATTTAAAGACTGAATTTAAAGCATAATGTGAATGCAGAAAGTAAATTCAGAGTTGAGAGGAATGAATTAAACTTTCATTTCTGGAAGGGAGGTTTACAAAGCCTCACAACAAAGTGGGCAAAGCTCAAAGGAGCATAACAACCTCAAAACCTTCAAGAGGAGGAAGGCCACCCCTTCCCCTCTATTTATAGTACTCTTGAGTCACCGACCACCCTTGGATGAGTTCCTTCTACCCTAAGGACCACCATCAAGGGCTAGGAATGACTTCCACACATAGCCATACTAACTAGACCTGCTACTCTATCACCTAGACCGTGATCCGATGACCCCCTTGATCCGAGCAACTCCTAGCTAGCATCTCAGCCATTCCTTGCCTTCTAGGTTCGTAGCGATTCCGTCTCCAATCATCTTTCGGCGATCCTCGACCATTTGGAACTCCGACGCTCCTCGCCTAGTCCCGGTCATCATTCTCCTCACCATGACCTAGGACCGTCGTCCTGCAACCATCAAAAACAAGAAAAACCCATCACATAGCAATGTCCAACAAATATATGCAATCATCACCCAATTGCATCACTCAACAAGTTGACACCACTGACCACCGTATCGACTTCATCAAGTTGCCACCATCGAGTAGGATCCTCACTCAAGTAGTAACTCGACCATCGTATCGACCGCATCGATTTGCTACCATCGAGTAGGTTTCTCACTCGAGTAATAACTCGACCATCGTATCGACCGCATCGAGTTGCTACCATCGAGTAGTTTTCTCACTCGAGTAGTAACTCGTCCATCGATGAAATGCTCGACTTGCTCGACACAAACGCATCAGCTCTATCAATCACTATGCCGAGTCTATCACCACATGACCAACTCGATACCAAGTCGATAAAACAATATCGAGTGACTATTGGTTAAACCAAGGACTCGAGATGAGCTGACTACAGAGTGCTCGACCCAGAACATTTGTACTCGAAACTTAGTCTACTACCAATCTACTCGAATCATTTGACCACAAGCCTGCAGGGCGATACTCGAGGCCAGTAGAGCCGCTCGAGAGAAACACAATTCAAATTGCTTCAATTTGAAAATCCAATGCAAACCAAACTCAAACTGGAGCATACCAAGATCAAATTTAGTCAAATACTCATCACAGAACATGGGTAGACCTCCACATGATCTTTCATTTATCATTCCATGTTTGGTAGTTTCCTTTATCTTACCGCATCTAGGCCCGACATCATGTTTAGTATTTGCATGTGTGCACGTTTTCAAGCATCTCCAAAAGAATGCCATTTAGTGGCTGTTAAGAGAATTCTAATATATTTAAAGCATTCCTCTAGTATACGCTTGTAGTACCCCAAAGGTGCTAAATTTGATTTAGTTGGGCATTCGGACTCTGACTATGCGGGTTGCAAAGTGGATAGAAAAAGCACTTCCAGGAGTTGTCAATTTCTAGGTAGATCCTTAGTATCATGGTTCTCCAAGAAACAAAACTCTGTAGCTTTATCTACCGTTGAAGCCGAATACATATCCGCCGGTAGTTGTTGTGCTCAATTGCTTTGGATGAGGCAAACTTTGATGGATTATAGAATTAACTTTAAAAGTGTGCCTCTTTTGTGTGATAATGAAAGTGCCATGAAAATAGCCAACAACCTGCTCCAATACTCAAGAACCAAGCACATAGATATCCGCCATCATTTCTTAAGAGATCATGTGAGCAAAGGTGACATAGTCATTAGCCACATAAGAACCGAAGATCAATTACCGAATATCCTCACCAAGCCTCTAGATGAGAACCGTTTTTGTAAATTGAGGAATGGGCTAATATCATTGATATCTCTAATGTTGCTTGAACACTTGCACCATGTTTGGTTTTTCATTTTGGTGTTATTTGCTTTTTGTTGATTCTTGAATATCTTATTGGACAACACATTAAGGGGGAGTATTATGCAAACTTCATGTGTGCTACATCCCTAAAATGTGAAAATATCAAATAAGTGCTACTATTGTTCAAAAGGAAGCTTCTAGACCTAACTAAGTCAAGATTATTTGAAAATATGATATATATCCTGTTACAAAAGCAAAAACATGTTTGGAAAACTCTCCTTTTTGAATTTTCAGTCTAAACTCAAAATCTTGTCTATATTGACCTAAATGATGCAGTTATTGAGTTGTGGCTTGTGGGACTAGAGCTACATATGTTTCTAGTGTCCTACAAGTATTTAAAACTCAAACAAGTCAATTGGATTCATCTTCTCTTCAAAATGATTGTTCCATTTTCAAAAAGAGAAAAATGATCTTTTCCAAAACTATCTTTGTACAAATTATTTTAATTATATGGTTTTGAGTTTTGTGATGTGTTGGAAATGCTCTTATCTATATTTCACAAAGTCAAGAATGCATTAGAGCTATTTCACAACTTTTTTCTTAAGGTTTCAGACTACTCCAGTCAGGATCGATACTATCGGTGTGTTGAACATGGTAGTATCGCCCAGGCCAGCACAACTATCCCCAGGCAGTGGTAGTGCCTCCTGTGTTAGGTGGGGCCAGTTTGAGGAGTTTTCTGCATATCTAGCATTTTCTATCTTCTTTTTCCTTCCCTAGCCAGTTGCATTGCCTTCCTTGATCTCTTTTGTGCCTCTTTGAAGGATCGAGATGTCGATCAGAGGGGGGTTGAACTATCCCAAAATAAAATTTTCCCCCACTCGAAATAGTCCAACCAACAACCTCATATCATCAAAGAGGAGCAGAGATAGCGAAAAACCCAAAAATCTCAGCCAGAGGCCGGCACTATCGCTCACAGACTCGGTAGTGCCTAATGAATAGTAGCCCAGCACTACCGGGGTACTAAGCAATAAAAATCAGCCCAACTCAAAGGGAAAATTGATGAATCTTTTGATCGGTTGATCCAAACACCGTGAAACTATGTGGACACCTTTCTAAGGATGTCAGGAACCTATTCCAACCTTCGATTTCTAGAATCGATGTCAAAGTTCTGACCTATTTCAAATTTACGAAAGTGTGCACAAGAACGGGTTCAAGAACAAAAACTTGCCCCTTAGCTAGCTCGGTGGTTCTTGGTGATCAAGATGATTCTAGATGGCTTCCCACATGTCATAGCAAGCTAGAACACAAGACAAGAACACTCAAAAACCCAATCTTCCAAGATTTATCCTCTCAAGAGCAAAAATCGATTTCTTGCAAGGAAGAACACAAGATTTGCCTAGATGATTGGGATATGGTTTGAAGAAGACTCATCCACCAATCATACATCTTCAGAAAAAGATCCAATAGCATTTAGAAGGAGGGGAGGCAAATCCAACTTGCATGAAAGTAAATTGCATGAATGTAAATTGCTGAATTTAAAGACATAATGAAAATGCGAAAAGTAAATTCAGAATTGAGAGGAATTGATTTTCATTTCCAGAAGGGAGGTTTACAAAGCCACACAAACAAGTGGGCAAAGCTCAAAGGAGTGTCAAAACCTCTAAAACGTTCAAGAGGAGGAAGGCTACCCTACCCCTCTATTTATACTACTCTTGAGTCATCCTCCACCCTTGGATGAGCTCCTTCTACCCTAAGGATCACCATAAATGGCTAAGATTGACTCACTCACTCATACATGGGCTAACCCAAATCCAACAACATATTGAGTTTTGCACACTTTTCAAAGCATACTAACTAGACCTGCTACTCTATCACCTAGACCACAATCCAACGGCCCTCCTTGATCCGAGCAGCTCCTAGCTAGCATCTCAACCATTCCTTGTCTTCTTGGTTCGCAACAACTCCATCTCCGATCATCTTCCGGTGATCCTCAACCGTTTGGACCTCCGGCGCACCTCGGCTAGTCCCGGTCATCCTCTGCCTCACCATGACCTAGCACGTCGTCCTGCAACCATCAAAAGCAAGGAAACACATCACATAGCATTGCCCAAAATGATATGCAATAAATCTCACACAATTCAAATCCCAGAATTCGCTTAAAACTGGCACTACCGCTTCCTGAGGCCGGTAGTACCGCTTTTGCTTGCACTATCGCTCCCTAGAGGCCAGTAGTGCTGCTCGCACTAAAAAATCATGAAAACTCTCTCTGTAAAATAACTACCGCTCCTTGGGCTAGTAGTGCCGCTTTTGTCGGCACTACTGCTCCCAAAGGCCGGTAGTGCCGCTCCTAGCAGCAATGACTCAAATTGCTTCATTTTTTTAAATTCAATTCAAATCAAACTCAAATTCAAGCATCTCATGCTAAAACACAGTCAATTACTCATCACAATCAAGGATAGTCCTCCATATGGTCTTTCACTCTCCCTCTCAAGCTAGGGTTTGCTCTTATTCTTCTTCTCCCAAAAATCCCCAAATCCATTAATCCTTCAATTCCTTCATTCTCAAGTGTTTCTTCTCATCAAATTGATCTCATCCCCTCAAGGTAATATTTCCCTTCACTTCTTTGCACTCCTCTCCTATTGTTTCTTATGCCCTAGGTCTCAATTCTTGTTTTTAGGGTTTGATGCAAAATGTAGCAAATGCATGATGTTTATGCGTGAAATCCCTAGTTTAAATAAGTAGATCGGTGACCTATGAAGTCATTTTTTGCAATTCCATTGCC
The DNA here is from genome assembly GCA_036346275.1 of Otatea glauca. Lineage (NCBI taxonomy): Eukaryota > Viridiplantae > Streptophyta > Magnoliopsida > Poales > Poaceae > Otatea > Otatea glauca. The sequence goes on from CM070713.1 coordinate 24,896,517, forward strand.
CGATCTAGTCAAAATAGCAATTTCACTCTTTGGCAGATGTGGTTCAACGACGAACTCGGCACTACCACTGTGGCACAGCGGTAGTACCGATCTGGCATGGCACAACTGGCTCTGCAGAGCGGTAGTACCATCCAGGAGCGGCGCTAATAGTCTAGCATAGATGGTAGTGGTGACTTTTCTTCTAAAAAAATATGTCTTGTTGAATTTTCACCAAATTCTAAATTAGAGTACCTTGTCTCTATTGCTTATCCTTCCCATTATCCTTGTGATCCAGAGACCATGCCGAGAGTAAAGAATCCATCCAAGCCCAAAGCACCTCGAGGTGGTGGCACTGTGAGGAAATCCACAAGAAGTGCAGGTCTTCCCATTCAAGAAAGTGGGAGTGGCAGTGATGGTAATGATTCCTTATACCATTGCGGCTAGGGATAAAAAAATCAAGCAATTGGTGCAGCAAGAGCTAGGTGGCAACATCTCTCAAGCTAGGAAGGGTAAGAAAATTGCTCAAGAATCAAGTGAGGGGGCAGAGGATGAAGAAGACAATGAAATGGATGTGGATGTTGAGGTAGAAGGGGAGGAGGAAGAAGAATCTTTGTCGGGCTTTGATCCTCGAGAGGATCTGTGGCAGATAAAGGGGTGACAAGTATTTTTATTTGAGAGGAGCAAACTAATATCGCCTACCCAGAACAGAGTCAAAAAAATTCTTTCGTACTCTCTTCCAAGAGAAGGTGTTCAATGAGATATACTCAGGTAAGGTTTTGCTGACTAAAAGTGGGTGGATTGGAAACACATTTGTAAGTTGCCTTTATTTATTGGTGTACCTGAGCTATTCCAAGGTGCTGGAGTAATGAACTTCGTCACTCAAATATGTGACTTTGAGGACATGATTCATCAATTCTATGCCACTATTTATATTCGTAACACCTATGACTCCATTACTTGGATGACTAGCTCTAGAGTCTACACTGCCACAAAGGATGAGATTGAGCATGCCTTAGGCATCTTTCATAGTGGGTACCTTAAAATCCATAGTGACAGAGTGCTTGGGATAGATCAACAACTTGAGTGTTATGATCCAGCTGCCAGTGTTAGGAGGCCAGGAAAGTTGGTAGGTCTTTGTGCTCAGTCCAGTTTAATAAACCGCATCATTAGGGTTACCATTCACCCAAAGAGTGGTAACTTTGATGACATTCATGGCTATGCTTGGAACATCTTAAGCAAGGTGATGCATCGCCAGAAATTTGATGTGGTGGACTTTATGATGAGGGAGATGGCATCTTCGGCCCATGAGCATGGGAAGTCCATTTATTTTGCTCCCTACATCATGCAACTGATAAAGAGAAAAGCCGGGTACAAGGGAAGCTATGGATGTGCTCACAAGCAATACAAGCCTCGTGAGGCTCCTCCTCAAGTGTTGGGACATGTAGCTTAGCAGCACCAGCAATAGTAGGACAAGCCTCAGGATCCACCTCAAGTGCATGCTCATGACAAGCCTCAGGACAACTTCTTCGCTAGCTTGGAGAGCCTTCGCTCAGATATGATGACTCAGTTTGCCTTTCTCAAATCTGGAATCATGGATAGGCTCGATCAAGAGTATCAGTATCAGATCCAGACCCATGCCATGGTTAATGAAGTCTGAGAGCGCATGGATAGCATTGGAGCGATCGACTGTCAATTTGCTTCACGTTGAACTTTTTCCTGTCTCCTTCCGCTGATATGAGCATGGACGAAGATGTGGTCATGGTGCCTAGGCCCATCTTCCTTGATATCTTGAAGTCCACTCCTTTTGGTACTTGATGCCAAAGGGGGAGAAGTGAGATGAGAATAGCTTGGAAAGTCTGTGGGTAGGAAGAGTAGTAGTGTGAGGATTAGCTTATATACTCTATTTGTGTTATTGTTGTAAGCTAATGGAACCTCTTTCATGCTTTTGGATCTTTTCTTGTGGTTGAACGATGGTTGTAATGGATGTTAATCGTTATCAAATGCTTTATCCCTTACTCTATTGGTTATTGATTTTTTAGGATGAGCATGTGCACTTAGATTGTCAATCATTATCAAAATCATATCCATGCTATAACTTGCTTTCTCAGATTCAATATTTAGAAGAAACTCTGCCATTTTTTTTAAAAAAACATGTGTGCATGATGTCAAATCTTTATCTATATGCACACATTTAGGGGGAGTTTCAACTAAGTATTATGGCTTTGATAGCATTTTCCACAAAATTCATTCTCATTTCAAAGAGATGAAATGACACTTAAAACAAAAATCCTAGAGTATACATCTTATTTGATTTGGTGTGTACTTAAAAATAATTTCAATTCCATTATATTTGTCTGGGTTGTCATCAATTACCAAAAAGGGGGGAGATTGAAGCATCTAGGCCACAAATTCGTTTTGAGTTTTGGTAATTAATGACAATCATGTTTTAAGGGACTAACAATTCTCTTGAGAACTGAAAGCAGGTTGGTCCTACACATTGCACATAAGGAGATGGAATCATGAAGTTCAAAAGAAATCAAAGTGTCAAGCTCAAGGCCAAGGTATAAAAATTTAAGGACCTGTTCATAGCTTTTGCTAGTCTTAGTGGTTGAAGAAAAGATCGGATTGCTAGAATGGATATCGTACTATTAAGAGGGGCCTTGGTTAGTAGCTTGATGATAATCAAGAAAAATGGCTCAAATTCATGATCATACCTTAGTTATGTGCATTCCTTGAAAAATCCTTTAAAATGCTCTAAAAAACTATATGGCCGGCACTACCGCTCTACTAGGTGCGGTACTACCGCACGAGCGGTAGTACCGGCCCTAGAGGCCGGTAGTTATATTCCAGAGTAGGTGTTTTTTAGGTGTTTGCCAGGCCGGCACTACTGCTCTACTAGGTACGGTACTGTCGTAGGTGCGGTAGTACAGGCTCCAGAGTCTGGTAGTTATTTTCTAGAATGAATCATTTTTGGGACATTTCTCGGTCATCACTACCGCCTATCTAGGAGCGATACTGCTACAGGTGCGATAGTACTATCCTAATTGGCCGGTAGTTATTTTCCAGAGAGGATTGAAAATGCACATTTTTGGTCTCTGAGGCTGGCACTACTGGTCAAATATAGGCGATAGTGCCGGGCACTATAGCAACGTCTATTGACTGCTGCATTAAATACTACAACCAACCGTTGGACCTGAGGTCAGCACTACTGGTCCTACATGGGCGGTATTGCCAGGTTTGCCAAAAATTTCAGAACTTTGGTGCCAACAGCTAGATTTGTGGTTGGGGGCTATAAATACACCTCTACTTGCAGCTTGGGTTCTCTCTTGATTATTCATTGCACATTTATGAGCCCTAGCAACTCTCTCTTCACTCTAGAGCATTTAATTCTCATTTTGTGAGTTGTTGAGAGAGATTCAAGTTGAGCCACTTGACACTTGATCAACCTCAAGCAAGCGCCGAAGTTCTATTCTCTTGGAGGTTGTTGCCTCCTAGATGACTTAGAGGTGTGGAATTGGTGATCTTTTAAAGGAGATTGTGAAGAAATCCGGTACGGTGTAAAGGTTGGAGCTTACCTACCAGGAGCGGAGAAGAGGTACTACTAGTGATCGAGGGAGGCTCAATTAAGCAAGGAGCCAGCTTGATTCATTCAAGCTTCCTCAATCTGGATTAGGGGACACCGACAAGTCTTCAAGACTACGGGGAAATCATCGTGTCCATCTTCTTTTTGTTTGCCCTTTTGTGTTTCAAATTGTGAAATTTACATTCCTAGTGATTTTAGTTATTAATTATCTCTCTAGGATTGTTACTCTTGTCTAGACGTAAGTAGTTGGTACACTTAGCAAAAGTTAGCTCATTTAGGCTTTAATTGTTATAGAATTGATAATTGTCTTGTATTTGTTTAATTATTGAATTAGAGCCAAAGAATTTGTTTAATTATCCTTGATCCTATAGTAGGAACCGCCGTCCACCTTGTCGAGCGCATGTTGACCCTTGCTGCAATCCAATGTCCATTGAGCGTAGCAACACGCCTCATGATGCTGCTCCTAGTTTGTGACTATGCCACCCTTGGTTTTGCTGCTTGATGTAGCCACTGTCACACCTATCCTGTCGCCAAACTACGTCCCTCTTCCTTATCTTTTTTTTAGCGTTGTCAGCCAGGGAGAGATCCTGGGCACCACGCCTATCTCTCTATGTCCTCAAGCTCATGAGAACTCGCGAGCCTTCCCTGAGATACTCGTCCTACTTAAGCTCTAGCAATCGCGTCATCACTTTCCTAGCTCGCAACTCATTCCATTTTTGCAAAAATCTGAGCTCCCCATGCTCTATTTTAGCGGCAGCATGTGTGTCATCTTTGATGCAAGTGAGCCTACTCTGAGCCACCATTGCTGTCTGTGAGTTGTCCTTACTCAACATTCGTGTCGATCATCTCCTTAAGCTCTATTCTCACCTCTAGCATGCATGTCTTCATAGTGGAAGCTGTGGGAAGCCACACTAACACCATCATATCCCTACATGGTGAAACCGCCATGCCACTCCACCATGTTCTTGCCGTTCTGGTGGGTTTGGTCATGTGTTAAACATGTCATCTTGTGTCTCATAACCCAACAATGAAAACCCCTCACTCAATATCCTCATTCTTGCAGTGAAGCCATGGAACCCAACCGTTCCTTTGTTCTATGTCGCCAACACCATTATCGATGGTTCCTGCTGTCCTAGTGGGCTTCATATCGATTCCTTACTTATGAGCATCTTCGGCATGTATGCAAGCTAATGCACACCATCTTGTAGCATTTCCTTCATTGTCTTCCACTGTCATTGAGGACCTTGTCGCCTTCACCGTTGCCTCGCCGCCGATCAGCCACTCCACTGCCCCTCTTGTTGGAAATATGCCCTAGTGACAATCATAGAGATGATTATATTTCCATAAATGTTCATAAACTATGATATTTTTCTTTGAATAACATCATGGATATTGATTAACAAGTACATGAATTGTTTGTGAAACTCTATATTCATCTTTATGATGTTCATTCTAAAAGGGGTCCCTAGTCGATAATCATATGTGGACACATATGAGTAGACTAGCATATGTACTGGTCGATGGCCACGTTTCACATGTCATAGATATGGAGATATCAAACCAAGAATATGGACACATGTTAGAGAACATGGTGTTGGACATCGACCCACTATGAGACACTGCGTCTCATATATGATGTGTATGCTATGCTATATCCTTCGACTTGAGATTGTCGCATGTTCTCAAGATGCGTCATGGCTTACTTAGGGGTCGTCAAACACTACTCCATAACTGGGTAGTTATAAAGATGGCTTTCTGGTTTGTCATGAAACATGCTGCGAGGCGTGGTCGATCAAGATAGGATTTTCCCCTCCAAACAACGAGAGAGATATCTCTAGGCCTCTCGAGTGGTCGGATTCTAGAAACACATGGCCATGCTACTCGAGTAAAGAGTTACTCAAGTCATCGAGTTAAAGAGTTAACTCGAGGTATTTGGGGATTCTGAGTCACGACATCGAGAAAGAGTGGTCGAGCCATCCAAACAAGGATTGACAACAACTTGCCTTGGGTTTGACCGATATCGTGAGGGAAAAAGGAAATACATATAGGATATTGTTGAGGTTCGTCCGATCTTTACATGTACTTGGGAGTCGGTAAGTCCTGCTAGGGGCCACTATCGACTAGTGGTTAAATGCTCGATGATCGAGTAGGAGTACTCGATGGTCCAGTAGGTGTACTCGATGGTCGAGTAGGTGTACCCAATGGTCGAGTAGGAGTACTCAACGATCGAAAAGGGTACTCCAGCCATGTCCAAGTGCATGTGAACCTATAGGGTCATACGCTTAAGGGGTTGTAACCAATTCGAATAGGGATCTGAGTTGTAATAGGCTTAGAGTTCCTAATGTGCTTCAAGGGTTGGAACCTGTCATGGGATGTCTATATAAAGGGAGGAGGTGGTGGCTTTAAGTGACACACGAAGAGACACAATAGGAATTTAGAATTCTCGAAACCCTAGCCATCACCCTTCCTCTGTTTAGAACCGCACAGCTGGCACTAGCACTCCGGCGCGTGGTGTTCTTGCCCCGTACGTGTGGATACCTTGAAGGCATTGTTGCGAAGCTTCAACGCTAGGACAATCCGCAACCTGTGACAGTCACAAGGAGCTATTGGGAGGCACGAGGCAAGTACGACAACATCTGCACCACCGCGCTACATCGAAACTACTTCCGCTACAGGTCTGCACGTCTAGTGGTAATTCTATGATCTATAACTTGTAGTGGTTCTTTGGTTACGCGGTAGAAAAATTTGTTTTTCGCTAGAGTAGCCTACCCGTTCCTCGTCACCTCTATCATCATCGGACCACCTGGAAAGCTCCTAGTAACCACTAGATGACAGTGCACATGTTAAGTTATGTAACATCCCATTTTTTCTTTTGAATTGATTTTGTGCAATTTAACATTTTTGGGAATTTTTTGAATTTATTTGCAATTTAAATATTAATATGGATTTTCTCTTTAGTTAAAAAGTATTTAATATGGATATTATTCAAGTGAACATTTGCTAAAAATATTTTATTTGAGTTCTATGTGCTATAAAGTATTTTACTGAATTTTTTGTGTTTTTTCTGAATTTATTTGAAGCTATTTGTATTTTCTGTATTTATTTTAAAATAAAAGGTATTTGAAAATCCAAAAAGGCTTTTGGGCCAATACCCTAGCAAGCCAACCCGTTTCTCTGTGCCTTGGACCAAACTGCTCGGCCCAGTTCACACCGCGTCAGCCCAGTTCGTCTGGCCTAGCCATCCTAAGCTGCATTGGAGGATAACAGGTGGAACCCACCTATCATGTCTACCGTGGACAAGGAAGCCATTCTGGGCATGAAACAGACGCTGAAACACTATAAAAAGGAGCATCAGGATTGCCTCGAAGCCCTCAACCCAAACCCTAGATCAATTCATCCTAAGGAGCCGCTGCTTAATCAGATCTTTGATGAGCCTTGAGACCTGTGACCTACCTTATCTTCTTTGTCTCACCGCGTTCTACCCGATGTGCACCATGGTTTGGCTAGAGTGTCACCGGAGCTCATCGTCGCCATTGAGCCCAAGCTGCCGCTGCTATCGTGATCATTGCCATCGCTAGAGAAGTCCAATGGCCATGCCGTTTGCATCAGAAGGATCATCGGATCAAGAGCTTACCATAGGTACCATCCAGGGTCGCCGGTGACCACTGGGTCACGCGTGGTGATGGGCAAGACTTGGTGGCCAACGCGTGTCCAGTGAAGTCACCATGACATCAGCCAAGACATGGACATGTAAGGCTGACATGTCAGACTTTGTGGGTTTAACTTTTGGAAAAAAACCAATTTTTGTTTTATTTTAAATTAATAGCTGGGCCCACTTAGCAGGGAATTTTCTAGAAATATTCTATTTTGTTTTTCTTTTTCTAAATTAATCTCTATTTTGTATTTATTTTGGTATTCGCTTTCATTTTCCGTAGATGTTGAAGTGCTAGGAGCGTTCGAAGGTAAAGAGTTGACTCAAGTTCGAGATCCAGATCAATATCAATAGTTGTTCCAAGGCAAGTTGTACTTTGATCATGTTGAACCCAGTTTTACAAATACTATTTTTTTAATCGATTGCATATTATTTTAAGTTTATAACTATTTTCAAATATTTTGGGAAATTAGTTATTTAACATAATTGGATTATACCTGCCTTGTCATTTGTTATGCCATATTTATTTGTCACCCAAAGATGGATAATTTTTAGTTAGTTGCTAATAGATACCAACATGGGTTGGTTAGATCGTGTGTAGTTTCCTTAGCTATACTATGTATAACTGTAACATCCCGAAATTTGAGTTTTGGAATGTTGAATTCAAAAATAAACCATTTGCATTTCTTTTGAATTAATTCCAGCTTAATTTGAATTTTCCATTAATGAAAGGATTTAATTTGACTAAACTATTCATCAAACTAAAAATTTACAGTTTTAGTTGGGTTCATTGTGCTCCAAGGAATTTTTCTGTATTTTTGGGGATTTTTCTGAATTTATTTGATATTTATTTGAATTTATTTGCATTTATTCAAATTTCTGGATTTTTCTTAAATTGGAAAATGTTTTTTAAAATTTCAAATCGCCTCGGGCCGATTTTCCCCGCACGGCCCATTCTTTTTCTCCTCCCGACCCGCTCCGCTCGGTCCACCTCTCGCGCACAGCCCGCTCGGCCTGCTTCGCCAGCCCAGCCATGTCGGCCGTCCGATTCGCGCCACGTGTACGGCTGAGATCGCGCCCCTGCGAAACCCTAGCGCCGCCGCTCGGAGTCCTGCCGCCGCACGCCGCCGCTCTCGGTCTCTGGGTCGGGCACGCCTCCCGAGACCCCTATTTAACCCGCCGCGCGCCTCCCGAGGTTCTCCTATCTCTCGCTGCCCGAGCCACCTCGTTTGCCCTATCTCTCGCTGCCCGAGCCGCCGCCGTCGCTCCGCGCGAGCTCACCGTTGCTTCCACCATGCCCGAGGTCTTCCGCCGCCAGGATCTCCGCCGCCGGTCCTCCTCCGCCGCGGTTATCGGTCTCTTTGGGTGCGTCGCGAGACCCTATTCCCGATCCGCTTGGTTTTCCACCCGAACCGGCCCTCCTCCGCCGCTTGCCGTGTCATCCCCTTCGGCTCCGGTGGAACAGCGCTGCCGCCTCGCCGTCGCGTTGCGTCGAAGAGCTTCCGCCGTCCGATCGCCAACCGACGCTCCAGAGTGCGCCGCGTCTCCTCCGCCGCATCCTTGGTTCCTGGCCGCCCGATCTGGTCGTGCCACCGATGAGCGACGCGTGTGCGCCGCGTCGCCGTCGCCGCGCGTCGGTGCTGCGTCGGCCGCCGCGCCGGGTGCCTGATGAATCGGCGCAATGCCGTGGACCGAGTCCACCGTGAACCCGATGACATCAGCTTTGCGCAATAAACCGATTTTCCAGTACAAAAATAAATCCGAAAATTCCAAATTTCTGATTTTCAATCTTTTTCTTTGATTTAATTTTCCCGAAGCTCGTTCTCCCTCATACGAACTCCGATTGAGGCGATTCAAGTTTCTAAATTTTTATAAAATCAAGATCTATCTTTCAGAGCCATTTATTTTCAGTTTTGAGCTTGTTTGAGTCTCTGTTTGGTATTTATTTGGTGTCGTTGCTTCTTTTCTGGTAGACGCTAATTCCGAGGGAGCGAACGAAGACTTCGAAGATCAAGATTCAGCACTAGATCAGCAAGGCAAGTCGTAATCCCTTGATCTTATTGATCCTATGTTTGCAAAGTAATTTGTTTTATACAATTGCATGCTATTTGTGTATCAATGATTATTTCATGGGAATAGCTATATACCTAGTTGTCATTATGTCACCTTGATTAATTGGGATGCCATGTATCCATTGCTAAACCTAGGTTGGTACAATACTAGTTGGACATAATTATTATACCAACATTGGGTTACGTAGCTATGCTTAGACTTGCTTACAAGTACGTTGGGATTCATGCCACATATTGAATAATGTTAATCTGGACTTAATGAGATATTGAATCTTGGCCGTTAGCCACAGTTGTAAAATTTGTTGTACCATGGCGGGGTTTGCCATTGGTCTTGGTTAAACGAATTGTTTTCCCTCGGGCAAGTGATCGTGCAGTAAAGTGGTGCTTTCTAGCACATTGGGATGTGGATGTCTTGCCTGAGACAACTTAAGGACTTAATCTTGTTCACCATTGAACTGGGCCTAACCGTACTACCACATGTCTTTTATGGGACAGACCTAGCTGATTAATTTGCAATATCTAGACTTGAGTACTGCCAGTCGGTGGTGTGGGTTCCGGGATGGACGGGTAGATTCGCAAGGCGCAAGAGGGGGCCCTAAGGGGCGAAACCTTAGCGGGCAGTACCGAGTTTAGACAGTGCATTGTAAAGGCTTTGTCATGCTATCTCTGCGACACACCAAAGGAAGTGTGTTAGTAACGTTTGCACAAAGAGATGTTCATGTCTTGTGGGTAAAGTTGTACAACCTCTGCAGAGTGTAAAACTATTCGAATAGCCGCGTCCGCGGTCATGGACAAGCCCGGGAATTTCACACGGGGTATAGAGTGTTTCATAAAATGTGGAATGTGGAATTGTTGGGATGTGGACGGGGAGTTCACCGTTGTTTTGTTGTCTATCATTGATCTATCAATCATTTATCTATCTTTTCATAAATATGCTTTCAATCTATTTATTATATTTCAATTCAAGTTATTGCTTTCTGCAAATGAACCATATAGCCATCCTTGTCAAGCCGTGCATGAATATATTGCATCAATTCCCTACGGCTTGCTGAGTACCTTTGTACTCACGGCTTTATGCCCTTGTTGATCAGTTGCTGAAGGTGATAATGAGAATCATGAGGAGGAATTCTATGAAGACTACGTGGATTAGGAAGGCGTTCCCGAGACGATTGCCTGTGGCATGTCGAACGGCTCAAGTTATCTTTTCCGCTGCAATAGTATTTGTTTCTTAAACCCTTAAGGCGTAATGGTGTAAACATTGACCATAAGGTCGTTTGCTTTATTTAATAATAATTTGCTTCTTCTTAGTTAATTCGTTGTATGGAATGGTATTTCATCTATGTTTCCACTGTGTGCACTAGTGTGATCCTGGACTAGTGCAGTATACACAGAGGGTTTCGGATTTGCAAATCCGGGTCCCGACAGAGATGGTATCGAGCCATATCGATCGTAGGTCGCCATCCTAGTTAGCATGGTCTTCAAAATTATTTTCTAAATCAAACCAACAAATTGGTACTTAATAGTTTTCGTCTCCTCTCGTCTTATTCTTAGGTTCTTATTTCTCTCCTTTGCTGAAACATTGATTTGAAATCTAAATTGATCTTATCTCGTGAAACTTCTCAAAGCCTCGAGTTTTCTACATGGAATTAAATCAAGGAAGATGATGATCTAGCCGTCCAGAGTTTGCCAAAAAGACTACCGTATAAGATAGGTTTCTAGTGTTCAACGGTGTTTGAGCATGTTGACCTTTTTGTTTAGTTATGTTTAGTCAAAAAACTTCCTTTTCTTTGGGTATCTCGAATGCCAGTTCGAGGGTGTGCTTTTAGGTCTTGATCGAGAGTGCTTCCTTTCGTGCCTTGGTTAGCCGGAACTAGAAATGCCGGGACTATGGACTCTAGTCGTCCTCTTCTATTTCGGCAAGAGCTTCACCTGTTAGGGCCTTCCTTTCATGAATCTATTAGTAGTGGAACTTTTTCGTGAGCCCATTGATTTACGTATTGAGTTACGATCAAGAGAGATCGCGGATATCACACGGAACTCGTAAAGAACTTTCAAGATGGAAGTTATCCCATAGATCTTTCAGATCCATGCCTGCTTGAAATGTGAATTATAGTATTTTTTCTTGTGGGAATGGAAATGAAAAACACGAGAGACTTTTTCTAGAAATATGGACGAATGGAAGTTTAACCCCTAAGGACGCTCTGTCTTGAGCATCTGCCACATTATTTCTGCCAAATCCTTCTATTATTAAGTACGGCTGGTACCATTTCGATGTGTTTCGATTCTTTCGACGCTGTCCCTCCGCCGCCCGAATACTCTCGGGTCGAAACTCCACCGATGAATCAGAATGCTGGGTTTTTCAAAGATTTCCAGTAGCTAACCGTAGATGCTAACTCGTATGCCGTTTTTCATGTTGCGTCAGTTTCAGCCGGCACCAACCAAGAGGAGGCGGGGCTCTCTCCAATCATTCCGAAGAGCCGAGATCTCGTAAAGGAAAAATTAGCTAGCTCAGCAGGTCACACGTGCAAAATTTGGGAGCGTGCCACACGAATATTCTACAATAGCAGCCAGTGTAGGCTTTGACACTACTTATATTCGCTACAAGTATTACACTCGCTTCGCTACACTCTTCTCTTATGCTTCGTGCTTCGCATGCGTAACTAAGATTTTCTCTGCTTGTGTGCTGGTATGTTGTACACTTGCCCCAAGCACGGTGTTGCAACCATGCCTTTAATTGAAAAAGCGTTATTTGCCTCTTTATTTTGTAGCTTTTCGGCTGTGTCCTTTTGTCCCTGGGTATTACCTTCTCCCCGAGATGATCTTACCACTGTCTCATCGCTTTTCCTCTTACCTATCAAACCCTTGTGTCTGCATCTCGATGGTTGACACTGCTCGAGCCGGTCGCGAGTCGCCGTGGATGCCAGTGCTAGTGCCAACACCAACTCCAACCCCAATGCACTACCGCCACCACCAGCAGTGACAGATCAAAACATGGGACATTTTTTGGTAGCTCAGACTTAGCTAATGAACACCATGATGCAGAACATGAACAATATGATGAATCAGCAGAACCAGACTGCAGTTGCCCTAGCTAATCTATTGAACCAACAGAACCAAGCTGCTGTTGCACCTCCTCAAGCTTGTCTCCAGTCCAAGCTAGCAGAATTTATGAGGACTCGCTCGCCAACTTTCTCCAACTCTTCAGAACCATTGGACGCCGATGATTGGATTCGCTCCATTAAGAAGAAGCTTGCAATTGCTCAGGCACGTGATCGTGAGAAGGTTCTCTATGCCGCCATCACCGGAGGGCACCCTTGTGAATGGTGGGAGAACTACAGTGCTGCCCATGATGACCCTCAGACTATCACTTGGACAGAGTTTTCCACTGCTTTCCGCCACTCTCATATTCCAGATGGCAAGGTTGAAATGAAGAAGAATGAATTCCGAGAGCTTAAGCAAGAAGGAATGTCAGTGAGTGAATACCTCAATAAGTTCACTCAACTCGCCCGCTACGCTCCAGAGGATGTAGCCACAGATGATGCTCGCCAGAAGAAATTCAAGCGTGGACTCAATCCAGGACTAAAGGTGCAAATCATTGGCAATGACTATGCAAATTTCCAACACCTGGTAGATAAAGCGATGCTCATTGAAGAATCTCGCCGTGAATTGGAAGAATCCCGTAAGAGGAAGATGATGCAGCATAGAGTCCATCAGGGTCATCAGCAGAGAGTCAGAACCAATGCTCAACAGCCTGCTCGTTTCACTCCTCCGAATGCATTCAGGACCCCTGCACCAGCACCTCGCCCAGCTCCTTCAGGCAATCGCAACCTCAGCACCAACAACAATCCACCTCAGAGGACCAGTAATCCAGCTGCAGGAGTCACATGTTTCAACTGTCATGAACTCGGTCACTATGCCAATAATTGCCCAAGAAAGCAAGCCGTGACGCCAGTCCGTTTCAACTTGGGATCTACGCCAGCCAAGACCCCTGCCCCAGGATCAGGACGTGGAGTGCCCCAGACTCCTAACCAAGCCACCAGGACTCCGCCGCCTGCTGGAAGAGGCCGTGTGAATCACGTCACCACCGAGGACGCCTACCGCACTGCACGCCATACTAGGTAAGCTCCTAGTCAACTCAAGATCCGCCATGGTTTTGTTTGATTCTCGAGCAACGATTCGCTTGTTTCTCGGAGTTTTGCTGCAAATCATCAATTAAAGACAATGCCTCTTAAAGCTATTTTATTAGTGCAATCTCCTGGTTATGATTTGAGTTCGAACCAAGGCTGCCCTGAAGTTAAGATATTAATTGGAGGGGTAGAATTTCTAGCCAACCTGATTGTCCTAGACACCAAGTCCCTAGATGTGATCCTACGAATGGATTGGCTTTCCAAGAACCAAGCAGTTTTGGATTGTGGGAATAGAGAGATCACCTTAACCAGTCCAGATGGAGCCAAGTTAAAAGTTCAAGCCGTTTCAGATCCTTCCGAAGGGATTAAGGTTTGTAGTGCCAAAGGAATAAGTTTGGAAGATGTGCCAATCGCCAGCGAATTTCCTGATGTGTTTCCGGATGAGTTGCCTGGAATGCCACCGGACCGAGATATAGAGTTCTTGATAGAACTAGTTCCTGGAACACCACCCATTTCCAAGAGACCTTATAGAATGCCTGCTAATGAGTTAGCTGAGGTAAAGAGACAGATTAAAGAGCTGCAGGATCAAGGTTTTGTTCGACCAAGTTCTTCGCCATGGGGAGCGCCAGTTCTTTTAGTTGAAAAGAAAGATGGAACTCAGAGAATGTGTGTAGATTATCGCTCACTCAATGAGGTCACCATCAAGAATAAGTACCCTCTGCCAAGAATCGATGATTTGTTTGACCAACTTCAAGGAGTCGGAGTGTTCTCGAAGATTGACTTAAGATCAGGTTACCACCAGTTGAAGATTCGTCAAGAGGATATACCCAAAACAGCTTTTGTTACTCGGTATGGACAAGTATGAGTATCTTGTGTTGTCTTTTGATTGACCAATGCCCCGCCTACTTCATGACCATGATGAATAAAGTATTCATGGAATATTTGGATAAGTTTGTTGTTGTTTTCATTGATGACATTCTGATCTACTCCAAGAGTGAGGAAGAACATGAGGATCACTTGCGCGAAGTTTTAACGAAGCTAAGAGAGAATCAGCTTTATGCAAAGTTCAGTAAATGTGAGTTCTGGATGAAAGAAGTTGCTTTCCTAGGACATGTCATATTAGCAGAAGGAGTCATTTGTTGACCACAGTAAGGTACGAGATGTGCTAAGTTGGGAGTCACCCAAGACGGTACCCCAAATCCGAAGTTTTCTTGGAATGGCGGGATATTATCGCCGTTTCATAGAAGGATTTTCTAGAAAGGCTAGACCGCTCACTCAACTCTTAAAGAAGGAGAAGAAATTTGTTTGGACACCAGAGTGTGAGCAAAGTTTTCAAGAATTAAAGAAGTGTTTGACAACTGCCCCAGTGCTTATCCTGCCAGATAATAGGAAGGATTTTGAGATATTCTGTAATGCATCCCGACAAAGACTCGGTTGTGTGCTAATGCAAGATAAGAAGGTTGTAGCGTATGCTTCGCGACAACTAAGGCCACATGAAGTTAATTATCCTACCCATGATTTGGAATTAGCAGCCGTAGTGCATGCTTTGAAGATTTGGCGTCATTATCTCATTGGTAATCGTTGTGAAGTTTATACGGATCACAAGAGTCTGAAGTATATCTTTACCCAAGCTGACCTCAATATGAGACAAAGAAGATGGTTGGAATTGATCAAGGACTATGACATTGGGATTCATTATCATCCAGGCAAAGCCAATGTCGTAGCCGATGCTTTGAGTAGAAAGAGCTACTGCAATACTCTGATGATTAAGGAAAGTCAGCCCGCCCTTTATAAGGAATTTCAGAAGCTTAGTTTGGAATTGGTTCAGGAAGGGTATTTAGCTACTTTGGAAGTACGCCCACGTTGGAAGATCGATTTGAGAAGCACGGGTAGATGATCGATGTCAAGGAGATTAAGAGCAATATGAAGAAAGGAAAAGCCCGTGGTTCACCAAGATGAACAAGGTACTATTTGGTATGAGAAGCGATTTACGCACGGATCGTAAAGAGCTTAAGGAGTTGATACTTAAAGAAGCGCATGAGACTTTATACTCCATTCATCCTGGAAGTACCAAGATGTATCAAGACCTCAAGGAAAGGTATTGGTGGCCTAGTATGAAGCGTGAGATTGCCGAATATGTTGCACTTTGTGATGTCTGCCAGATGGTCAAGGCAGAGCATCAGAGACCAGCAGGATTGCTGCAGCCATTGAAGATTCCCGAGTGGAAGTGGGAAGAAATTGGTATGGATTTCATCACTGGATTTCCGAAAACCCAAGCAGGTTATGACTCGATCTGGGTAATAGTGGATCAATTGAGTAAGGTAGCTCACTTTATTCCAGTTAAGACTACCTATGCAGGAGATAAATTAGCAGAATTATATATGTCAAGGATCGCGGTCTTCACGGAGTGCCTAAGAAGATAGTGTCCGATAGAGGAAGCCGGTTTACTCTCGCTTTTTGGCGAGTCCGCATGAAGCCATGGGAACTCATCTCGTGTTCAAGATCGCTTATCACCCTCAAACCGATGGACAGACTGAGCGTGTGAATCAGATTCTAGAGGATATGTTAAGAGCTTGTGCCTTAACTTATGGTGCCAAGTGGGACAGGAGTTTGCCCTATGCCGAGTTTTCGTACAACAATAGTTATCAAGACAGTCTGCAAATATCGCCTGTTGAAGCCTTATATGGAAGAAAGTGCAGAACCCCTCTCAACTGGAAGGAGTCGGGATAAAGACAATTGTTTGGCCCTGCCATACTGCAAGAAGCCGAAGAGCAAGTCCAATTAATTCGAGACCGTTTGAAGATCGCTCAAAACAGACAGAAGAGTTATGTAGATAATCGTCATCGAGATTTGAGTTTCGAGCCCAATGATTATGTTTATCTCAGAGTCACCCTCTCAAAGGAGTTAAGAGATTTCAAGTAAAAGGAAAGCTTGCCCCTAGATATGTGGGACCGTTCAAAATCTTGGAACGAAGAGGAGAGGTTGCCTACAAGTTAGAATTACCTCAGTCTTTCACCGGAATCCATGATGTGTTCCATGTATCGCAGTTGAAGAAATGCCTGCGTGTGCTAGAGGAACAGATGCCATTGGAAGCCATTGATTTGCAGGAGGATCTTACCTACAAGGAGCAACCAGTGAAAATTTTGGATATAGCAGAGCGTATCACGAGTAGCAAGATCATCCGTTTTTGCAAGGTCCAGTGGAGCCATCATTCAGAAGAGGAAGCAACTTAGGAGCGAGAAGAAGATCTGAAGTCCGAGTTTCCCCACCTATTCCCTAGCCAGCCTGAATCTCGGGGTCGAGATTCCATTTAAGGGGGGGAGGTTTGTAACATCCCAAAATTTGAGTTTTGGAATGTTGAATTCAAAAATAAACCATTTGCATTTCTTTTGAATTATTTCCAGCTAAATTTGAATTTTCCATTAATGAAAGGATTTAATTTGACTAAACTATTCATCAAACTAAAGATTTTTCTGTATTTTTGGGGATTTTTCTGAATTTATTTGATATTTATTTGAATTTATTTGCATTTATTCAAAATTTTAGATTTTTCTTAAATTGGAAAATGTTTTTTAAAATTTCAAAGCGCCTCGGGCCTTTTTTCCCCACGCGGCCCATTCTTTTTCTCCTCCCGGCCCGCTTCACTCGGCCCACCTCTCGCTCGCAGCCCGCTCGGCCTGCTTCGCCAGCCCAGCCGCGTCGGCCGTCCGATTCGCGCCACATGTACGGCAGAGATCGCGCCGCGAAACCCTAGCGCCGCCGCTCGAGTCTCCGCCGCCGACGCCGCCGCCTCGGTCTCCGGGTCGGGCACGCCCCGAGACCCTATTTAACCCTGCTGCGCGCCCCGAAGTTTCTCCTATCCGCGCCGCCTCGCTTTGCCTATCTCTCGCTGCCGAGCCGCCGCCGCTCGCGCGAAGCTTGCTTGCGTTGCTTCCGCCGTGCCCGAGGTGTTCCGCCGCCAGGATCTCCGCCGCCGGTCCTCCTCCGCCGCGGTTGTCGGTCTCTTTGGGTGCGTCGCGAGACCCTCTTCACAATCCGCTTGGTTTTCCGCCCGAACCGGCCCTCCTCCGCCGCTTGCCGTGTCATCCCCTTCGACTCCGGTGGAACAGCGCCGTCGCGTTGCATCGAAGAGCTTTAGCCGTCCGATCGCCAACCGACGCTCCAGAGTGCGCCGCGTCTCCTCCGCCACATCCTGGTTCTGGCGCGCCGTCCGCCATGCCAGCGATGAGCGACAGCGTGTCGCCGCGTCGCCGCTATCGGCCGCCGTGTCAACGCTTGCGTCAGCCGTGCGCCGGGTGCACGGTGAACCGGCGCAGTGCCATGGACCGAGTCCACCGTGAACCCGATGACGTAAGCGTTGTGTAAAAAACCGATTTTCCAGTACAAAAATAAATCCGGCAATTCCGAATTTCTGACTTTCAGTCTTTTTCTCTGATTTAATTTTCTTGAAGCTCGTTCTCCCTCATACGAACTCCGATTGAGGCGATTCAAGTTTCTAAATTTTTATAAAATCAAGATCTATCTTCCAGAGCCATTTATTTTCCGTTTTGAGCTTGTTTGAGTTTTTTTTTAGTATTTATTTGGTTTCGTTGCTTCTTTTCCGGTAGACGCTAATTCCGAGGGAGCGAACGAAGACTTCGAAGATCAAGATTCAGCACTAGATCAGTAAGGCAAGTCGTAATCCCTTGATCATATTGATCCTATGTTTGCAAAGTAATTTGTTTTATACAATTGCATTCTATTTGTGTATCAATGATTATTTCATGGCAATAGCTATATACCTAGTTGTGATTATGTCACCTTGATTAATTGGGATGCCATGTATCCATTGCTAAACCTAGGTTGGTACAATACTAGTTGGACATAATTATTATACCAACATTGGGTTACGTAGCTATGCTTAGACATGCTTACAAGTACGTTGGGATTCATGCCACATATTGAATAATGTTAATCTGGACTTAATGAGATATTGAATCTTGGTCGTTAGCCACTGTTGTAAAATTTGTTGTACCATGGCGGGGTTTGCCATTGGTCTTGGTTAAACGAATTGTTTTCCCTCGGGCAAGTGATCGTGCAGTAAAGGGGTGTTTTCTAGCACATTGGGATGTGGATGTCTTGCCTGAGACAACTTAAGGACTTAATCTTGTGCACCATTGAACTGGGCCTAACCGTACTACCACATGTCTTTTATGGGACAGACCTAGCTGATTAATTTGCAATGTCTAGACTTGAGTACTGCCAGTCGGTGGTGTGGGTTCCGGGATGGACGGGTAGATTCGCAAGGCGCAAGAGGGGGCCCTAAGGGCGAAACCTTAGCGAGGCGAGACTGAGTTTAGACAGTGCATTGTAAAGGCTTTGTCATGCTATCTCTGCGACACACCAAAGGAAGTGTGTTAGTAACGTTTGCACAAAGAGATGTTCATGTCTTGTGGGTAAAGTTGTACAACCTCTGCAGAGTGTAAAACTATTCGAATAGCCGCGTCCGCGGTCATGGACAAGCCCGGGAATTTCACACGGGGTATAGAGTGTTTCATAAAATGTGGAATGTGGAATTGTCGGGATGTGGACGGGGAGTTCACCGTTGTTTTGTTGTCTATCATTGATCTATCAATCATTTATCTATCTTTTCATAAATATGCTTTCAATCTATTTATTGTATTTCAATTCAAGTTATTGCTTTCTGCAAATGAATCATATAGCCATCCTTGTCAAGCCGTGCATGAATATATTGCATCAATTCCCTACGGCTTGCTGAGTACCTTTGTACTCATGGCTTTATGCCCTTGTTGATCAGTTGCTGACGGAGATAATGAGAATCTTGAGGAGGAATTCTATGAAGACTACGTGGATTAGGAAGGCGTTCCCCAGACGATTGCCTGTGGCATGTCGAACGGCTCAAGTTATCTTTTCCGCTGCAATAGTATTTGTTTCTTAAGCCTTTAAGGCGTAATGGTGTAAACATTGACCATAAGGTCGTTTGCTTTATTTAATAATAATTTGCTTCTTCTTAGTTAATTCGTTGTATGGGATGGTATTTCATCTATGTTTCCACTGTGTGCACTAGCGTGATCCTGGACTAGTGCAGTATACACAGAGGGTTTCGGATTTGCAAATCCGGGTCCCGACAATAACTGGCATCTTTTGAAAGTGCAAATTCAAATTTGACTAATGATATATGGAATTTGTTTATGAAACGTGTGTGTCATGTGTTATCACATAATGATGTTGAGTTGTTGATAGCATGTATTGCACAATAATCAACTAGGTGGTAAATAATTTAGATTGAGGCATGTGGCAAGAGATTATGGTGGGTTTGTGTGACATTGGGTTGGTGATTATATGTGAATGTTTTGATATTTGATACTGAGATTAGTTGGAAGTCTTGCCTCAGTCAATTAAGGACTTAACCTTGTAAGCCATTGAATTGGGCTAATCATACAACTACATGTCTGTTATGGACCAGACCTAGCTCACTAAGTTACCAAGTCTTGACATATGATCTCAGGAGGATAACCAAGCTGTGTGCGTAGTTGGGGAAGGTGTGTTGTAGTGGCTCCACATCTTAAAAGTGATTATTCCTAGTCTAATGATGAGTCCCTCTTATTCTTCTGCTCTGTGTGAGGGGAGAATAGTGGGACCAGGCTTATTAGGAGTCTATGTTCAAATAGAGTTTTCAAAAGGTTTTATTATGATATTCTTAGCCGCACATTGATGGGTACATGTTTTGGCTGACATTATAAGATTGATCATATCTTGTGGGTAAAGTGCATAACCTCTACAGAGTGTTAACCTATTCGAATCGTTGTGTACCTAGTTATGGACAATGCTCGAGAATTTTAATCAAGGGTTGGATTTTATAAAATAAAACTTAAGAAGGGAGGTTGTGTGCCAATAGAAGTTATGGAAATTGGTTTAGGCTATGTGCCAGTTTATTTTGAGGAATACTTGAAATATTTATTTATTATTACAACTTTTTTACTGTTATTTAAATCTAATTATTGTATTTCAATTGAAAATACTGCTTTATTGCAAAATAACCATATCAACCATCCTTTGGAATAAGCTTGCATGTAGTTATAATAGACTTATATTCTGCTCACAACTTATTGAGTGTTTTATGTACTCACCTTTGCCACAACAAAATGATTAGTTGAAGAAGAGTCTACACCCTTACCACTCTGTGTACTAGCATGATCCCGATCTAGTGCAATATATATAGAGGGTCGAAATTTGCATTTTCGGGTCCCGAGAACTAGGAGGTTTAACCTCAAAAAACCATAATCGTTGTACCCATCCATGATGCCTCCACAGGTGTAGTCGTCACCACCGCGTCACCTAAGACCCTTGATGCTAACCCTATGACTCGGTTCACTCACCCTAAACCTCCCACCTACCTAATTCATTACCAACTAGAGAAACCTTGCCGCCTTGCCCTATCGTGTTGCTGATCCTATGCACCATTCCATCCACCATTGCTACCCAGAACTTTGTCTCAATGCCCTCTTTTCATTTCTAGCCTTGACCCAACCCCTCTGCCGCTGTCTCACTGTCGATGAGTTCAGCCGCTGTGATTAGCTCGCTCCCGTGATCTTTCTATTTGACATGTGGGTCTAGAAGTTAGCGCTAATAATGATTGTTAAGTTATTTAAATGCGGTTAAGTGTAATGAGTCATTGACATGTAGGCCCAAATAGGATAAGTAAATCGTTTTGTAATTCAAAATGGTATTTAGTTTTGTGTCTCTTACATGTGGACCCCACCTATTAGTCTCTCTGAGAAAAATCCTTTTTCCTTAATTGAAAAATATACTTTCAAACTTAAACAAAATACACCTTCTCTGTTGGAAGACTTAATCCTAGGAAATATGCCTTCGATGTCATCCCTCTCCCTCTGTTTTCTTTTTTAGGATTACTCAGCCGAGCTAAATTCAAATGCTTATAACTTTTGCATACAAACTCCAAATTGAGTGAAATCAATTTCTAAATTTTTGTAATATTATGCTCTTTCTTATTCTACAAAACTATTTTAATTTGAGTTTTTTTGTATTCATTTTGTTCTTATTTGTTCTTTTTTGATATGATGGTGTAGACACCGACGTCTCAGAAACTTCTATCGTTGAACCATAAGATGATCAAGTGTTCAACAAGTAGGCAAGCTCCCCGTTGATAATATTTGAACCCATATTTCATTGTTATATATGTTGTGTTTAAAACTATTACGCATGTGGATAATTTTGGTAAAAATTGCTATGTTGGTAAGCATGATAGATGTATAAAATTATTGCATTCACCCTACCTTGACAAATTGATACCTTCACCATTATCACCACAGTAACACTATCCACTGTTTTTAAATATTAAAAATGAAATTGTAGAGTAACAATGATCGCTAGATACTTAGCCATGATTATACCGATATTAGACCAATTAGCTTGGATATTGATCAAATTGTTCAAATGGGAGATACTTATGATATGGTTCAGAGGAGGTACCTATAATATTTTGAATATAAACAAAATTTTAAAACATGTTTTGAACTTGGTTGAGTAGATGTTGGGAAGGATGCAGGTGCATGTGGGGAATATGGCAGTCTCACCCAGGTCACTAAGAATAGAATGGTGTTAGTGTTGATTTCGAAGGTGAAGAATCCTCAGGAAATGACACAATTTTGGTCTATATCTTTGCATAGTGTCCTTTGTAAGATTCCGTGAGACCATGTGGAGGTCACTCCATAGTGTGTGATGGATATTTGATTTTGTTTTGAAAGTGATGTTGATGTTTGACTTTGATTTTGAGTGTTTGTAGTTTTCAGTGCTACTGTTAGGTGGTGAGCAGTCTGACAGCTTATGGGTGGCGATGAAACCGGAGTGAGATGGCAGTTTGACCAGCCATTGGTTGGACGTCAACCGGTTGAAGAGAAAGGTTGCAGGATAGCGAATTCAGTTATTCCTCTGTACATTTGAAGTATTTTGGTATAGGTCTTGCGATAGATTGTGCATCAAACTGAGAGGAGATAGAGTTGGAAGTTTCCAAAAGATTTTTGGGCTGAAATGTGTGAGGTGTGGTTTGATCGGCGCTAGACGAGTGGCCAGACCACACCCCTGTTACCAGGAGAGGCTTGAGTTGGTTTAAGATGGTCAAACAGGCCAATGGTCTTCAGTCTGACCGTTAGGTAATCTGACTGGCGTGGAGGGAGCGGTCAAAATGGCCATGTACTAGCTGTTAGACCAACTAAGGGTCATCGGTCTCACTGGCTTGGTTCAAGCAATCAGAATGGTCTCGGTGGTTTGACCAGCAGCAGACTGATCGCCAGGGGTGTTTGTGTGGTATGTTGAGCTATGTTGTGTTGTGTTGAGTTCAGTTCAAGGTGCATATGGAAGCATGGTGCATAGTTATGACTGACATGGATCTAGTTGCCAGGAACTAGTGCCCATAAATAGTTGCTTAGTCTATTGTTGTGAATGTGGTTTGGAGTCAACGGTTACAGCTCTTCGACCACAATCCAAAATAACTATATACTTTGCCAACCAATTCATTCCAAAGATAACTTATAGGGTCTGAGTATTCAATATGTTGAGATTTGCCACAAAACTCTATCACATATACAAGCAACCTAACTCCCAAAATATCCTAGCTTAGACCTAATTTCTGACTCAAGGGATTGAACCAATAGGGTATGCTTAAGGTTCATAATATCCAAATCATTCTTAGCAACAAACATCCTAGGAATAGATAATCGAAAAAGCTCTAGAATCAAACAAAACTATTTACGGGTTCTAATTTAACCAAGAACATACCCAAGACAGCATCTGGCGCATATTGAGCCTTGTCGACAGTGATGTGGTTGACGCGGCCTCTCACCGTTGACTGCGGTGTACCTTTAGCTTGTCCTGAAGCTTAGAATGATCTACAGTTCATTCCTAGCACTAGCGTCTTGGCTGGGGTGGTTTCGAGGTTAAAACAGACTTGGGTGACAATTCCCTTCTGAGGACACTTATTGGTGAAATATCCTAGCTTACGGCAGCTGAAACAACATTTGAGTGGATATTACTTCCTAGCATAGCACTCGCAAGGGCAGGGGATTGGAAATTCTGACCAATAGGATAAGGCGTTAGGGATGGTGTCTAGAATGACAACTGAGACTAAAATCAAGCAAACTGCTGAGGTGCAAATCTCATCCTCTATTGGTTTGTGCGGCTTCCTTGATGAGCCATTATGCGCTTACATTTATCATCTAGCTCCTCGCGCTTATCCTAAAGGGTAAGGGTTTTCAGGTACATGATCCATACATTATGAAGAGTTGCCACATTTCTGTTAACACCAACAACTTGTTATGCTCATGATATTTTTCCATCAAATCTCATATTTCAATTAGGTTTCTGAAGTTATATTTTTCTTCGAGATGTCTTAGAAAACTAAATAGCTAAGATACGTTAATATATTCTGAAGCATCAAAGTTATGTCATTTGATACTACAAATGTTGAAATAAATCTATCCGCGCAAGTGCGCAGGCCGTGTAATTTGTTTTTTTCCTTCTCTGAGCTACTCACAATATGTTGTTACTAGAAATGAAATGATTCCTCTAATTTTATTTCATTGTAAGTTGTAACGCGCCAAACAATCAATTTGACTAATGGTTCAATGAAACAAACTCTACACATTTGCACCGACTCAGCACAGAGCACACATGCTCTTGATTAGTTGAATTACAATGTTATTCTACCTTCAACGCACGCAGAGGAGGTACGGCTACCATGCGATGATGTTGGAGACAGTGGCAGCAGTGCTGGGGATGGTCGCCAGCGCGATGCTCTTCCTCCGCTCGCTCCGACAATTCGAGCAGTGGTGGGTGGATCCGCATCCTATTGAAGAGGCCAAGAATGAGCGCATGCACATCATGACCTTCATGGACGTGTCCCAACCGCGGTGCCACGAGCATGCCCTCGACGTCCCCGTCATGTCACGTCTAGGTCATCTTCCTCCACAACTTCCTCGCCGCCTACCTCCTCTCCCTGTGGCTCACGCACCGCATGGTGGACTACCTCGAGGAGGAGGCTGTGCACTCCTACATCGATTTCCTCCGCAACCTCGAGGCCGACAAGATCGAGGACGTACTCGCACCCGCCATCGCCATCAACTACTGTTGCCTCCCAGCTGACGCGGCACTCAAGGACGTCAAGGTTGTCTGTAATATCCCAAAATTTGCCTATAATTTTTTTATTATTATTTGTGCAATTTTTCATTTTTCTGAATTTATTGGATTTTTTTGGATTTTATTTGAATTTATCTTAAATTAAGTATATTGTCCTTTTTGTGAAAACTAATTATATATAGATAAAATTTATATAAAGTTTGGCCAAAAATATTTTATTTGAGTACAAAATGTCCCAAAGTATTTATGAGAATTTTCTTGGATTCTTCCTGGTATATCTATTACCTAAAACTGATTAAACTAATCTATGTATTTATTTTAAAAGAAAAATCCGAGAAAAAACAAAAAGAACAGTATTGGGCTGAAGCCAGCACTGTGCGAGCATGGCCCATTTCTGCGTGGCCCAATCGCTTAGCATTGCTGGCCCGTTAGCCCAGCCTATATCGTCAGCCATTGATCTTCGATCGTGCGGCTTGGATTAGAAGATGTGGTTTCCTATTTGACCTAACATTAGTGACTGTCGGATTCGGATCGGACGCGTGAGATCTCATGAATACCGGTTCGGGACTCTTCCAAGATATTGGCTGTCGGACCATTAAGGAAGGTAGGATTGCGCTGCGTCATCTTGAAGCGTGATCATCCGCAGAAGATCGGACGGCTGTCCATTGTCGTCTCCGATCGGGACTCAGAGTCCACCGCCGTTACGCCGCCGGACTTCTTCACTGTGTAGAGCTCAGATGCCTGCGCTATTTAAGTCGGGAGGTTGCCGCACGGTTCGTCATCGAGCGCCTCACCTATTGGTCGAAGTCAAGGAGCCCAAGACAACGAGGAGAGGCCGCAGGAGCTCGCCGGAGTAGAGATCGAAAGCCGCTGAGGTTTTTGCCCAAGATCGCTGAAGATTTGCCGTCTCCGTCACTATGAGGACCAGATCTGAGACCCTTGTCTTGAGACGCACCCGTACCGCCAGAAAATGTCACCGTTGGATCGTCGGATCGCTTTGCCATTGTCATCATCTTCAACGCCGGTGAATATACCCGCCGCCGCTTCACCATCTTCGTCAGGCGAACCATCATCCGTTCGATCTATGGCGAACCGCCAGGATTCTGCCACGTAGCGATCACCTGCATCCGTCTGATCTGGCCAATCTCATTGATGGGCGCCGCGTGTTGGTCATGGACACGAGTGGCGCTGCAACCAATCCTGTCTCACCCCGTGTCGGGCACGTGATGCGAGGCACCGTTGACCGCGTCCATAGTGGACCAGAGGATGTCCCGTGGATCGAGTCCATAGATCGTGCCAAGAGTCGGCATGCGACTGGTCCAGATCAGTGCTGACATCATGATGACACAATAATGCAAATTTTCTTAATAAAAATAATTCAGTTTATTATTTGATTTTCAATTTTCTGTTTTTTAGAATTTTTTAATCTTCTTCGGGCCTGTTCTCCCTCATACGAGCTCCGATTGAGGTGACTCAAATTTCTACAAAAATTTGAAAAATTGAGATCTATTTAATGGTGAATTTTATTTTATTTTTAGATATTTTTTCTCTCTATTTTGGTGTTTATTTGGTGTTCTCTCTTGTTTCGCGTAGGCTTCGAATTGTGCGAAGCGTCTAAAGAGGAATCGTTGACTCAAGACCAAGGTCCAGAGCAAGAATAAGGGCTTTTATAAGGCAAGTTGTGCTCTGATCATGTCGAACCTATGTTTACAAAACTACTATATTGTTTTACCCTATTGCATAATATTTCCAGTATACACTTATTTCAAATTAAATTGGGACTTAGTTAATATACCTTTTGATCTATACCAACCTTGTCATTTATATGCCATAATCTATTGTCACCCTAGATTGGTTCATTATAGTGGGTTAATACTAAAATCAACATGGGATGGTTAGACCATCATAGTATGCTTAGCCATGCCACGTTGTCACATGTACTTGGATCATCAATGTTTAATCTTGACTAATGGAATATATAATAATGATATGAACTTGTGGGTCATGTGTGCTCACACGATGATATTGAGTTGTAGTGACGGAGGATGTCACGCAACGATGTTGAATTCTTGATGGCACGTGGTGCTTGGTAATCAACTGGGGTGGTAATCATTTAGATTGGGGCAAGTGGCAAGGGGTAGTGTGCCAAGGTGGGCTCGATGTGTAGAGGGTATGTGGAAGTCTTGCTTCGATCATCTTAAGGACTTAACCTTGTAAGCCTTTGACCTGAGTCAATCATGCAACCACGTGTCTGGTATGGGACAGCCTAGCTGATTAATTTGCAATTTCTTAGCTTTGGTACTACTATTGTTGGTGTGGGTCCAGGTTCATGGATAAACTCACATGGCGCAAGAGGGGGCCCTATCGTGGTGATTCAACCCTTAAGTGTTGAAACCTCAACGGTTAGTACTGGGTTAAGACATGGCATTGTAAAGGCTTTGTCATGATCTCTTTGTGACACACCAAAGGAAGTGTGTTAATGATCTTGCACAAAGAGATGATCATGTCGTGTGGGTAAAGTGCATAACCTCTTTAGAGTGTAAATCTATTCAGATAGCCGTGCTTGCGGTATTAAGCAATGCTCGTGAATTATAGTTAAGGGTTAGCTTAATTAAATGGAAACTTGGATGGGATGACAGGATTGCCATAGGGAAGGTTGGAACTTGACATATGATTGGAAACTTGGTTCACTTGAGAAATGCTGAATCTATCTATTACTATTATTTGTTTTACTGTCTTTACAATCTATTTATCGTACTTGTTCATAAATGCTGCTTTACTGCGAAAGAACCATGTTAGCCATTCCTATGGAATAAGCCTTGCATATAGTTACATAGAATTGCATTATTTGCACAACTTGTTGAGTGCTTTAAGTACTCACTCTTGCCCACAACAATATCACTAGTTGAGGAGTCTACACCAATGGTGGAGGAGGTGTACCAGGAAGAGAAGAATGTTTAGGGTGCGAACCATGTCAGTTGCCTGTGGTCTACTGAGGGGTTTATCTACATTTTCTTTCTGCTGCAGTTTAATTTGTTGTTCAGCCTTGCGAGGAATAGTCATGTAAGTTGACCTTAAGGTCATTCAAGGAGTATTATTTAATATATAATGTCTTTCATAATGTTTCCGTTGTGTATGATTGTGATATTCATCTATGTTGAGCCTATGTACACTAGCATGATCCTAGATTAGTGCAGTATACACAGAGGGTCTGGATTTGCATATTCGAGCCCCGATAGAGGTGGTATCAGAGCCATACTGACTGTAGGTCTTGGCCCTAGATAGTCTGGTTGTCTCTTTAGGACCTTCAAAATTATTCTCTAAAGTAAAAGAATTAACATGAAAGAATAATGTGCTCTTGACTTATCTTATTCTTCTATTCTTTCTCCTTTGCTGAAATTTCCTTCTCTTACCCCTGCTGGATTGTGTTGAAATCTTACCTGAGCTGTCTTGAATAGAAAGCGATGTGACACACCTTAGGAGGATGCATCGAGTGCTTGCTGTCAGTCCTGAAGATCATGAAGAAAGGAATCATCAAGCTCGAGGAGTGGATCGATGAAGTGTTCCAGAAGCTAGAAGACCCAGTGCTCCAAGTAGCCAGTTGATACTCATGTGTGGGAGTCGCGTCTGCTTAAGATAGGAGTGTCGCCCATTTAGGTGGTAGCTTTGTGTGTTTAGGTCAAATTGGTTCTTCCTTGATTGCTGAGTGTGTAGTATGTGTTGCAGAGCTCTTAGGCTTATGTAAGCAACCATACCAAGTTATTAATATTGATTGCTTAAGTCGTTGGGTTAAACCTATCTTCCCTACATTAGGATCCCTGCTTCTTACCTATGCTATTCCCTCTTCCCTAACCTTGTGAAGCAATCAAGCAGATGGTTTAGAGTTGTGGAAACAACGGAGTCAGTAGAAGTGATAATCAACCTAGTGGGAATCCCAACACTGGATCAGATTTTCATACGTCATCGCAGATGGACATACAGAGTTTTGGAGCATTCTTGGCTATTCAGACTCAGTTGATGCAAGAATGAAGAGGCTAACGTAGAATATGACAAATCAAGCTAATGTCTGTAAAGCATCTCAGGCCATTGCCAGTGATCTCTGTTCCTGCTCAAGGTTATCAAAATTCATAAGACTCATCCGCCGATGTTTCCAGGAAATGTTTCACCTTTAGAAGCGGATGATTGGCTCAAGATCATTGAGAGGAAGTTACTCATTGCTCAGTGCAAAAGTGATGAGAAGGTCTTGTATGCTTCTTATCTGTTGGAAGGAATTGCTGCTAAATGGTGGAGGAAATATTATGCTGTTCATGAAGCCCTGGAGAATATCACTTGGAATGAATTTATTGCTATTTTTCGTGATCTCTTTGCTTCACCAGAGGACAGTATGGTCGCAGTGAATTCAGAGAAGAATGATACCCCACACCTTGTTCGATATCTAGACGATGTTCTTTGAAGTGTTGTCAACCAAACAAGTCAGAAGATCGTGAGTGCATTCACTGTGGAGAAATAGGACATACCTCTGATGAGCATGTGATCAATTGCTCGTGTTGAGAAGAAAGTCATCCTCTTGGAGAGCGTCCTATGAGTAACATCACATGTTACCTTTGTGAAGGTCAAGATCATTGCCCAGTTCAATGTCTGTCGGTACCCGATTCTGAGAATCTGGACCCTCTGTGTATTCTGTGCTAGTCCAGGATCACTCTAGCACACACAGTCTTTACAGGGTTGAACATCACAGACATTCACAACGATATCATATTAAATAGTGCAAACATTTATATAAGCTGAATTGTACGACCTTATGGTCTCCTTACATAAGATCAGCCACGCAGGGCTTACATTATCAGAGTAATAAAAGGTAACAGCGGAAAGCAAATAAACTTCATGGAGTCCCATCAACTTTCCACAGGCAACCGACTGGGCTTGCCCCCTAATTGTCCGGCTCTTCGATGTACTCCTCCTCCCATGCTGGTGTAGACTCCTCCACTGATGTTGGGTTGATAGGCAAGGAAGGGTGAGTACTCAACGCACTCAACAAGTAATGCACAGAATGCATTGCTATTACTATATGCAAGACTTATTCCAACGAATTGGCTTACTTGGCTCATTTGCATCAAACAGCATTTTTAAACTAACAATTTATTCAAATTAAAAGCAGTGAAATAGTTAATAATAGTACTAAGTTCTTTAAACAGTTTTTCTCCGTAAACTTGGCACACAGCCTTAATTAGATTATTCTTGACACTGGCACACAGCCACCCTTTCCACATTTTATTTTTGAAGATCTAACCCTTGACTGTAATCCCTAAGCAATGTCCAATACCGCGGACACGGCTATTCGAATAGATTTGACACTCTACAGAGGTTGTACACTTTACCCACAAGATACAGCCACTCACCACACAGGTGATTGCCCGTAACAAAGCCTTTCAGGAACCTCTACCTTAACCAATGAACCTCTCCAGTATTGCCTTCGCTATCACTCCGCTCACACAGAGCCGAAGTATAGAACAGGCTAACACCGTTGGATGGGCACCAAGCCGTAGCACAGGTACGCTCCCCCACACAAATACACCCCCGTGTACTGTCACCCCGAGGTTTCAAAGGAAAGATATCAGAACCCTAGTCAACCAGGTCTGTCCCAAACAAGACATGTGGTTGCACGGATGACTCAGTTCAAAGACTTGCAAGGTGAAGTCCTTAGCTGACCAAGGCAAGACTTTCATTACTCAACAGTGGCACACAGACTCACAACACTCATCAACCCATTGCCACACAGGTCCACCTAGCACTAAGCCTCCTGCCACTTGCCCTAGTCTAAATCATTTTCTCACCCAGTTGATTATTGTGTAACACATGCCAATAATAACTTAACATCGGTACAGAGCCACACTGGTCTCCGTACCTCAGTTTCATCACTTAGCATCATCACACCATTTCCAAAATACATTCCATATTTCATTAGTCAGTATTGTGGCATTCTTCCAAAAGATCGTACATGACCCGTTTCAAGGCTAAGCATCTAATCACGGTCTAGCCTCCCGTGTTGGCATCATATTATATCCAACAATTATGATTAATTTTAGGGTGACAAAGATTTCAGGGCATACAAATGATAATTTCAAGGTGGCAATAACAATATGGGTTGATTAGCTACATTACCCAAATTAATTTAAATCTATTTTTAATTAACTTAGCATGCTTAATTTCAAGCAAAATATATTTTAAAAACTAGGATCAAAATGGTCAAAGCATCACTTGCCTTCAAAGAGTTATTGGTCGTGTTCCGAAGCTTGATCTTGAGCGACGAACTCTTCCTCGAAACTTCTCGGCAAATTTGTGTCTATGCGTAAAAATTATATATGCAATAAATAACCAAAACAGTAGACTATATAACCTCAAAAATTCAAATAAAATACGCCATTAAAAAAAGCACAATTTTACAAATTTTTAGAGACTGGAATCACCTCAATCAGAGTTAAAATGCAAAAGTTATAGCCTTTCAAAGTTTTAACTAAAATATAAATCAGAAAATAGAAAATCCCGAATTAATTTATTTATTTTTCTACTGAAAACTCAATTTATTGCATCAGCATGACGTCATCTGACACGTGGTGCTTCCTGGTGCTGCCACGTTGCCTCGGTCCATGGACTGGGTCCACGGCCCGGCTCTGGTCCACGGTGGACTCTGGTCCACGGTGGACTCGGTCCACAGAACAGTGCGCTGGCCCCCTACCAGCTGACGTTAGCACTGATGTCACTACTAACGTCACCCGACTAGCCTCTAGATTCATGCACGAGCACGTGTCCGCATCTCGAGCAATCCTAGCCGACTGCCAGATCTCACCCACGTGGCGCAATCATGACCGTCGAAGAAAATCAACGGTCAGATCTCCCGCGTCACCCGAAACGCTTCGAATTCCACGTGACACGTGTCGCGCATCCGACGACGCTCACAAATCCAACGGTCAGTGTCCGCACCGGCTCGACGACGCCTCGGCTTACTCGAAGACACGCGGCGAAATCTCGACGGCTCGTTTGAAATCAACGGCCGAGATTCAATCGTTCCTCGGTCAACACGCACACGCGTCAGCACACGATTTGGCGAGGGCGCGTTGTCATCCGTGCTGCATGATCAAATCTGAATGGCGTGGATTCACGCGACATAGCTCGAACCCACGATCACCGTACAGATCCAATCCAACGGCCCATGGTACCAGAGCGGTTTATTGTTCACCCTAGCGACGTGGCACTATCTCACGTGTTCAAACACGATCCAACGACTCAAATCTAATCTAAACCACCAAATTCCAAATCTAATCTAAACCGCACGCATCAGATCTAAGGCTACAACTTAAGCCAGATTAGCATAGGATTTGGCGCTACGTGGACTCACCGGAGCGGCACGATGCAGATCGAACGGTCGACTGGGTTTGGCGAGGTCGACGGCGATGCAAAAGAGAAGACTGTCGGCTTGAGGAAGACGACACGTTCGGCGGCGCTAGAGGGCAACTCCGGCGAGAAGAACTAACTGGCTCGACACGGCTCACTTCAGTGAACTCGAAACGGGGTCGGAGCACGGCAGAAGGGCTCGGACGATGGTGGGGCAAAGCAAAAACAATGGCAGCGCGCAAGAGCAACTACGGCGAGCTAGCACGGGGTCTCTAGAGCGTCTCGGTGAGCGTGAAAGGAGTCAAAATGAGCGGCTTGAAGTCCTATGCAGAATGCGCTAACCGACGCACTTAAAGGAGCCTCGACGTGCGTGAAACTCGCCAGCAAAACTCACGGGCATCAATGCCCACGTCCCTCCGGTGATCTCGCGAAGACGATCGACGTGGCGCAATCCTGGACGTCCGCGCAGCGACGATCCGATGGCGCACGCACGCGGGCGACGCGGCGCAACAACAATCGTTGGATCTCGATCCGACGGTTCGAACGCGCGGCGGGTAGGGTTTGGCACTGGGCCAGGCTAAGCATAGTGTTGGGCCGGCCCAGTACTATTCCTCGTGTTTTTTAAAAACATTTTCGATTTAAAATAAATCCGAATAATAAACAAAGCCAAAATAAATAGCAAAAATACCGAAAAATCTAGAAAAATTCTGGAAAATATTTTGAGATATTTGGAGCTGAAATAAAATATTTTTAGAAAAACTTTGCTTAAACTTTTGCAATATTTTAATTGATTTCAAGAAAGCCCTTATTTGAATAAATGCAAATAAATTCTAAAAATCAAAATAACTCCAAAATTTAAAATATGAAAATTTTTAGGGTGTTACAATGTCCCTTGGATCCGATAGTTACTGCCGTGACCCAGCATCAGCAAAAGAATCTTTGAGCTGTAGTTGCTCAAGAACTGTTAAAAAGAGGTGGAATGTCAGCTGCACAGGTGATGCCGTTGAAGAGCTAAAGACGCAGCACCTTGATCTTGTCAACTTTCATCAGAAAACCAGTAATTGGCAATCACCAACAGCATGTTTTCTATGTGATGAAGGACATTAGGCCAAAGAATGTCCTCTGAAGCAACCAGCCCTGAATTACAAGGAGGGCAATATTGAGCATACAGTTGCACCCAACAAGGCACAACGATGCAAACATTTGTGCTACTACTGTCAAGAGGAAGGCCATTTTGTTAAGCAATGCCCACAGAGAGGACAGGTGTTTCTTATAGCCGTGGTTATACCGGAAGTCATCTCAGTTAAGTACATAACGCCAAGAGTGAGTGGTGAAGTTGCAAGAGAAGTTTGCCCAGAGAACCAAATGAAGAAAAGGCGTTTGAGTGAAGACACTACCCCGGTCATCAAGTGCTCAAGAAAGAGAGTTTGTCCTAAACTCTTTCATATCTGCTACAAGCTCAGACATTTTGCCAACAATTGCCCTTAGAAGAAAGCAGTCACGCCGATTCAAGTCAATCTCAACTCCGTTCCTGTTGAAACCCCAGCGCCAATGCTAAATCAAGAAAGTTTGGCGCAATGATTTTACTCGGTGCAATGTCGTAACCTTACTTGTAAAGGAAAGTGATTAGTGATGAATTCCATGTAAAGTTTTCCTTGTTTAAAGTAATAAAGTAAAGATGGTTGATATACTGGTGTGTGAAATGTTGGGATAAAAGCATTGATGGTAAAGGAAGGATAAGATATTTTCCTGAGTATTCACCTGTGTTATTGGTTCACTCAAAAGTGATGCGTCTGCAATGATGGTCAGTGTAGTGGAACTCAGTGTGAAGATTATCAGTTTAGGAGATTGCCGATTGTTAGAAAGTACAGTATTGCTTTATCTAACCTAGGGTGTTTGGAAGTTCAATTGCTTATTGCTGGAGTAGTGCTCCAAGTGAATATTGTCGTGTTGGGTACTTAGACCCTAGACGTTATCCTTGGAATGGATTGCCTATCCAAACATAAGGCTGTAATGGATTTTGATCGAAGAGTTGTCCCAGTTGAAAGCCCTAATGACAAGAAAGTGGAATTTTAAGTGACCACAGTCCATGATGGTTAGTTGGTGTTAGCAAGTGTGGAAGTTGCCAGATTAGAAGATGCACCAGTTGTCAAAGAATACCTGGATGTGTTTCTTGAGGATCTACCTGGTATGCTATCAGATTGAGATATCAAGTTTGTGATTGAAATAGTGCTTGGAATAACATCAAGAGTGAAGAGACTATATCGAATGCTTACATATGAGTTAGTTGAGATGCAGAAGCAGATTAAGGAGTTGCTCGATAAAGGTTTTATTCGACCTAGTTCTTCTCCGTGAGAAGCGCCTGTTTTGTTCGTCAGGAAGAAGGACGAAAGTTTAAGGATGTGTATTGGTTATGATGCACTTAATGAAGTGACAAATAAGGATAAGTACACATTGCCCAGGATCAATGATTCGTTTGATCAGTTACAAGGAACTGAAGTTTTCTCAAAGATAGATCTTCGATCAGGATAACATCAATTGAAGATTCATGCGGAGAATGTTCCTAAGTCAGAGTTTTCTACGTGTTATGGGCAATATGAGTTTACAGTTGTGTCTGCTAGAATGATCATGCCATTGCATGATTTATGAACATGATGAATGAAGTTTCATGGAATAGTTGGACAAGCTATTGTCGTGCACATAGATGACATTCCTGTTTACTCCAAGTCTGAAGAAGAACATGTAGAACATTTCAGATTGGTTTTGGAAAGGCTACGAGAGAAATAGCTGTATGCTAAGTTTAACAAATGTGACTTTTGGAAGGAAAAGGTTGAATTTCTTGGTCATGAAATGACTACTAAAGAAGTTGTTGTTGATCCAAGCAAAGTAGAAGTAGTGTTGCATTGGGAGCAACTAAAGTCGGTTACTCAGATTCATAGTTTTTTAATAATAGCGGGATATTACCGTCGTTTCATAGAAGGATTCTCAATGATTGCTAGACCTCTTACGAAATTGTTGAAGAAGGAGAAGAAGTTTGCGTGGATGCCAGAGTGCGAAAAGAGTTTTCTGGAATTGAAGAAGCGTCTGACAATAGCACCTGTGTTAGTATTATCGAATGTGCAGAACAACCTTGATATATTGTGACACTTCAAAGAAAGGTCTTGGATGTGTTTTGATGTAGAATGGCAAGGCTGTAGCCTATGCGTCGAGGCAATTTAGGCCGCATGAGGAAAATTATCCTACGCATGATTTGGAATTAGCTGCCGTAGCACATGCTTTGAAAATATGGCGCCATTATCTCATCGGTAATAGATGTGAGATTTATACAGACCACAAGAGTTTGAGGTATATATTTACTTAGTCGGATCTCAATATGAGATAGAGAAGATGGCTAGAATTGATCAAGGATTATAATGTTGGAATCCACTACCATCCTGGAAAGGCCAATGTGATAGCCGATGCCTTGAGTCGTAAGAGCTATAGTGCAAATATGCTGATATCAAGTGATCAACCAGAGTTGTGTAAAGAGTTTCGAAAGCTGAAATTGGAAGTTGTTCCACAAGGATTTGCAGCTACTTTGGAAGTGAAGCCAACACTTGAAGATCAGACGAGAGAAAGTCAAAAAGATGATGAGAAGATCAACAGAATCAAGTCAAAGAAGGATAAAGGCTTAGCTGAGGATTTTACTTTGGAGGACCAGGGCAATATGTGGTTTAAAGGTCGAGTTTGTGTATCGAACAAAAAGGAGCTTAAGCAGTTGATTCTTTAGAAAGCTCATAATTCCAAAATATTCAATTCATCCAAGGAATGCTAAAATGTATCAAGATCTCGAGGAAAGATTTTGGGTAGCCTCAAAAGAAGTGTGAAGTTGCTGAATATGTTGCTTTATATGATGTGTTAGAGAGTAAAGGCAATGCATCAGAGATCCGCAAGTTTGTTACAACCAGTGCAGATTTCTGAGTGGAAGTAAGAGGCAAACCAATAATAAGATCCATACCATTGAGAATTGCCGAGAACCCAGAAGGGATACGATTCTGTTTGGGTCATTGTTGATCGTTTGACCGAAGTTGCTCATTTCATACTTGTAAAGATTACCTACTCAAAAGATCGCTTGGTAGCATTGTATATGACAAAGATTGTGTGTTTGCGCTGAGTGCCTAAGAAGATTATGTCAGATAGATGTACCCAATTTACCTTGATATTTTGGAATAAGTTGCATGAAGCAATGGGAACTCGTTTGAATTTTAGTACAGCATATCATCCGTAGACAATGGTTAGACTGAGAGGGTTAATCAGATTTTTGAAAATATGTTAAGAGCTTGTACATTAGCTTATGTTACTTCGTGGGATAAGTGTTTATCATGTGCAGAATTCAGTTATAACAACAGTTATTAGGTTGGTTTGCAAATGTCATCGTTTGAGGCTTTATATGGTCATGCCTGTCGTACATCGTTGAATTGGAATGAGACAGGAGAGCGTTTAGTATTTGTGCCTGATATTCTCAAGGAAGCTGAAGAGCAAGCTGCTATGATCAAAGAGAGGTTGAAAATAGCGTAGTCAAGGCAGAGAGCTACGCTGATAATCGTCGTCGAGATTTGAGCTTTGAGACAGATGGTTTGGTGTATCTCAGAATTACCCCTCTTAAAAGTGTTAAAAGGTTTCACGCTAAGGGAAAGCTTGCACCAAGATATGTTGGTCCGTTAAGATCTTGAGCCGACGAGGAGAAGTTGCTTATTAGATGGAATTACAGCAGTCGTTGGCAGGAGTGCATGATGTGTTCCATGTGTCCTAGCTTAAGAAATGCCTTAGAGTGCTAGCAGAGCAGACGCCATTGAAAGCAATTGAACTACAGGAAGATCTGACCTAGAAAGAGCAGCTAGTCAAGATTTTGGATGTGATGGATCGCAAGACTAGGAACAAGTATGTTCGCTTTTGTAGAGTTCAGTAGAGCAATAATTTAGAGAATGAAGCAAACCTGGGAGCGTGAAGAGGATCTGAAGTCAAAATTCACAAACCTATTCTCTAGCTAGCCCTGAATCTCGGGGTCGAGATTCTGTTAAGGGGGGAGGTTCGTAACATCCCAAAATTTGCCTACAATCTTATTTTACTATTATTTGTGCAATTTGTAATTTTTTTGAATTTATTGGATTTTTCTA
Organism: Otatea glauca; assembly: GCA_036346275.1. Lineage (NCBI taxonomy): Eukaryota > Viridiplantae > Streptophyta > Magnoliopsida > Poales > Poaceae > Otatea > Otatea glauca. The sequence continues at coordinate 24,933,632 of CM070713.1, forward strand.
GATTTTATTTGAATTTATTTTAAATTAAGTATATTGGCCTTTTTGTGAAAACTAATTATATATAGATAAAATTTATATAAAGTTTGGCTAAAAATATTTTATTTGAGTACAAAACGTCCCAAAGTATTTATAAGAATTTTCTTGGATTTTTCCTGGTATTTCTATTGCCTAAAACTGATTAAACTAATCTATGTAATTATTTTAAAAGAAAAATCTGAGAAAAAACCAAAAGAACAATGCTAGGCTGAAGCCCAGCACTGTGCGTGCGTGGCCCGTGTCTGCGCGGCCCAATCGCTCAGCGTCACTGGCCCGTTAGCCTAGCCTATATCGTTAACCGTTGATCTTCAATCGTGCGGCTTGGATTAGAAGATGAGGTTTCCTATTTGACCTAACATTGGTGACCGTCGGATTCAGATCGGACGCGTGAGATAGTAGCGTACCGGTTCAGGACTCTTCCAAAATCTCTGCCATCGAACCGTTAAGGAAGGTTAGGATTGCGCCGCATCATCTTGAACCATGATCGTTCGCAGAAGATCGGACAGATGTCCGTTGTAATCTCTAATCGGGACTCGGAGTCCGCTGCCGTTACGTCACCGGAATTCTTCGCCGTGTAGAGCTCGGATGCCTACACTATTTAAGTTGGGAGGTCACCCCAAGGTTCATCATTAAGCGCCTCACCTTTTGGTTTAAGTCGAGGAGCCCGAGACGCCGAGGAGAGGCCACAGGAGCTTGCCCGAGTAGAGATCGAAAGCCATCGAGGTTTCTGTCCAAGATCGCCAAAGATTCATCATCTCCGTCGCTATGAGGACCAGATCCGAGACCCTTGTCTCGAGACGCACCTGTACCGCCAGAAAACATCGCCATTGGATCATCGGATCGCTTCGCCGCCGTCATTGTCTTCAGCACCGGTGAAGATCCCCACCGCCGCTTCGCCATCTTCGTCAGGCGAACCATCGTCCGTTCGATCTGTGGCGAACCGCCAGGATTCTGCCACGTAGCGATCGCCCACATCTGTCTGATCTGGCCAATCTCGTGGATGCACACCGCGTGTCGGTCATCGACACGGGCAACGCTGTAACCAATCCTGTCTAGCAGCATGTTAGGGCACGTGACACGAGGCACCGCGGACCGCGTCCACAGTGAATCAGAGGAGGTCCCGTCGATCGAGTCCATAGACCGTGCCATGTGTCAACATGTGACTGGTCCAGATCGGTGCTGACGTCATGATGACGCAATAATGCGAATTTTCTTTATAAAAATAATTTGGTTTATTATTTTATTTTCAATTTTCTGATTTTAGAATTTTTGAATCTTTTTCGAGCCCGTTCTCCCTCATATGAGCTCCGATTGAGGTGATTCAAATTTCTAAAAAATTTGTAAAATTGAGATCTATTTAACAATGCATTTTATTTTATTTTTAGAAATTGTTTTCTCTCTATTTTTGGTGTTTATTTGGTGTCCTCTCTTTCCCGCGTAGACGTCGAATTGTGTGAAGCATCCGAAGAGGAATCATCGACTCAAGACCAAGGTCCAAAGCAAGAATAAGGGCTTTTATAAGGCAAGTTGTGCTTTGATCATGCTGAACATATGTTTACAAAACTGCTATATTGTTTTACCCTATTGCATAATATTTCAAGTATACAATTATTTCAAATTAAATTGGGACTTAGTTAATATACCTTTTGATCTATACCTACCTTGTCATATATATGCCATAATCTATTGTCACCCTAGATTGGTTCATTATAGTGGGTTAATACTAAAATCAACATGGGATGGTTAGACCATCATAGTTTGCTTAGCCATGCCACATCGTCACATGTACTTGGATCATCAATGTTTAATCTTGACTAGTGGAATATAGAACAATGATATGAACTTGTGGGTCATGTGTGGTCACACAATGATATTGAGTTGTAGTGACGGAGGATGTCACACAGCGATGTTGAATTGTTGATGGCACGTGGTGCTTGGAAATCAACTTGGGTGGTAATCATTTAGATTGGGGCAAGTGGCAAGGGGCAGTATGCCAAGGTGTTCCTGATGTGCAGAGGGTATGTGCAAGCCTTGTGTCGATCATCTTAAAGACCTAACCTTGCAAGCCTTTGACCTGAGTCAATCATGCAACCACATGTCTCGTATGGGACAACCTAGCTAATTAATTTGCAATGTCTTAGCTTTGGTACTACTATTGGTGGTGTGGGTCCGGGTTCACGGATAAACTCACATGGCGCAAGAGGGGGCCCTGTCGTGGTGGTTCAACCCTTCAGTGTTGAAACATCATTGGGCAACACTGGGTTAAGACATGGCATTGTAAAGGCTTTGTCATGATCTCTCTGTGACACACCAAAGGAAGTGTGTTAATGATCTTGCACAAAGAGATGATCGTGTCGTGTGGATAAAGTCTTTAGAGTGTAAATCTATTCAGATAGTAATGCTCACAGTATTGAGCAATGCTCGGGAATTACTGTCAAGAGTTACCTTAATTAAATGGAAACTTGGATAGGATGACAGGATTGCCATAGGGAAGGTTGGAACTTGACTTAGGGTTGGAAACTTGGTTTACTTGAGAAATGCTGAATCTATCTATTACTTTTATTTGTTTTACTGTCTTTACAATCTATTTGTCGTAATTGTTCATAAATACTGCTTTACTACAAAAGAACCATGTTAGCCATTCCTATGGAATAAGCCTTGCATATAGTTATATAGAATTGCATCCTGTCGCAACTTATTGAGTGCTTTAAGTACTCACCTTTGCCCATAACAACATCACTAGTTGAGGAGTCTACACCTATGCTGGAGGAGGTGTACCAGGAAGAGACGAATGTTTAAGGTGCGAACCTTGTCAGTTGCCTATGGTATACTGAGGGGTTTATCTACGTTTTCATTGCGCTGTAGTTTAATTTGTTGTCCAGCCTTGCGAGGTATAGGCATGTAAGTTGACCTTAAGGTCATTCAACGAGTGTTATTTAATATATAATGTCTTTCATAGTTTTTCCGCTGTGTATGATTGTGATATTCATCTATGTTGAGCTTGTGTGCACTAGCGTGATCATGGACTTGTGCAATATACACAGAGGGTCCGAATTTGCATATTCGAGTCCCGACATTGTCCTTGCCGACGAGGCGCACCACCGCGCATCAACTACTATGGGTCTATTTGGTTGCCTAGCTAGGCCAATACCGCATGAGCCCATATAAAAATTGGCTTGTTTGGTTTCTTGGGTGGAGGTTCTGGCCAGGCCCGTTGCATGCAAATCCGGCCTGTGAGCCTGGCCCAAGCGAGATGCACTTCTTCTGTGTTTTTCCCCAGCCTGGGCCACGGGATGCGTTAGCAGCATTGGAGCGGCATCTGCTCGTGCAACACATGACCTCCCGCAAACTCTCCGCGCCTCCACTACCCAAAGGCCAAACCCTAGCCATAGCCAAATCCTCGAATCCTAATGCGCTCTCCTTGGATGGCGATAGCGAAAGGAAGAGGAGTGCGAGAGACACGCACGACGGCAGTGACTCTATGGTCATCACCATGTTTGTAGTAGTGTGCGGCAAGCGGGCTTCTTCCCACTTCGAGGAATTCATGAAAGACCATGTGGAGGTCTGTCCTTGTTGATGATGAGTTATTGACTGTATTTGAGCTTGGTTTGCTCTGGTTTGAGTTTGATTTGAATTGGATTTTCAAAATGAAGCAATTTGAGTTGTCTCTGCTAGGACCAGCACTACCGGCCATGTGGTAGCGGTAGTGCCAGCCGAGCAGCAGTGCCGACCGAGGGGAGCGGTAGTTATATTCCAGAGAGATGTGTTCACTGGAGTTTTAGGCGAGCGGCACTACCGGCCATGTGGGAGCCCGAGCCAAGGGGAGCGGTAATTATATTCCAGAGAGAGGTGTTCGCTGGAGTTTTAGGCGAGCGGCACTACCGGCCATGTGGGAGCGGTAGTGCCGGCCGAGCGGTACTACTGGCCCTAGAGGGTGGTAGTGCCGGCCTTGAGCGAAATTGAAATGAGATTTTTGATGATTTTATTGCATATCAATTTGAAAATTGCTATGTGATGTGTTTCCTTGTTTTTGATGGTTGCAGGTCGACGATGCTAGATCATGGTGAGGCGAAGGATGACCGGGAATAGGCGAGGAGCGTCGGAGGTCCAGATGGTCGGGGATCGCCGGAAGATGATCAGAGACAGAGTCGTGGCAAGCCGTGAAGATAAGGAACGGTTGAGATGCTAGCTAGGCGCTGCATGGATCAAAGAGGGACATTGGATCTTGGTATAGTTGATAGGTTAGCGCGTCTAGTTAGTGTGCTTTGAAAACCATGCAAGAAAACCCATTATGTGTTGTGGGTTTTGGGTGAATCCTTGCATGGTTGGTTGAGTGGGTTAATCCTAGCCCTTGATGAGTGCTCTAGGGTTTAGAAGCTCATCCAAGGGCGGTAGGATGCCCAAAGGTAGTATAAATAGAGGGGTAGGGGTAGCCCTCCCTCACTTGAAGGTTTTGAGGTTTTTGATGCTCCTTTGAGCTTTGCCCACATGAATGTGAGGCTTTGTAACCTCTCCTTCTAGAAATGAAAAGTTTTCCATTTATGTTCTCACTCAATTTCCTTTACGTATTTACATTATGAATCTAAATTACGCAATTTAAATTCCGCATTTACTTTCTTGCAATTTACATTTATGAAATTTAGATTTGCCTCCCCTCCTTCTAATTGCTTACGAATCTTTTGCTGAGGTTGATGATTGATTCTCTCTTTGAAATCATGTTCCAATCATCTAGGCTATCCATGCATTTTTTGCAAGAAGGTATTCGTGATGTTCTTGAATGCTTGATCTTGTAGATTGCGTTTCCTTAAGTTTCTTCATGGTCTCTCACTTGCTGGGATGTGTGGGGAGTCATTCAAGATCATCTTGATCATCATAGCCCCACGAGCAAGCATCGATCGAAGTTCTTTCAATTTTTGTTGAAACTTGGTGTGTTCTTCCTTCCTGGCTAAAAAGGTCGGAACTTACTGTTCACTGTGTTGATTTCCCTGTAGCTACAGTGCAGCCGACAGTACCGCTACAGTACCCCAATAGTGCTGGGCTACTGTTCATCTGGCACTACCGTGCCTGCGAGCGGTAGTGCAGGCCTCTGGCTAATATTTTTGTGCTTTTTGCTATCTCCACTGCTCTTTGATGTTGTGAGGTTGTTGGTTGGAGTATTGGGGTTGGGAAATTTTATTTTGGGATCATTCACCCCTCTCTGATAGCCATCTTGATCTTTCCATTGGTATCAGAGCCGGTTCTGCCCTTTCATAGATCTTGACCGGTCTCAAGAGCCATGGCGATGGACAAGTATTCCACCAAGCCTCATATTTTTTCTGGAGTTGATTTTCCTTTCTGGTATAGTAGAAGGTGAAACCTCCCGTATGAGGTTCCTACTAATGAAAACGTCATGGCCGACAATATGGCTGACGTTGAGGCGAACGCTAAGGCAAGGAATATTCTCATACAGTGTCTAAGCCGTAGTGAGTATGATAGGATTTCTCACCTCCGTTCCGCTCACGAGATTTGGAGACCCTCAATGCTTACCATGAGGGCACTACTCAAATCAAGACCGTGAGGCAGGATCAGTACAAGCGTGAGTAAAACAAGTTTGAACAACACGCTGATGAGAGTTTTGATGAGTGTTTCGGTCATTTTACCAAGATCTTGAGCGATCTTTGAGCAGTTGGTTGCATATACCCTGACTCGGATAATGCTCGACATTTCTTGACCGCACTCGATTTGCGGGTTTGGGAGATGAGGGTGACCACCATCAAGGACACTACCGACTTCTCGACCCTGACTCTTGACGGGCTTTATTCCCACCTCAAGACTCATTAGATCGATGTCGTCTCACAAAAGATGAAATCTCAGTCGATGGCCTTGATCACCGATCCCATTGGATCTTCCTCTTCTGATTCATCTGTTGGTTGTGAGCTAAGCGATGACCAACTGGAAAAATTTCCAGAAAATAAGCTTGCTCTTCTTGTTCGCAAGTTTTCTCATGCATACAAGAGGGTGAGAGAGAGAAAGAGAGGTGGCATGATCACATGCTTCAAGTGTGGTGGCCCCAACCACATTCGGGCTAATTGCCCCAAACTGGAGAAGGCTCAGAACGATGCTGGCAGTTCGGCAAAGAACGACTACATCGACAAGAATCTCAACTAGAAGCCTTTAGTTTGTGAGCCGGAGCATGAGAAGAAGTACCACAACTTCTCCAAGAACAAGAAGCTCTTCCACCGCGTCCTCGCCACGCTTGACGACATCAACCTCTCCGACACGGAGACTTGGAGCGATGAGGGCGAGGATGAACCGCAAGAGAAGAAAGGCGGCGATGACTTCTCTGACATGTGCTTCATGGCCGACGCCAACGGCATCAGCGACTCTGAGCTCTATAACGACTCGGAAGAGGTTCATCGGATGGGGAAGGGAGATGTTTGGGTTGTCGACTCTGGTTGTTCTCATCATATGACTGGAGATTCTCGTTGGTTATCTTCCCTAGTCCGAGCTCCCGATGATGAGTTGATCACTTTTGGGGATGCTTCTTCAGGTAGAGTCATTGCTAAAGGTACCATCTGCATTAATGAAAATTTCATTCTTAAAGATGTTGCCTTAGTGAGTAAGCTGCAATACAATTTGCTTTCTATTTCTCAGCTTATCGATGACTCTTTCGAGGTAAGCTTCAAGAGTAGTACCTGTAGAATCCTCGATTCTTCAGGAGGATTAGTTTGCGAGATTTCTAGATATGGGAGTCTTTCGTGCTGAATTTTCTATTTCTTGTGGAGACTCCCTCCGTTGTTTGATTGCTTCAGAGTCCCGTGATCTCTCCTTCTGGCATAGGAGACTTGGTCATATTGGATTTGATCATTTGACTCGAGTTAGCAGCCACGACCTTATTTGTGGTTTGTCTAAACTCAAAATGGTCAAAGACTTAGTTTGCTCTCCTTGCCGACATGGCAAGATGGTTGCTGCTTCTCATCCCCCAGTCACTGTTGTGATGACTAATGCACCAGGATAACTTTTACATATGGACACTGTTGGTCCAGCTAGAGTGCAGTCAGTGGGTGGAAAGTAGTATGTTCTTGTCATTATTGATGAGTTTTTGAGGTACTCTTGGGTGTTTTTCATGGCCTAGAAGGATGAGGCTTTTACCCATTTTAGGGGTTTGGTTCATAGGTTGTCTTTTGAGCTTCCTGGTGCCCTACGAGCTATACGCAGTGACAATGGCACGGAGTTCAAGAACTCCTATTTTGAGAGTTTCTGTGTGGAGTTTGGTTTAGAGCATCAGTTCTCCTCTCCCTACGTCCCTCAACAAAATGGCGTAGTGGAAAGGAAGAACAGGACCCTGGTAGAGATGGACAGGACGATGCTAGACGAGTACAACACTCCTAGGAAGTTGTGGGCTGAGGCTATAGCTACTGCTTGCCATGTTTCAAATCGCGTATTCTTGAGAGCACATTTGCACCGCACTTCTTACAAGTTAAGGTATGGACGAAAGCCTAGTGTTTCTCATTTTCGTGTGTTTGGTTGCAAGTGTTTCATTTTGAAGTCTGGTAACCTGTATAAGTTTGAGTCTCGCTCTTCTAATGGTATCTTTCTGGGTTATTTGACTTCCTCTCGTAGATATAGGGTCTGGAGTTGCGATGCGCATAGGATCATAGAGACCTGTGAGGTGACTTTTGATGAGGCTAGCCCAGGAGCTAGACTTGACATTTCAGGCTCTTCTTCCACCTCTGAGACCATCTTTGTAGAGGATGAGAATGATGGAGATGATAGTATTACACCTGATCCAGTCCCCTCTACACCTGAGGTGCCACCTATTTCTATTTCTGCACCTCAAGAAGGCCAGCCCTTGCCTTCTGACTCTCCTACAGCTAGTGGCTCTGCTTCTACCTCTTCTGTGCATGAGGTAGAGGCCACTTCTGCTTCTGGTCCTCCCCGTCATATTCAGCGTTCTCATCCACCTGATCAAATCATCGGTGATCTGTTTGAGCGGGTCACTCGCTCAAAATCAGGTTTGTCCAGTTTTCTGCCTTCACTCTGCTTTTGTTGCCTCGTTTGAGTCAAAGGATGTGACTCATGCATTATCTAACAAGTCTTGGACTAATGTAATGCATGAGGAACTTGAAAACTTCGAGAGGAACAAACTTTGGCAGCTTGTAGAACGTCCATCTGGTCATAATGTCATTGGGACCAAGTGGATGTTCAAAAACAAGCAGAGTGAAGATGGGGTTGTCATTCGCAACAAGGCTAGACTAGTTGCACAGGGATTTTCTCAGGTTGAGGGTCTTGACTTTGAGGAGACTTTTTCCCCTGTAGCTAGACTAGAGGCTATTAGGATCCTGCTTGCGTTCTCTGCATCTCGGGGCTTTAAGCTCTATCAAATGGATGTCAAGAGTGCATTCCTCAATGGCTATATTGAGGAAGAGGTTTATGTCAAACAACCTCCAGGATTTGAGAACCCCAAGTTTTCGAGTCATGTATACAAGCTTTCCAAAGCTTTGTATGGACTCAAGCAGGCCCCTAGAGCATGGTATGGGAGGCTCAAGTCTTATCTTCTCAGCCATGACTTCAAGATGGGCATAATAGACAAGACTTTGTTCATCAGACACCATGAGTCACATTTTCTTCTCGTCCAGATTTATGTGGATAATATCATTTTTGGTGGCTCATCTCATTCGCTTGTGTCTCAGTTTTTGAGGTGATGAGCACAGAGTTTGAGATGAGTATGCTGGGCGAGTTGAGAAACACGGGAGAGTACTTTCTTGCATCAAGGCAAGTACACCTGGGACCTCCTGAGGTGTTTCGATATGTCTGACGGGAAGAAAGTGATGACTCCTATGGCCACCACTGTTGTCCTCGAGCCGGATGAGGATGGTGAGCCTGCTGATCAAAAGGAGTTTTGGAGCATGATCGACTCCCTCTTGTACCTCACTGCTTCGAGGACGGACATACATTTCGCTGTGTGTCTGTGTACTCGATTTCAGGCTTCTCCTCGCGCCTCTCACCGCAGGCGGTGAAGCGCATCTTCAGGTACCTTCGTGCTACCACTAATTATGGTATTTAGTACTCTTCCTCTTCTTGTCTATCCCTGAAAGCCTTTTCCAATGCCGACTTTGCTGGATGTAGGATAGATAGTAAGAACACTTCTGGCACTTGTCAATTCATTGGCATTTCTCTTGTTTCTTGGTCGTCTAGGAAGCAGTCCGGAGTTGCACAGTCCACCGCTGAGGCCGAGTATGTTGCTACAGCCAGTTGTTGTAGCCAGGTGCTCTGGATGAGATCGACCTTGCGGGACTTTGGGTTAAAGATAGAGAGTGTGCCACTTTTCTGTGATAACACTTCTGCTATTTGTATTGCTAAAAACCCAGTACAGCATTCCAGGACCAAGCATATTGATATTAGATATCACTTCCTTAGGGACCATGTGGAGAAGGGAGATATCGCGCTTCAGTTCGTAGAGAGTGACCTTCAGTTAGCTGATATCTTCACCAAGCCTTTGGATAGCTCCAGATTTGTTGCCTTGAGGAGTGAGCTTGGAGTTGTGAGCCCTTATGGCCTATCATGAGGGGGAGCTGGTTTGTATATTATGTATAATATGTTATCATCCAACTTTGCTTTTCCTTTCTTTGTGTTTCTTCTGGGTGATTTTGGGCTTATTTTTCCTGAGTTGAGTTCACTCACTTAGAATTCTGGCATGCTTTGCATGGTCCTCTTATCCTGTGCTTTAGGTTGCTGTCATGCGTGAATAGTTGTTTCCTCTTCTCTCTAGGTTGAGTTCCTTCACAGTCTTATAAGTCTAGCAGGTGTTGGGCCTCCTGGGTAGACAGGGTCTGTGTGCACTCCTTAGTTGGGATCTAGAGTCAGCTTCCCTAAGTCAGTCATTGGTGAAGATTAGAGCGAGTCTGAGCCATAGTGAATCTCTTCTATCTTATCTATACTCAATAGCCATCCAGTTTGCAGTTTCTTGACTTCTTCTCCTCATTTTGTCTTTCTGGTCGTTTTTTAGTTTATTTGGGTTTTCCTAATGCCTAATCTTGATAATAACTCAACTTTAACCAGATTTGAGCTTAATATTGATTCACTTGTTGAGGGGATGTTTGGGAATCTGTTCATGCATTGCATATAGACTGTTTTTCTATTTTATGAGCTTTGTCTATTATGCAATTGACTCAATCGTCATGAAATACATCATGCTATATCTTTTGAAGAAAATCACTAGCTTAGATAAGTCCAAGTTCATTTATCACGCTAAGCTTATTTAAAATCTGAAAATTTTGAAAGCTTTAAATGAAAACTTGATGAAACATGTTGCTTTTACTTACTAAGTTCTTCTCTAGGGGGTTTTACCATGAATTGTGAAATTTTGGATTTCTCTAGAGTCCCTACAGCAACTTGGGTGAAATTTGGTTGATCCATATTTGAGTCCTTCAGAATTGCTCATATGTGCTAAATTGAAATCAGGAAAATTTGACTCTTTTGTGCAAAATTTATTTCACCACTTTATATTCACGAGATTGCTTTCCATTGCACTTGGGATGAACTTGGAATATATTGTGTATGACCAAGATCGTTCTCTTAAGAGTTACTCTTGAGATGATCGACAACGGCTTGAGTCATTAACAAAATGCAAAATTTCAAACACATAAGTGGGTAAAGAATGCAAATAATGTCAAACATTTGCACCCCGCTATGTTTCCAAAGTCTTAAAGAAAAGTTGCATAAATTGATAAATGAGCTCGAAGGACCTTATATGCACTTCAAAATTCCCCAAAGTGTTGAGTAGGTTGTACTCTAGGTTTTTCATTTGATCTTTGAGTGGTTTTGCTTCTAGTTTTGAAACTTTTGCTAAGTGTTGCATTTGTCAAATCTTGCTAAAAATGACACATTTTCAAAACTAAGCTTATGAGCAAAAATTTTATTTGCACTTGGACATGTCTTAGTTTAGTCATAATTTGAGATTGATAAGCTTGGTGTCATATCTTGTTATTATGATCAATTGGATAATCTTCAAAGCTCCCTTAGGTTGCATTTCATGTATACATAAAAGGAGGAGAAAATTCCATTTTGATGCCTATATTGCCAAAAGGGGGAGAAAACGTAGAAAAGGCATCAATAAAAAAATATAAAATTGAAAAATGTGTCTTGAATCTTATGATTTTAATTTGCAAATCTTAAAAATCATAATCTTTTAAGACTTTTAGTGGAGTTTTAGAGCTTTTGTGGAAAACTTGTTCTTTCTATTGCTTTGCTCTAAAAATCTTCTTACCAACTTGGTCATGTTCTCAGTCTATTCTCTGTGGACCATTTTTGGTTTTACAATCAAATTGCTTTCTTCTTCTCTCATTCAAACTCAAATTTATGCCTTTTATGATGTTTGTCAATATACACATCAAGGGGGAGATTGAAACACTGTGTGGAGGTCTATCCTCGTTGGTGGTGAGTTATTGACTATATTTGAGCTTGGTTTGCTCTGGTTTGAGTTTGATTTGATTTGGATTTTCAAAACGAAGCAATTTGAGTTATCTCTGCCAGGAGCGGCACTGCCGACCATGTGGGAACGGTAGTGCCGGCCGAGCGGCAGTACCGGCCGAGGGGAGCGATAGTTATATTCCAGAGAGAGGTGTTCGTTGGGATTTTAGGCGAGCGGCACTACCGGCCATGTGGGAGCGGTAGTGCTGGCCGAGCGGTACTACCAGCCCCAGAGGGTGGTAGTGCCGACCTAGAGCGAAATTGAAATGAGATTTTTGATGATTTTATTGCATATCAATTTGGACATTGCTATGTGATGTGTTTCCTTATTTTTGATGGTTGCAGGTCGACGATGCTAGATCATGGTGAGGCGAAGGATGACCGGGACTAGGCGAGGAGCGTCGGAGGTACAGACGGTCGGGGATCGTCGAAAGATGATCGGAGACGGAGTCGTGGCAAGCCGTGAAGACAAGGAACGATTGAGATGCTAGCTAGGCGCTGCATGGATCAATGAGGGCCATTGGATCTTGATCTAGTCGATAGGTTAGCGGGTCTAGTTAGTGTGCTTTGAAAACCGTGCAAGAAAACCCATTATGTTGTGGGTTTTGAGTGAACCCTTGCATAGCTGGTTGAGTGTGTTAATCCTAGCCCTTGATGAGTGCTCTAGGGTTTAGAAGCTCATCAAAGGGTGGTAGGTTGCCCAAAGGTAGTATAAATAGAGGGGTAGGGGTAGCCCTCCCTCACTTGAAGGTTTTGAGGTTTTTGATGCTCCTTTGAGCTTTGCCCACATTAATGTAAGGCTTTGTAACCTCTCCTTACATAAATGAAAAGTTTTTCATTTATGTTCTTACTCAATTTCCCTTACGCATCTAAATTACGCAATTTAAATTCCACATTTACTTTTTTACAATTTACATTTATGCAATTTGGATTTGCCTCCCCTCCTTCTAATTGCTTACGAATCTTTTGTTGAGGTTGATGATTGATTCTCTCTTTGAAATCATGTTCCAATCATCTAGGCTATCCATGCATTTTTTGCAAGAAGGTATTCGTGATGTTCTTGAATGCTTGATCTTGTAGATTGCGGTTACTTAAGTTTCTTCATGGTCTCTTGCTTGCTGAGACGTGTGGGGAGTCATTCAAGATCATCTTGATCATCATAGCCCCACGAGCAAGCATCGATCGAAGTTCTTTCGATTTTTGTTGAAACTTGGTGCGTTCTTCCTTCCTGGGTAAAAAGGTATGAACTTTGATGTCAATCCTTGTGATTGAAGGTTGAAATAAGTTCCTGACATCCTTAGGATCACATCTACCAAGTTTCATTGAGTTTGGATCAAAGGATCAAAAGATACATCAATTTTCCTTTTTGAACGCGGGGTGAAATTACTGCTCACTTCTTGATTTCCCCCTGCGACTACGGTCACGGTGGCGATACCACTCTGATATCCCGGTAGTGTTGGGATACTGTTCATCCGGCACTACCGTGCCTGCGAGCAGTAGTGCCGGCCTCTGGCTAATATTTCAGGCTTTTTACTATCTCCACTACTCTTTGATGTTGTGAGGTTGTTGGTTGGAGTATTGGGGTTGGGAAATTTTATTTTGGGATCATTTGTTAGTGTGTTATGCCCTTGAGGCAATCATTTAGATGATTGTAACATGACTATGTTTATGAATAATAATATGATTATTGGTCCAATAAATGTATATCATTGTATTGATTAACAAGTATGTGACTTGCTTATGAAGCTCTTTACTTATTGATGTAATTCGATAAATATCTCTGATCGGATATCATCGTATAGGACAACGATGAATAGATCAGCACATGTAGTGATCGATGATCATGCTTCATAGATCATGGGATATGGAGATATCATCTATACATTGTGGACGCATGTTGAAGAACATGAGTTAGATAGACCCGCAATGGGACACTGCGAGAATGTTTTATTCTTATGTGTCATCAGTGTATCTCATACATAGTAGATGTATGATTCTTAGACCTAAGATTGTTATATTCCCTACATGTGTAATAGTTTTTCTTGGTGCTATCAAACACTACTTCCTAACCAGATAGTTATAAAGGTAGCTTTCATGTTTACTATAAAACATGCATAGGGAAGTGAGCAGTCAAGATGGAATTTGCCACTCAAATGAAACGGAGATATATGATAAGGCCACTCGTGTGATATGATTAAGGAAGTGCATGGCCATGCCGTGATTGAGGAGTCAATCACAACTTATTAATATATCACGGATACGAGAGATGGATTGAATCATCAAAGGATGACATGCTTCTCGCCTTGAGTTCAATCTTCATATACTTGGCAAAGGGATTATTACATAAGTACTTTTGATAGGTTCTGTCCGATTTGATCATAGTATGTTTGGGAGTTGGCATACTTTGCACGGAGCCGCTACCAACTATTGGATTGAAAAGAAGTTTTCCGAATCCATGTCCAAAAGTACGTGAACCTGCAGGGTCACACACTTAATGGGTTGGGACGCATTAATTTGGATTGGATCCGTAATTAATGGACCCCGTGGGCTTAGCACGCTGATGGGTCCTAGTTTAGGGTTTCATCTCGTGGCTATATAAGGAGGGGAGGAGGGTGGGCGCAGGATGTGCTTTCCCACGGTTTAGAAGTGATTCTACCGAAACCCTAGCCTCCTCCTCTCGCTGCCCCTGCCGAGTGACCAGGTGCTTGCACACCGACGCACGGTGTTCCATCCCTAGACGTGTGGACTACTGCGGTGACGCTGTTGCGACTCCAGCGTGGGTGGACGATCCACGGCGAGGCGAGGACGATCCACTCCATCGACGCAACGACTACGGTGAGGACGATCCACTACATCGACACGCGAAGGATTCCGCAACTGCGCGTCTAGTGGTAATCTAATTTGTGATCCCCTTCTTGCGAGTAGCTTTCTGGTTATGCGGTAGTTTTTTTTTGTGCTAGTGTAGCATACCGCGTTCCTCTTCATCATTCACCCCCTCTGATTGCCATCTTGATCTTTCAGTTCACCCACACCGCATGCTCCCCTCCCGCCACCAAGCGTGCCCGCTGAGTAGGCTCGCTTCCCAGCGCCGCTTACCTGGCCACGCGACAACACGGACCCCCCTCATTGCTGACCTCTCCGCACGCTTCCTAGCCATGAGCCTCGAGGTGACCTCTCTCTCTCTCTCTGATGTGCAAATTATGGTTCTTGATGTGTTTTGGGTAAATGGATGGGAGTCCTCATTGGGGCAAGGTTATTATTTTTTAAAAGTTGTTGGACATAGAAAACTGCGATCTTTGTTGGTTTCGGATGAGATTGGTAGCTGGTGTGCCTATCTACGATGGATGAGCATGCCTTCTTGATTGGATGTTGCTGAAATGTGTGTTGGATTAGATGAAGTTAATTTTTTTAATTTTTCTTATTCTTTACCTTGTTATCTAATTCTCTGGTATCACACATTTTTAGTTTCTGCCTCTGTGTTAGAAGATAGCTTGGGGATGGCATGATGGTTGGATGCAGAAGAAGGGTTCAAATTTATTGTTTAGTTTGTGTGTGCTTCAGGCACTGAATAATTTTCGATGTGGATGAAGTTTGGACACCTAGGAATTGAGTCACGCTCTCAACTAGAAGTGAGAAGCCTAAACCTACAACCTTTTTAGTGTTCGCTTACTGCATGAATTTTGGATGTGTGAAGCTTTTGTGGATTGTATACCTAGGAAGAAAATCATGCATTCTCCTGGAAGTGAAAGGTCTAATAATTTCATTTGGTTATAACTCTTACCTTTAATGTGCTCACAAATGATTTGAACACCTGCAAATCGCCTGGAACTGAAAGGTCTGATAATAGTTTTGTTTGGTGTTTGGCTATACTTCTTACGACCTTTAAGAGGCTTACAATGAGCTGAACACCTGACAGAGGGTAAAGGAATTGCACATGCCTTTTTTCTAGATGCTCTGGTGTATTGACCCCATATGCTGAATTCAGGAAAAGGTAAATTTTCGTCTCAATAAAATTCATCTAATACAAGTCATTCTTGCTTTCAATTGATTGAAAAGACTCTAGAAGAATTTGGAAATGATTTGGATTCGGCAATAAAGAATTTTCTTAATCTACATTTGGAATCTGTTGAAAATAATGGTGACCCTGCATGCGGACCTCCCAATCAAATAACCAATGAAGTTCAGGTGTCTGCTGAAGGTATTGCTTAAATTGGACTCTGTGATCATCTGTAAGATATTGACTGTAATATTTGTTTTGTCATTTCCTTCAACCGAGTTTGATATATTTTACTTGTCCTATAAGTAAACTTTCCAAGATTAAAGTTTCTCTTCACACTTATTTACACAACGCTTTTCTTTTGGATGTTGCTAGTGCTGGCAAAGGTGCTAAACTCTGAAGGATTAAAAAGGTTTCATGATGGACAGAGGTACAAAGAGGGAGATAAGGATGGCTTGGGTCCTGACGATGTTGACTGAAAATGCCAATCAGTTGTGTTCCCATTCAGGATTTGAGATGTTAGTCTTTGTATGTGTTGTCATATATAATTCTACTATGACAGAAATTGATAGGTGCACTTGGTTCATACTGAGCTGAAGGAGATCTTTCTGTTGTACAAATCACTTAGATTGACCATGTAGATTGTGGAATGATGATGTTTTTTTTCTTTTTGAGCCTTTGCTATCTATTATTTCAAGTTTGAACTGTTGAATGGTGTACGTGCCTTATACTAGGAATTAGAATAATCTGAAACAAAAATGATATAGAAAATGAAGTGATCCAACAATGTTTTCATGCTCCACTGAAGGTAGAATTATCAAAATCTTGTCATAGAATTCTATATAGTCACCAGACTTATCCAGATGCAACCAAGCAAACAACATCTCTAGTATCCAGTCATCCCTCCTCTCCCCTCAGGCAGCAACCAAAGAACTTCTCAGCTTAGCCAGGTTCAACACGTACAGCCAACCAAACAAACATCTCTTGCATCTACTCAGCCTATCTCCTGCTAGCCTGTATGGCTTGCACAGGTCAGGCTAGGGACATGTAGATAACCAAATAGACCCTATGCCAACGTAAGCATTACATCTGCATGTCATTTGCTCATTAATCTCTGCTTGCCCATGCATGCTGTTCAAGTTAGAGAAAAATACCAAGGTGTAGTAATATTGGTGTGTGGTTGATATACAGGACATGCATTAACCGGGGCTGTTGGGTTTAGCCCTCGATCACGAACACATACAGAACATGTGTTTTGTGTTCTGCATGTGTTCGTGATTCAGGGCTAAACTCAACAATTCCCTCCCTCGTCGTCTTTAGCAGTTGCTCTTTGGCTTGCGCTGTTGTTGTTATCTCGTGCAGATGCATGCATGCATGCCTATCTTTGGTAGTGCAAGCATTGCATCGTGCCATGGGAGTTCGTGATCAGGAGCAGGACCGCAAAGGTTCGGCTAGTCGTGCAGTGCTGGCTCGCACGACCGATGAACGGGCTCGCCAGCAGGTCTTCTTTCCAGCAACCGCCTCACGTATTTTAATCCTTGATCCAGTTCCAACAGGGTCATGCGCTGCGGGAGGTTGCTGCGGCGATCGGGTATCACTGATCGAGAGGAAACGTACGGCAGACTGAATCTGATTGGGAAGAGTTACTTAATAAATTCGAGCAATGATCGTTGCTGTTTCTGAACTTGTAGAAGAATGAACAACCAATCTATTAGTCGTACATATGTAGTGTTCAGAATTTGATTCTGTTGTATTTCGGGTTTAATTGCTTCCTGCTTTTGGTTTGAAGGCTGTGACATTACGTTCAACTAGCGCCAAGAATCAGCTCCAAATATGACGAAAGCAAAACTTCTGTTCCAACCCAAGATTTTGCATGATTGTTGACACCACATGTATATATAAGACGGAGTAAGTCAAAATAGAAAAAACTCATATTGTGTTTAGGGATAATCAGGTAAGTCGAGTAAAAAGTTGTAGTTACTTAGCTCGCTAAAGAAATGTATATATAAGATTTTGCATGCTAAAGCGTGCATGGTCTAAAGAATCAAGAAAATGAGTTTTGTGGAGAGAATCGAAATAATGGTGATAAGTAACCACTATAAGAGAGAAAGATTTGGTGAAACTAACTTTCAATTCTTTAAGCACAACCTTAAAAGAGTTCAAGAGATTGACGAAAGAATCATTGAATCCTTACTCTATATAAGAATATAGTACTAAAAAATAACTTCACCTCTAATTCTCCCATACGTCTCTTGCTTTGGATGAGTTGGTTTGTGTGGTTTGGATTCTCCGTAACAACCCATGAGTTTATATAGTCTAATTAGTCCTCGTCTAAAGTGAAATAGAAATCATACTTCAAAAAGTAGGAATCATAATCTATTATGATTTATAGGACTCCTTATAGCACGCCTTTTCAATCCTAACAACTAACATGAGTCACTCTCAACACCATTGAATGTCTAAAAATGGGATACAGTAACTCAACCGTGAATCATGTTCTGGAGAAAAAAAGCAAAACCCGAGAAAACGAATTGATATGCAGACCTAGTTGACGGGATGAAAATTTCCATTTGTGTTACTTTGCTGTCGTTGGGCCATAGCTTACCGAACTGCCAACAACGAAGGGAGGAGTTCGGCTGCATTGGTTAAAATTCAATATTGGGTCTATGTTGGGCTTAACATAGCGTTGTTTGCGTTCTTTTTTTTTCATTCAAAGAAGAACATAGATGTCCAGAAAGAACACATCCTGGAACACATGGAGCAGGAAACACACCCAAAGAGCAGCAGACACATCAACAAAAGGAAGTCGCCAGGCATACGATAAATGAATCAAAGGTCACATCCATAGAAGCAGATATATCACTGTATCAATACATGTAGCTGCTATAGAATCATAGAATTGGTACTGCTGAAATATTTTCTAACCGGCGGTGCGAATCTGAACCAGCTTATTATATTCCAATTTCATGAGGTCAGTGTGGCAGGAAACTTAAAACGCATGATCAATGAGCATGGAGCAGTCTTAAGTAATTACTCAGGTGTTTCAAATAAACAAGGAGATTTCATTTTGTTTGCACCGATCAGTCATCAAAAGCAGAGATCATAGCTTCTCTAGATACCATTTCAGTTTGGTTAACATCACAAGGGAACTGCAATGTTAATGAGTCAGGAAAACGATGAATTGCAATATTACAAGATATCACAGCTTCAGTACTGAAAATCTACTTCTTCCAGTTGCACACCACCAATTGAATCCAGCCATACGTTTTCACACATCTCATGATATAACAATGGTTGGTCTCAATTTTCCAAACATCCAACTACACGTGGAAGAACCGGTATGATGCGTCAGATAGGAAGAACCAAATCCACGGCGAGCAGTCCGACGACGGCCCTCGCGGTAAGCTGCGCACGATTTCCTGGTTGCACCGGCCGGTGTCGGAGCAGGGGTACGGGTTCTCGAGCTGGGACACCGTCTTCACGCCGTGGAAGCTCGCGGCGTCGTCCAGGAAGTAGATGCAGAGCGGGCAGGTGTCCTGCATGTCGACGGCCACGGAGCAGCCCCGCCCAAGGAAAAGCCTCCGGCCGCTCAGGGTGCTGAAGTCGACCCTGTTCCAGGAAGCCAAGACGCGGTTTCCGCTGATGAACTCTCTGGTATCTAGGACGAAGACGTCAAACGACACCGTGCCGTTCTCAGGAGAGAGGAACCTCACAACCATGAGCAGCTTCTTGCGGGACTCCACGAGGTAGCGGGCGAGGACCTGCCCGGGCCCCGCCGAGGTCACACGGTGGCCATGAAAGACGTAGTTCAGAGTGAACACGATGAGCGCGCCGTTGTTGTCGGTCTCTGGCACGTACAACCGGAGGTCCTCCTTGTTGGTGAGGACATAGAAGCCCGCGTCGCTTGAGTCGCCGCCGCAGTATATGACGTCCTCGATGGGGTCATTGGGCGTCATCTTGCGCCAGGAGTCGTCGGTGGGCACCCTTGTCCGCATCGGCGGCGCCCAGTGGTTCATCTGCGGGCGCCAGAACGCAATGTTGGACTGGCTGGACATAATGGCGGCGGCGTAGTACGGGCGCTTGGTGGTCGGCGCGTCGGAGAGGGTGACGGCGTGAATGACCATGGGGCACCTGATGCTGCCACCAGGGCTATTCACGAGGAGGAGTTTCGGGAGGCTGACTCTCACGCCGGTGAAGAGGTTGAGCAGAACATGGCCACGAAACTGGGGGAGGACGACGATGAGCCAGCCTCCCGGGAAGGAGCCGCAGAAGCGCGCGCCGCGGGCGAAGTCGGGGATGCAGGGACGGTAGTGGGTGTCCTCGCTGGCCACGCAGAAGAAGGAACTCGCGGCCGTGGACGGCATCAGCAGCCACGGGAGCTGGGCCGGGGAGTGCCGCCGCGCGACGGAGCGCCACTTCCTGCAGACATTGGAGAAGGTGGTGTGGTCGAGGATGCAAGGGAGGTGGCGGAGGACGCGGACGAGGTGCTCTTCGGAGAGGTCCTTCCACGACTGGCCAGCCATGGAGGTTGAGGAGTTCCTGGAAACTTTTCGATGGGGTTGGGAGAAGAGGACAAGGAAAGGGTTGAAGATTTGTTGTGGACGACTGGGAATGCGGTTATGGAAGTAGCTTTTTGTTGTGATACTCTGAAATCATACGTTCTTTGCATTTTGGTCCCTGACATACTTGCATTTACTGTCTGGAATAATTAAGTGATTGTGTATCATTTATGGAGGAAACAGCAATGACCATATACCACCCCAGTTATAATAACAAGTGTATGGTTGCATAAAAATATCACCAAAAAGGCATAAATCGGAAGTAATAACCAGCGGAATGGCCTGTGTAGTTACGAAACTAGTTTTATTGTGCACTTTTTTTCTTTATTATGTAGTTTTTTCACTACATAATTATCTCTACAACTTAGAATTCATAAATCAATGTCTATGAATAATAGATGTGATATTCGTTAGACACACCACCGGACATTTTCTCGAATTTAATACTATTAAATTCCACACTTGCCTCCTTTACCTATCGCCTGTAACTCTTGCTGGCAATGACGTTGTCGTTTGATACGTACAGTCGTACATAAGAATGCTAATAGGTCCAAAGCCCACCACACATATCTTATCCAAGTCTAATTTTTCTTTCACAGATTTATATTTAGTCTGATCTAAAGAAAAAGTGAGGTCCAAGTCTGGTCTATGTCCAAATGAAATTTAGGCCTTGGTTTGGGGTTTTACGTAGACAAACTGTTTGTTTGATGAGTTGATAGTTTACGTTACAATATTCAAGTGATAAAACTAGGTCTATAATCACAAATCTCACTTACCGAAAACAGAGATTGAAAGTTATAACTTAAAGTACGCTGCTGAAGAATGTAAAACCAAAAGGAAAGTATTAGTGCTAAAGGCAAAATCAATTGATTTACTTGGCTAGTAGTGAGAGATTTAGTAAAAAATATAAGATCCAAGCCTAGTTTAATCTAGCCTAGATCTAGTCCAAATAGCTATGGATCCAAAATGTGTCCAATCCATTTGCAGATTTGGGTTAGTCTAATTTAAAAGTCTAGACCGGTCTAAACCCATTAACACCCCTATACGTACTTGATTTGATTTGTTGATGTTATGTTGATTCGTAAATCATATATACAAGGAGACGTACCCTTTCGATGGACGTCGACTTTTCATACAATAACCAAGGATTGAAAAACCGCCGAAATCTCAGAAATCTCGCCTGAGAATTCAGATTCTGGTCGGGGACAGGATCTAAAATCCCAGCCAAGTAAAAAAATGGAAATGCTACAGTAATTTCGGTAATTTTAGCGAGATTTTGCCCAATCTCGATGAAATTTCATGTTTTACGACTAGAATTTGCGTTTTTATGGCCGGAATTGACCTGAATTTCAACAATAACCCTTAACAAAGTGATCTTCCATGAGAACTTGTCGAAAAACTGATTTGTTTGGGACATTTTAAATTTCAGCAGAAACACTTTCAGATTTTTATGAAACTGTACAAGGCTTTTCATGCTATGAAAAAAATTTATGATACCATTTTAAGAAGTCTAGGATCATACAGAAAACTTTTCAAAATATTTTAACTTGATTTGTTATCTTTAAAAAATAAAAAACAGAATGAGCATAAATGAGGTAGTAACCATGTCAGAATTTATAAATTTTGTCAAGTTTGACCATGATTTAAAATTTTTAGGATAGCTTAAGAATTTCCTTAGAACCCTTGTCTAAAAGTTCCAAAAAATTTAAACCTTTTTTGTTTGCCCAATCAAAAATTGTAAATTGTACAAGCACGCGCTCTCAAGTCTAAAAAGTGTGAAGTAACACTGTCACAATTTTTGGGAAGTTGTTAGGTTTGATCATGATCTAAAAATTTTATGGGAACATTATAGATGCTTGACTGTCCACAAATATTTTCATAATTTTTGTGTGCTCGAAACTATGCAAAAAAAACATGCAAAAAAAGTGCCATCGCTAGGATTCGAACCCAAGACCTTATGTTTGCAAGGCTTGCCCTTTACTAGCTGAGCTAGGGCTGCTGGTGACTATTAGTATTGAAGAGTAAATGTCTTTATGTGCTTATATCACACTATTTTTAATGGGTACTCAATCATTCATTAGATTCACAGACACACACATCACTTCCCTCTCTGCGGCTAGGGAACTCCACACCCGAGTGAACCTCTCTTCCTCTCTGGCTTCTGGCAAAAATCCTGCCACCTGTAATCCACGCAGGTGTGTCCGCACCCCCTGGAGTGGACGAGAAAGAAAGGATTTTTTCTCGGAGCAACCCCCCTGGTTCCAGACCCAGGAGTTCACTTTCCCGTATGAGCATTCGTCTCCGAGAGGAACCTTCACCCCCCCGGGGTAGGCCGGGTGGGATGGTAGACTTTTTTTCGCCACAAGTGGGAACTCAGTCCTTGTAAGACACAAGGGGGGAAGGAAGATCTTCACTCATTCATTAAGTGCCTGCGGTGAGACGTATCATGGATCGAGCACACAATAGAATGCTCGAACTACACTCTCCTAGCATCAAGCCTCTTGTTTGGTGAGCCAACCGGCTTCACTCGAGGATGAAGGTAGTAGAACAAAGAGGAGCCGCATCTTTTCCTGGCCGGAGAGGATCTGCTGTTCTTCGGTCACTCAACAAATAAATCTTGATGCAACAACCCGAGATCTCTACCCATTTAGGTGAGATTTCGCTTAGCCGACTGAGGTTTCCATTGAAAGCAGGTACCGAGTTCTCGTTTTTTTTGTAGCAAAATTCCGTGATATTTGTCCGATATCTCACCATTTTGAGCCGGATTGCGGATTAGGTTATTTGTTGGGCGGATGTGACCAGATTTGGTCGATTGTTGCATGGTGACGCCTGATAGTGATGAGTTGCCTATTATTACTGTTCAGATTGTTAGTAACATATTGCAATATTAGTGAGTACATGTGTCGGATTAGTGAGTTGTTGATGTCAGTGGCATATATTTACTTGTTGCCGGTTGTGGAATATCATATTATTGTTATGCATACTGATGTTCATGGTATATGAGAATGTCATATGGCATTTGAAGTGCATCACATTGCATTTGCACATGCATTGGATGTTATGTCGTGATCTTAAGGTTGCGACCGTACCGGTCCAACATCAAAAGATGTAGCTCCATACCTTGTTGGGTATGCAGGCAGAAGTTCATATGCATTCATATGCATTGTTGTATGGAATTGAATGTGGTATTTGTTAATGTTGCATTGGAAGTTATTATAAGAAGCAATGCTTCTCCGATGTTATATCCATTATGGTATGACTTGTGAATTTATGAAGATACTGAAGTCATATGTGATTTTGCATTACATCTACATGCACTTTAATTGCATTGCAAGAGTATTCCATTTTAATTATGGTTATGAGAAATTATTTGCTGAACTTCTGCAATATCTTTACATACAGCTATTATGTTGTTATATATATGTTGATGTTTTTTTTGTGGGTGGTTTCGTATTGCTCCTTATGGATTTCAAGTTATTCTTGACGTTGAGGGATATATAGTTTAATGGAGATTTAAGTTAATTAGTTAAGTGGATGCATAACTTTAGAAAGGTTTATGTTGCCGTTAATATGACCTACATCTTGAGTAGTGCTCTATGTCTTGTGAGGTTAAGTAGAACTTTAAAATTTCAGTACCATGGTTTGATCTTAAGTAATTTTATTATTACGATGATGGCTGACCCATATGCAATGGTATGTTGTAGCCGTTTCACTTTAATTCCTTAATGTTGATTAGAAAATAGTGTCTCAAATTATTGAAGAATGAAACTGCTATGAAAGTTGATGTTATGCTATTATCTTCAGACATAGTGAAGCATTAAATTGTTATCTAATCTACTATGGTTTAAATAGCTTGTTAAAGCCAGTTTACTTGTTGAGATTTTATATCTCACTTTTGTTGTATCATTCCAGGTACTTGAGTGGATGTCTTTCTTATAGGGTGGGAAGTAGTAGCACTTTTGCCCGTTCATATTATCACCTAGTCTTTTAATGTTGTGCTATAATAATAAGCATGTAATCATTATTGCCTGGTTTAAGATGCTTAAATGAGCCTTAAAGCTGTTGACCTTGATTTACCTATTCCTGCTTAAGGTGTTAAACATGACCTCGTTGCCTCTTTTTTTTAGAGGAGGTGCTACCGAAATTTTATATTTTGGCATGGTTGTAAGGTAGTTTAGTAGCATCCTGGGCGTTTGGGGGTCCTAGGCTGTTACAATTTTGAATCCATTTGAGTTGGTGTTAAATATTCCACACGACGGGTGCCAATTGGCACTTAGACTCCATCCGTATGGAAAAAATTCCCATAATGAAACTGAGTGCCAAACACACCGAATGGACTTCATATGGCTCCTAGATCATTTTGGTGTGCAATTCAAATCCGTCCGAGTCAGTGTTAAATATTCATCACAATGGCTCCCAATTGGCACTGCACACTCCATGCGTATGAAAAATGTCATATAACGAAACTGAGTGCCAAACACCTCGAATGGACTTCATATGCACCCTATCTCATTTCGGGATGTGTTTCGAAGCCATCCGAGTTGATTTAAATATTTCTCATGATTGGTCCCAATTGGCACTGTAGACTCCGTGCGTACGAAAAAGGTCACATAATGAAATGAGCGTCAACACCCTGAATGGACTTCATATGTGCCCATACTCATTTCGGCATAAGTTTCAAATCCGTCTGAGTGGGTATTAAATATTCCTAATGATGGTCCCAAATGGCACAGTAGACTCCATGTGTAGGAAAAAAGTGACATTACGAAACTGAGAGCCAAACAACCCCTAATGGACTTCATATGCACCCTAGATCATTTTGGCATGCGTTTCGAACCCGTTCGAGTCGGTGTTAAATATAAGTCACAACGGTTCCCAATTAGCACTGTAAACTCCATTTATATGAAAAAAGTCACATAACGAAACTGAATGCCAAATACCCCAAATGGACTTCATATGGGCCATAGATCATTTCGGCATGCATTTCGAATCCATTCGATTATGTGTTAAATATTCTTCACGACTGGTCCAAATAGTTATTGTAGACTCCGTGCATACGAAATAAAGTCACATAATGAATCTGAATGCCAAATACCCAGAATGGACTTCATATGCTCATTTCAACACGTGTTTCAAAGCCATCCGATTAGATTTAAAAATTAATCACGATGGGTACCAGTTGGCACTTTAGAATCCATGCTACGTAAAAAAAGTCACATGACGAAACTGAGTGCCAAACACCCTGAGTAGACTTCATATGTGCCCTAGAACATTTCGGTAGGCGTTTTGAATTGGTCGAAGTCACTATTAAGTATTTCTCACGATTGGGCCCAATTGGCCCTTAGACTCTGTGCGTACGAAAAAATGTCATATAATGAAAATGACCGTCAACACGCCAAATGGACTTCATATACGCTCATGCTATTTTTGGTATGCATTTCGAATCCGTCTGAGTCGGTGTTAAATATTCCTCACGACAAGTCCCAAATGGCACTATACACTCCATGCGTACGAGAAAAAGTCACATAACGAAACTGAATGCCAAACACCCTGAATGGACTTCATATGTGCTCTAGATCATTTTGGTATGCATTTCGAATTCATCCGAGTCGGTGTTAAATATTACTTACGATGGGTGCCAATTGGCACTATAGAATTCATGCGTACTAAAAAATGTCACATATTGAAACTGAGTGCCAAACACCACGATTGGAATTTATATGTGCTCTAGCTCATTTTGGCATGCGTTTCCAATCCGTCAGAGTCAATGTTAAATATTATTCACGATGGGTCCCAATTAGCACTGTAACTCCATTCTTACGTAAAAAAGTCACATAACGAAACTAAGTGCCAAACACCCCGAATGGAATTCATATGCGCCCTAGATCATTTCGGCATGCGTTTTGAATCCGTTTGAGTAGTTGTTAAATATTCCTCACTTCGGGTGCCAATTGTACTTAGACTAAATGCATACGGAAAAGAGTCACATAATGAAATTAAGTGCCAAACTCCCCGAAAGGACTACATATGAGCCCTAGCTCATTTCGACATGCTTTTGGAACCCATCCGAGCCACTGTTAAATATTTCTCACGACGGGTCCAAATAGGCAGCGTAGATTCCACGCGTATGAAAAAAAGTCACATACCAAAACTGAGAGCCAAACACCCTGAATAGACTTCATATGAGCCCTAACTCATTCCGGCATGTGTTTCAAATACGTCCGAGTCGGTGGTAAATATTCGTCACTATGGCTCACAATAGGCACTGTAGACTCCATACGTACAAAAAAAGTCTTTTAACGAAACTGAGTGCGAGACACCCCGAATGGAATTCACATGCGCCCTAGCTCATTTCAGCGTGCGTTTCAAATCCGTTCGAGTTGGTTTTAAATATTCCTCACGACGGTTCCCAATTAGCACTGTAGACTCCATGCGTACGAAAAAAGTCATATAATGAAACTGAGTGCCAAACATCCTGAATGGACTTCTTATGCACCCTAGCTCATTTTGGCATGCGTTTCAAATCCGTGTGAGTTTGTGTTAAAAATTCCTCACGACGGGTGCCAATTGTCCAATGCGTACGAAAAAAATTCACATACTGAAACTGAGTGGCAAACACCCCGAATGGACTGCATATGGGCCCTAGCTCATTTCGTAATGCATTTCAAACCCATCTAAGTCAATATTAAAAATTCCTCACGACGGGTCCAAATAAGCACTGTAGATTCCATGTGTACAAAAAAATTCACATAACGAAACTGTGAGCCAAACACCTCGAATGGACTACACATGCGAATTAGCTTATTTCGGTATATGTTTCGAATCCGTCCGAGTTGTTGTTAAATATTCCTCACGACCAGTCCAAATAGGCGTTGTAGACTCCATGCATACAAAAAAGGTCAAATAATAGAAATGAGTGCCAAATACCCCAAATAGACTTCATATGTGCACTAGATCATTTCAGCATGCATTTCAAATCCATCCGAGTTGATTTAAATATTAATCAAGATGGGTCCCAATTGGCACTGTAAAATCCATACGTACGTAACAAAAGCCACATAACGAAATTGAGTGCCAAACACCTCGAATAGACTTCATATGCACCACAGATCATTTTGGCAGGCGTTTCAAATTCATCCTAGTCGGTGTAAAATATTTTTCACGATTGGTCCCAATTGGCATCGTAGACTCCGTGCGTTCGAAAGAAAGTAACATAATGAAAATTAGCATCAACACCCCTAATGGACTTCATATGCGCCAATCCGCATTTCAGCAAACATTTCAAATCTGTTTGAATAGGTATTAAATATTCCTTACGACGGGTCCCAAATGGCACTATAGACTCCATGCGTACAAAAAAAGTTACATAACGAAACTGAGAGCCAAACACCCCGAATGGAATTCATATGCGCCCTAGATCATTTTGGCCTGAGTGATATGAGGGGTACCTGACCTTCACGGCGTAGAATCAAAGATACCCATGAATCTTGACGAATTTGGTGCGGCCAATCGCTGCTATTGCAACAACCTACGGTACAGAGTTCGCCCAACCTCACATAGGTAATTTCCTCTTAACCACGTCAAGTGGATACAATCCTCGCTGCAATCATAAAGAGCTTGCAAGAACAATGAGAAAGGATGCACAATTCTCTGGGGAATATCAACCCTAGAACATGCATAGCATATCTATTATCAATGTTTGCAAAATCCTTCAAACAAAAGGAGTGCCTCCTATATATATAGGAGCAGGCTGGAAGTTAGAGAGTTGTCTTCTCATAATGCTGGACATTTACATGGGCCATTGGTCCTTAATAAATGTGACGCACCACACAAAAAGTTGAGGTAGTTATGGCATTGGAGACATAATCTGTGTGTTGTATTGCTTTGTTGATTGCACTGTGCTCATAGTGAATTTGGAGATGGGAGTGGATCTGTTGGAAAGTGTAGGAGATAAGATTTCGATCAAGTACTCAAACGCTCTTATCGGGCTCCGTTTCCATCTTCTATGCTTGTTTTAATGAGGACTGGTCTTCAAGGGTCTGTCTGAACCCTTTAGGACTCTCATTTTGCATGTGGACTTGTCTTGGAGTAAATGTTGTTCCTTGCTGGTCCGTGCCAAGGTTTCTAAGTACAAGAACAATGTTTGGTAGTAACAAAGTCTCATTTGTAAAATTATTCTGAGCAAGGAGCGATTTCACCTGTTGATTAATTTGCTTGGCACGAGTACGTGTCATTTGTCCTTGAAACGGTGATTTTGGAGACTCTTGGACTGCAGTACAAGAAGAGAATGATGATGTTGGTAGGCTGCTCATATCATCCTCCCCCTCTTCGAAATGAGTCGTCCTCGACTCTATATCAGCAACATTAAATGTACTGCTTACATTGTAGTCTTCATCCAGAAGTTCTATTTTGTATGCATTGTCATTGATCTTCTCAAGAACTTTGAATGGTCCATCAGCACGAGGCATTAGCTTGGACTTACGCTTTTCTAGAAAGCATTCTTTATGTAGATGTACTCAAACTAGATCACCCGGTTGAAATAGCATCTTCTTTCTTGTTTTGTTTGCTTTTTCAGCGAAATAGCGCGCCTTCTTTTCTATTTCTTCTTTGGTATTTTCATGGATGGCCTTAACAAACTCAACACATTTGGATGCCTCCATATTAGTTCTTTCTTGAATAGGTAGTGGCAGCAAATCAAGTGGCGTGATTGGTTTAAAACCATACACCACCTCAAACAGGCACAATTGAGTTGTTGAGTGTACTACCCTGTTATATGCAAACTCCACATGCGGAAGGAAATCTTCCCACTCCTTCAAGTTCTTCTTTATCATTGTTCGCAGTAGCATGAAAAGTGTGCGTTTTACCACTTCTGTTTGTCCATCTATTTGTGGGTGACAAGTTGTAGAGAATAACAACATTGTCCTAAGCTTGGCCCACAAAGTCTTCTAAAAGTAACTCATGAACTTGGCATCACGACCTGAAACAATGGTTCTTGGCATCCCATACAACCTCACAATTTCCCTAAAAAACAAATTAGCTACATGTGAAGCATCGTGGCTCTTGTGACAAGGAATAAAGTGTGCCATTTTAGAGAATCTATCCACAACTACAAACATAGAGTCACTTCCCCTCTTAGTCCTAGGGAAACCTAAAACCAAATCTATACAATGTCCTCCCAGGGTGCACTAGGAATAGGAAGTGGAGTATGTATATAAACCATGTGGATTTAGTTTAGACTTAGCTTTGTGGCATGTGACACAGTGCTACACAAATCTCTCAACGTCTTGACGCATCCTTGGCCAATAGAAATGATCGGACAGCATGGTCAACGTCTTTTCTCTTGCAAAATGTCCCATTAATCTGCCTGCATGTGATTCCTGCAACAATAGCAAGCACATGGACGAATCTATAACACATAACTTGTTAGCACGAAACAAGTATCCATCATGAATATGGTACTTCTCCCAACCTTTCCCATCTTTGCATTTAAAATATGGTTCAGCAAATTCATTATCTAAAACATACGACTCTTTCAAACTCTCCAAACCAGGAACCTTGATTTCAAATTGAGTTAACAACACAATTTTACGAGAAAGAGCATCAGCAACCACATTCTCTTTTCCCTTCTTATATTTTACAATGTATGGAAAAGACTCAATGAACTCCTCCCATTTTGCATGTCTACAATTCAGTTTTGCTTGGCCTTTCAAATACTTCAGAGCTTCATGATCAGAATGTATAATAAACTCTTTTGGCCAAAGATAATGTTGCCAAGTTTCCAAAACTCGAACCAAAGCATACAATTATTTGTCATAAATAAGTTAGTTCAATTGAGCACCACTAAGTTTCTCACTAAAGTATGCTACTGGTTTTCCTTCTTGCACCAAAACTCCACCAATGCCTATCCCACTAGCATCACATTCAATTTCAAAAGCTTTAGTGAAATCAGGCAGAACAAGCAATGGTGATTCGGTTAAGTGCTTCTTTAATTCAACAAAAGCTTTCTCTTGAGCATCTCCCTAAACAAATTCACAACCTTTCTTGTTTAGTTGATTCAATGGGGCTGCAATGGTGCTAAAATCGTTCACGAATCTACAGTAAAAACCAGCAAGACCATGAAAGCTTCTAACTTGACTAACATTCGTTGGAGTAGGCCAATTTTTAATTGATTCAATCTTTGATTCATCAACTTCTACCCCATTTCCAGAAACAACGTATCCCAAGAACACAACTTTCTTGTTGCAAAAAGTGCACTTTTCTATGTTTACAAACAATTTTTCAGTTCTAAGCAAACTAGCACCTATCTAATGTGATCAATGTGTTCTTCCATGGTGCAGCTATAAATCAAGATGTCATCAAAATATAGGACAACAAATTTCCGAATGAAAGCCCTTAAAACATGGTTCATTAGTCTCATGAATGTACTAGGTGCATTAGTTAAACCAAAAGGCATCACTAACCACTCATACAATCCAAATTTTATTTTAAAAGATGTTTTCCATTCTTCTCCTTCCTTCATCCTAATTTGATGGTACCTACTACGCAAATCAATCTTAGAGAAAATAATAGCACCACACAATTCATCAAGCATGTCATCTAACCTCGGGATAGGATGACGATATCTAACAGTGATATTGTTAATTGCTCTAGAATCCACACACATGCGCCATGTACTATCTTTTTTTGGAATTAGAATCACAGGGACAGCACAAGGACTAAAGCTTTCACGTACATACCCTTTCTCAAGTAGTGCTTGCAATTGCCGCTAAATTTATTTTATTTCTTCGGGATTGGTACGGTAGGGTGGTCGATTTGGAAGAGAAGCTCCTGGTATGAGATCTATTTGATGTTCGATGCCACGAATTGGAGGTAGGCTAGCAGGGATCTCCTCGAGAAACACATCCTCAAAATCCTATAAAACATTAGCTACAACACTTGGAAGAGAAATTATGTCGTTAGTAGAAAGTAGTATATCTTTGTACAAGAGCACAAGGTGTACCAAATGTGGATTTTCTCTCACTTCTCTCATTTCAGATTTAGTGGCTAACATCACTAGCTTGTTTCCCTCAGGCTTCCTTTTACTACTCATATTTGATTTGTGGTACTCACTTGTGTCCACTTTATCTCGTTCTTTCACACTTTCAATGTTTACCTCATTCTTTTGCATTGTATCAGCAACAATTTGAGCGGGAAACATAGGATGAAGAATAATTTCCTTGTTGTGCCACTTGAAAGAGTATTGATTAGTGCGACCATTGTGATGACTTGTATGATCAAATTGCCATGGTCGTCCGAGCAGAAAGTGACATACCGTCATAGGGACAAAATCACATTCCACCGTATCACAATACTCACCAATCTGAAAAGGAATTTTCACCAAAAACTGGATCTTCACTTCTCTACAATCACTCATCCATTGCACATGATATGGGTGAGGATGATGCAACATCTTCAAACCAAGTTTATCACACATTTCTTTGCTGGCTAAATTGTGATAGCTTCCTCCGTCAATGATTTCCTTGCACACACAAACATTTATCTTAGCTTTGGTATGAAAAAGAGTGCAGCGTTGTTCATTTTCTTCTTTAGGTTGTACGCTTAAGACTTTCTTTGTGACAATGAGAGAAGGTCCAGTCTCAAAATCACAATAAACTTTGTCTAATTCTTCATCTTCATTCAGATCAGCACATAGGCCAACCTCATCTTCACTTGTTGACTCGTATTCACCTTCCTCTATTACAAGCATGACGTGGTTGTTTGGGCAATCCTTCACAACATGACCTTGCGCCAAACACTTGAAACAGTGAATTTCACTACTCCTTGTTGTAGATCCCACAGAGGAAGTAGCACTGGCTGCTGGAGCTTGCCTTGCAATTGGAGTAGATACCTGTTTCCCACTTTTTGTTGCCTGTAAATTGGGAACAACACTTCCACTAGAATTGTTAGCACAAAAAGAATTGAATCATGATGTGGATTTACTTCCTGTAGGTGTTGATTGGGGAGTGAAGGAAGAGGTCTTTGTGATCTTGGTGTCTTGGTGTACGTGTCTTTCCGCCTTCGTCACTTGATGTACCAACTCCACCATATTGCTATAAGGCTAAAATTCAGTAATGTGCTTGATAGAATGGTTCAGACCAGAAAGGAATTGTGCCATCGTTTGCTCTTCTTGTTCATACACATTAGCGCGGATCATGGCCATCTCCATCTCTGTATAGTACTCATCCACTATACGGCTTCCTTGCTTTAAGCCCTTCAACTTATCAAAAAGATCTCATTTGTAATATTTAGGTACAAACCTTGCTCTCATCTCATGCTTCATTTCAGCCCCCAATGCAATAGGATTCTCGCCATGATCGATTCTTTGGTTCTAAATTTGTTCCCACCATATCAGCGCATAGTCATCAAATTCAGGTGATGCCATTGCGAGCTTCTTCTCTTCGGAGTAGTTGTGCAAGCAAAATATTTTGTCAACTTTTAGCTCCCAAGTGAGATACTCCTCTGGGTTATTAGTACCTGCAAACTTAGATATAGAAAATTTTAGTTTGCCAAACCTTTCCACCTCAGGACGATCATTTTCATTGCGATTGCGATGTTGGTTCCCTTCATTCCAGAGGGGAATAACATGTGCAACATTATTTGCAGCTCCTCCACGACCAATGCCTTGACCAATACCAACGCCTCTTCCACGACCAAGTGGTGGTGGCCGATTGTTATGAGCAGCACGAGCAACACGTGCAATGGCTTCTTCGTCGGTCTCGTCATGTAGAGGTTCATCTTCAACTTGTTGGGGATGTAGTTGGTGTATAATATCAGCAACTATGTTGGTGTGGAGCACGTTCAGTTGTTGGTTTATTTCAATTTGAAGATCTTGCACTGAGTTGTTCACCTCATTCCTTAGCTGATTGGCACCCTCCTGAAACTCTCGTCGTTGTGTGTCCCGCAATGCATTGTACTAAAGGCGATTGATAGGAGCATTAAGATCACCTTCTCCAACTGAATTTTCTCCTTTTCCTGACATGGTTAGTTATGCAAGTAGCAGGTTAAGAAAACAATTATGTGATATGGACAATATGTAGAATTTTCGCTCAACCTCACTAATCCTTACCACCAAAGTTCTTATCGACCCTTTGCTGAATTTGCGGAGTAGTTCACACTTGAGTGGTGAGGCAACACAATGGTGAGGTTAAGCGAACTCAAAACCAAGATCAAAGCACACAACAAATATATTTGTAGAGCTTGGAAGAAAAAGTGTATGACCTACACAATCTGAGTTTTAGATGATATCTTGATAAGTAATTACCCAAGCTAGAACTCAATGCCTAGTTGCTAATCGCATGATTTAAGAGATGAACAAAACAACTCACACACAAAGATGGTGGAACTGAATGCAAACAATGGAGTGAGCAAGGACAAGATGTAAGTGACAACACAACTTTGCTCAAATTGCACTAGTTATGGAAAGACACTAGCTACTTGCAAGAATTTTAACTAGGGCACAAGATTTCTCAACAAGAAATGACTTTCTCACAACAGAAACAATTGTCTTTCAGTTACTCTTTTTTTTTAAAACCAACAAATAGCAACCAGCCACAAGCTCTTTTGTTCTTCTTCTTTTTCTATTTTTTTAACAGTGTGATCAATGTAAGAGAGAGCAGCCCTAAGCAACAGATAAGCTAGTCTTGATGGGTTCAAAGTGTTCACAAAGGATGGATTGGTTAACAAAAGAAATGATCTTCCAGAATTTTTTTTGTTTTATCGAAGTAGCAGAAACTTGTTTACCAAGTTCGTCAAATTTAGAGGACAAATTAGCAAAAGATGCCAACCAAGAACTTGTGGAAGAGCTCGAGATATTTCCAACAGTTTCAAGAACGTGAATGGGAATGAAATGATCAGCAATCTAAACACGATTCCAATGGATAAGAACATAGCAAAACTCACAGGAACAACATATCAGATACTACGGGTTTAATATTTTTGTGATGCAAGTTTTTCAACAATAGGACTGAATTTAATCTAGCACTAAGGATAAGGATTCTACTGTAACAACCAGAGCTCTGATACCATATGTTATGAGGGGTGCCCGATCTTCACGGTGTAGAATCGAAGATAGTCGTGAAACTTGATGAATTTGGTGCGCCAATCGCTTCTAGTGAAACAACCTGTGGTACAGAGTTCGCCCAACCTCACGCAAAGGTAATTTCTTCTTGACCACGTCAAGTGGGTACAATCCTCGCTGCAATCACAAAGATCTTGCAAGAACAATGGGAAAGGATGCACAATTCTTAGGGGAATATCAACCCTAGAACAAGCATAGCATATCTATTATCAAAGTTTGCAAAATCCTTCAAATTAAAGGAGTGACTCTTATATATATAGGAGCGGGATGGAAGTTAGAGAGTTGTCTTCTCATAATCCTGGATGTTTACATGGACCATTGGTCCTTAATAAACGTGATGCAGTACATGAAAAGTTGAGGTAGTTATAGCGTTGGAGACAAAATCTGTGTGTTGTATTGCTTTGAGATTTCACCACGCTCAGAGTGAATTTGGAGATTCGAGTGGATCCGTTAGAAAGTGTAGGAGATAAGCTTTCGATCAAGTACTCAAACGATCTGATCAGGCTCCGTTTCCATCTTCTATGCTTATTTTAATGTGGACTTGTCTTCAAGGGTTAGTTAGAACCCTTTAGCACTCCCATTTTGCATGTGGACTTGTCTCGGAGTAAATGTTGTTCCTTGCTAGTCCATGCCAAGGTTTCTAAGTACAAGAATAATGTTAGGTAGTAACGAAGTCTCATTTGTAAAATTATTCTAAGCAAGGAGCAAGTTCTCCCATTGATTAATTTGCTTGGCATGAGCACGTGTCATTGGTCCTTGAAATGGTGATTTTGGAGACTCTTGGACAATAGTATGAGAAGACAATGATGGTGGAGCTAGGCTTCTCGTATCAATGCGTTTCGAATCTGTCCGAGTCGGTGTTAAATATTCCTTATGATGGGTGCCAATTGGCACTTTAGACTCCATACGTACTAAAAAAAGTCACATGACGAAACTAAGTGCCAAACAACCTGATGGACTTTATATGCGCCCTAGCTCATTTTAGCATGCGTTTCCAAAACATCCGAGTCAGGGTTAAATATTAGTCACGATGGATCCCAATTAGCACTACATACTCCATTCTTACGAAAAAAAGTCACATAACGAAACTGAGTGCCAAACACCCTAAATGGACTTCATATGCACCCTAGATCATTTCGGCATGCGTTTTGAATCCGACTGAGTCGGTGTTAAATATTCCTCACTTCGGGTGCCAATTGGTACATAGACTCCATGCGTACGAAAAAAAGCCACAAAATGAAACTGATTACCAAACACCACAAATGGACTTCAAATGAGCCCTAGCTCATTTCGGCACGCCTTTCGAACCCATCTGAGTGATTGTAAAATATTCCACACGACAGGTCCAAATAGGTAGTGTAGATTCCATGCGTACGAAATAAAGTCAAATAACGAAACTGAGAGCCAAACACCCCCAATATACTTCATATGCGCCCTAACTCATTTCGGCATCGATTCAAATCCGTCCGAGTCGGTGTTAAATATTCATCACTATGGCTACCAATTGGCACTTTAGAGTACATTCGTATGGAAAAAAGTGACATAACGAAACTGAGTGCGAAACACCATGAATGGACTTCATATTGACCCAAGCTCATTTCGGCATGTGTTTCGAATCCGTCCGAGTTGGTTTTATATATTCCTCACGACAGTTCCCAATTGGCACTGTAGACTCCACGCGTACGAAAAAAGTTACAGAATGAAACTGAGTGCCAAACACCCCGAATGGACTTCATATGTGCCCTAACTCATTTCTACATGAATTTCGAACCTGTCCGAGTTGGTTTTAAATATTCCTCATGATGGGTCCATATTGACACTTTACACTCTATGCGTACGAAAAAAAGTCACATAATAAAATTGTGTGCTAAACACTCTGAATGGACATCTTATGCGCCCTAGCTCATTTCGGCATGCGTTTCGAATCTGTTTGAGTTGGTGTTAAATATTAGACATGACGGGTCCCAATTGGCACTATAGACTCTCTACTTACGAAAAAGTGAAATAATAAAACTGAGTGCCAAACACCCCGAATAGACTTCATATGCGCCCTAGATCATTTTGGCATGTGTTTCGAATCTGACCGAGTCGGTGTTAAATGATCCTCACGACGGGTGCCAATTGGCACTATAGACTCCATGTGTACGAAAAAAAGTCACATAATAAAACCAAGTGCCAAACATACCAAATAGACTTTATATGCACCCTAGCTCATTTCGGCATGTGTTTCCAATCCGTCCGAGTTGGTGTTATATATTAGTCACGAAGGATCCTAATTAGCACTGTAAACTCCATTCGTATGAAAAAAGTCACATAACGAAACTGAGTGCCAAACACCTCGAATGGACTTCATATGCACTCTAGATCATTTCGGCATGCGTTTTGAATCCGTACAAGTCGGTGTTAAACAATCCTCACAATGGGTACCAATTGACACTTAGACTCCATACATACGAAAAAAGTCACATAATGAAACTGAGTGCCAAACACACCAAATGGACGTCATATTAGCCCTAGCTCATTTCGGCATGTCTTTCGATCCCATCCAAGCTGGTGTTAAATATTCCTCATGATGGGTCGCAATTGGCACTATAGACTCCGTGCTTACGAAAAAAAGACATAATGAAGCTGAGTGCCAAACAACACGAATGGACTTCATATGTGACGTAGCTCATTTCACCACGTGTTTTGAATCCATTCGAGTCGGTGTTAAATATTCCTCCCGACTAGTCGCAATTGGCATGGTAGACCCTATGCGTACAAAAAAAGTCACGTATTGAAACTGAGTTCCAAACACCCTGAATTTACTTCATATGCGAACTAGGTCATTTCGACATGCGTTTCGAATCCATTTGAGTCAGTGTTAAATATTCCTCACGACGGTTGCCAATTGACACTTAGACTCCATACGTACGAAAAAAAGTCATGTAATAAAACTGGAGAACCGAAATGGCGATCAGAGGGGGGTGAATGATCCCAAATAAAATTTGCCCCACTCAAAATAATCCAAACAAGCCCACAGATAATTTAATCAAAAGGAGCAAATCAAATGGAGGAAGTTCTTCAGCCAGTCTGGTATGGCCGTACGAAGGACGGTATGACCAGGCTCAAGAACAACAAGAAAAATAGAAACAAGAACAACACGAACTCAAAAGCTAATTCGAGGAATTTTTTGATCAGATGAACAAAAATTCATGAAACTTGGTAGACGTGATCTTAAGGATGTCAAGAACATATTCCAACCTTCAATCGCAAGGATTGACGTCAAAGTTCTGACCTTTTTGTACTGGAAGGAAAAACACATCAAGTTCAAGCAAAACACTAGAACTTGATATTGGACTTGCTCGTGGGGTTTTGATGATCAAGATGATCTTGGATAACCTCCCACTTGTCACAGCAAGCAAGAACTAAAGTCAAAATCTCTGCAAACACAATCTATAAGAATGAATCACTCAAGAACACAAGATCGATTTCTTGCAACAAAAACGCAACAATCCTTCGAAATAAGAGGCAATAGCAAGTAGAAGGAGGTGAGGCAAATCCAAATTGTGTATAAGTAGATTGCAAGAATGAAGTACGGAATTTAAATGCTTGAAAGTAAATTGTTGAATTTAATGTGTAATGTAAATTCAAGCATGATAGAAAATGTTTTGTATTTTTGGAAGGTAGGTTTACATAGCCTAACAACAAAGTGGGCAAAAATATCAATGGAGCCAAAACCTCTAAAACCTTCAGCGGAGAGACACCCTTCTCCACCTCAGACCTTCAAGGGGAGGAAGACTACCCTTCCCTCTATTTATACTACTCTTGAGTCACCCTCCACCCTTGGATGAGTTCCTTTTGGCCTAAGGACCACCATCAAAGGTCAGGATGACTCCCACACACAGCCTTATATGGGCTAACCCGAAACTCAACACATAGCCTTATATCGGATGAACAAGCACACCAGGTTTTTCAAGGCATGCTAACTAGACCCACTACTCTATCTCCTAGACCGCGGTCCGGTGGTCCTCCTTGATCTAAGTTATCCCTAGACCGTGGTCCGGTGGTCCTCCTTGATCTAAGTAGCTTTCTAACTAGCATCTCATCCATTCCTTGTCTTCTAGGTTCGCAGCGACTCCGTTTCCGATCATCCTCGCCTCACTATGACCTAGCATCGTCGTCCTGCAACCATCAAAAAAAAGGAACCACATCACATAGCATTGCCCACTTTGCTCAAAATCGAGTCGATGAGTCGATATTGAACATTGAGTAACCCTACTCAATATTTATTGATTCTCATTCTACTCGACACACTCGACCACAAGCCGACGGGGCATTACTCGACCTAACCCACCGTTCGACCTGGCAGCATCCCTACTCGATGCTTCTTGATTCACACTCTACTCGAGTCACTCGACCACTGGTCTTCGACCAGCCAAAGTTCAGACCACTCGAGGTTCGGCCACTCGTCTTCGACCAGGACAGACTCAAATCAAACTCAACCTTGAGCACCAAAAGCTCAAAAATAGTCAATTACTGATCACACTCTTGGGTTAACCTCCACATGGTCTTTCAATCTCCCCCTTGATGAGTATATTGACAAACACCCAAAAGCTATTAAAATTTTGAGTTTGAGAAGAGAAGAGAATGAATCAATTTGGATGAAAAGCCGAACTTGATCCAGAAAGAAAGAAGATAAGGACCTGACCAAGTTGTCGAGAAGGAATTTAGAGCATGCCAATAGAAAGAAAAAGTTTTCCACAAGCTCTAAAAATTCCAAGAAGAACTCAAATATACTTATGATCATAAAAATTTGCAAGGCTTTACAAAGATCATAAGAGACAGAATGCAATCACATCTTTATTATTTTTTTAATGATGCCTTTTCTACAATTTCTCCCCCTTTTGGCAATATAGGCATCAAGATGATTTTATCTTCTATTTCTCCCCCTTTTGAAAATGCATGCATGAAATGCATCCTAAAAGAGCTTTGAGAATATCCAAGTGATCATATAGACAAAGTATGACACCAAGCTACTCAAGTTCAGATTAAGCTAAACAGAGACATGTCCAAGTGCGAATATCAATTTTGCTAGCAAGCACAAAGAAGACGATGTCATTTTTGCATGATTTAACAGGTGCAACACTAAGCATAGTTTCTAAATTAGAAGCAAAGCCATTTAAAGGATCAAATGAAGAAACTAGAGTTCAACCTACTCAACACTTTGTGGAATCTGAAAGTGCATACAAGGTCCTTCGAGCTCATTTTTTAGTTAATGTAAACTTTGGCTTTAACACTTTAAACGACATAGTGGGGTGCAAATGTTTGACATTATTTGCATTCTTTACCCACATATGTTGTTTTTTTGTTTGCATTTTTTAAGTGATTGACTCAGGCCATTTTCTATCATTCCAAGAGGAACTCTTAAAAGAATGATCTTGGTCATACACAATACATTCCAAGTTCATCCCAAGTGCAATGGGAAGTAGTCTCCATGAATATAAAGTGTTGAGATCAATTTGCATAAAAGAGTCAATTTTTCTTGTTTTGAAATTTAACCATATATGAGCGTATGAAGAACTCAGGCATGAATCAACTAGTTTGACCCAAGTTGCTACAGGGACTCTAGAGAACTCCAAAATTTCACAAATTATGGCAAATACTCCTAGAGTAGAAACTTAGCAAGTAAAAGAAACAAGTTTCATCAAGTTTTCATTTAAAGCTTTAATTTTCAAATTTTAACAAGCTTAGCAAGAGAAGCTGAACTTCGACATATCTAAGCTAGCATTTTTCTTCATAAAAGTAGCAGGGTGCATAGCATGAATAATAGCTCATTTGCATAATAGACAAAGCTCATTACATATAAAATAAAGTCTATATGCAATGCATGAACAGATTCCCAAACTCCCCCTCAACAA
Source organism: Otatea glauca (assembly GCA_036346275.1). NCBI lineage: Eukaryota > Viridiplantae > Streptophyta > Magnoliopsida > Poales > Poaceae > Otatea > Otatea glauca. The sequence continues at coordinate 24,973,691 of CM070713.1, forward strand.
GTGAATCAATTTTAAGCACAAATCTGGTTCAAGTTGAGTTATTAGTAGAATTAATCTCAAGAAAGGTCCAACTGAACTCAACGTAAACCAGAAACACAGAATGAGAAGAAGAAGTCGAGAAGCTGCAAACTAGGTGGCTATAGAGCATAGAAAAGATAATAGATAACACTTCGGCTCAAAAAAACCCAGGAGATACAAAGGAAAAGAAAGGCTGGAAGAAAATATATAAAGCATAATAGACAAACCAGCTCCCCCTCACAATAAGCCATAAGGGCACACAACTCCAAGCTCTCCTCTCAAGGACACAAACCTAGAGCTATCCAAAGGCTTGGTAAAGATATTGGCTATCTGGTGGTTACTCTCTACAAATTGAAGCGCGATATCGCCCTTCTCCACATGGTCTGTAATGAAGTGATATCTAATATCAATGTGCTTGATCCTGGAGTGCTGCATTGGGTTTTTCGCAATGCAAATAGCAGAGGTGTTGTCACAGAAAAGTGGCACACTCTCTATTTCTAACCAAAGTCTCGCAAGGTCGATCTCATCCAGAGAATCTGACTATAGCAACTGGCTGTAGCAACATATTCGGTCTTAGCGGTGGACTGTGCAACTCCAGACAGCTTCCTAGATGACCAAGAAACAAGAGAAGTGCCAATGAATTGGCAAGTGCTAGAAGTGCTCTTCTTATCTATCCTATAGCCAGCAAAGTCTGCATCTGAAAAGGCTCGAAGAGATAGGCAAGAAGAAGAAGAGTACCAAATACCATAGTCAATGGTAGCTCAAAGGTACATGAAAATGCGCTTCACCGCCTGGTGGTAAGAGACGCGAGGATAAGCCTGAAATTGAGCACACAGACACACAACAAAATGTATGTCTGGCCTCAAGGCAGTGAGGTACAGGAGGGAGCCGATCATGCTCCGAAACTCTTTTTGATCAACTGGCTCACCATCCTCATCAGGCTCGAGGACAGCAGTGGTGGCCATAGGAGTCATCATTGGCTTCTGTTAGATAGGTCGAAGCGCATCAAGAGGTCTCGAGTGTACTTACCTTGATGCAAGAATGTCCCCTCCCAAGTTTGCTTGATTTGGAAGCCAAGAAAGTAGCTCAACTCGTCCATCATACTCACTTCAAACTCTGTGCTCATCACATCGGAAAACTGAGACACAAGAGAATGAGATGAGCCACCAAAAATGATATCGTCCACATAAATCTAGACGAGGAGAAAATGAGACTCTTGATGTCTGATGAACAGAGTCTTGTCTACTATACCCATCTTGAAGCCATGGCTGAGAAGATAAGACTTGAGCCTCTCATACCATACTCTGGGGGCCTGTTTGAGTCCATACAAAGATTTGGAAAGCTTGTATACATGACTCAGAAAATTGGGGTTCTCGAATCCTGGAGGCTACCTAACATACACCTCTTCCTCAATATATCCACTGAGGAATGCACTCTTAATATCCATTTGATAAAGCTTAAGCCCTTGGATGCAGAGAATGCAAATAGGATCCTAATAGCTTCTCGTCTAGCTACAGGGGCAAAGATTTCCTCAAAGTCAAGACCCTCGACTTGAGAAAAACCCTGTGCAACTAGCCCAGCCTTGTTTCTAATGACAACCTCATCCTCACTCTGCTTGTTCTTGAACACCAACTTGGTCCTAATGACATTATGACCAGATGGGAGCTCGACAAGCTGCCAAACTTCGTTCCTCTGGAAGTTTTCAAGTTCCTCATGCATAGCATTAATCCATGACTCATTGGATAATGCATGAGAAACATCCTTCGGCTCAAATGAGAAAACAAAGGCAGAGTGGAGGCAGAAACTGGACAATCCAGATTTTGAGCGACTGACCCGCTCAAACAGATCGCCAATGATGTGATCAGGTGGATGAGAATGCTGAATATGACTGGGAGGTCCAAAAGCAGAAGTGGCTTTTACCTCATGCACAAAAGAGATAGGATCGGAGCCACTAGCTGCACGAGAGTCAGAAGGCAAGGGCTGGTCTCCCTGAGGTGCAAAAATGAAATAGGAGGCACCTCAGGTGTAGAGAGGACTGGATCAGGTGGAACACCATCATCTCCATCATCCTCATCCTCCACAAATATGGTCTCGGAGGTGGAAGAAGAACCAGAAATGTTAGGTCGAGCTCCTGAGCTAACCTCATCAAAGGTCACTTCGCAGGTCTCTATGACCCTATTTGACTCACAACTCCAGACCCTATAGCTATGAGATGAAGTCGAGTAACCTAGAAAAATACCATCAAAAGAGCGAGACTCAAACTTATATAGGTTACCAGACTTCAAAATGAAACACTTGCAACCAAACACACGAAAATGAGAAACATTGGGCTTTCGCCCATACCTCAACTCGTAAGAAGTGCGGTGCAAATGTGCTCTCAAGAATACTTAATTAGAAACATGGCATGCAGTAGCTATAGCCTCAGCCCAAAACTTCCTAGGAGTACTGTACTCGTCTAGCATCATCCTGGCCATCTCTACCAGGATCCTGTTCTTCCTTTCCACTAAGCCATTTTGCTGAGGGACATGGGGAGAGGAGAACTGATGCTCTAAACCAAACTACACACAAAAACTCTCAAAAGAGGATTTCTTGAACTCCGTGCCATTGTCACTACGTATAGCTCGTAGGGCTCCTAGGAGCTCAAGAGACAACCTATGAACCAAACCCCTGAAATTGGTAAAAGACTCATCTTTCGAGGCCATGAAAAACACCCAAGAGTACCTCGAAAAATCATCGACAATGACAAGGACATACCACTTCCCACCTGATAACTGCACTCAAGCTAGACCAATAGTGTCCATATGTAAGAGCTGTCCTGGTGCATCAGACATCACAACAGTGATTGGAGGACGAGAAACAAAAACCATCTTGCCATGTGGGCAAGGAGAGCAAACTAAGTCTTTGACCATCTTGAGTTTAGGCAAATCACGAATGAGATCATGATTGCTAACTCGAGTCAAATGGTCGAAACCGATGTGACCAAGTCTCCTATGCTAGAAGGAGAGATCACGGGACTCAGAAACAATCAAACACCGAAGAGAGTCTCCAGATGAAACAGAAAAATCAGCATGAAAGACTCCCAAATCTAGAAATCCCACAAACTAACTCTCCTGATGAATCGAGGATCCTACAAGCACTACTCTTGAAGCTTACCTCGAAAGAGTCATCGATAAGCTGAGAAACAGAAAGCAAGTTATACTGCAGCTTACTCACTAAGGCAACATCTTTAAGAATAAAATTGTCGTTAATGTAGATGTTACCTTTAGCAATGACTCTACCTAAAGAAGTATCCCCAAAGGTGATCAACTCATCACCGGGGGCTTGGACTAGGGAAGAGAACCATCTTGAATCTCTAGTCATATGACGAGAACAACCAGTGTCAACAATCCAAACCTCTCCCTTCCTAACCCGACGAACCTGATCAAGCCGAAAGAGAGAGATGACTCAATACTGGAATAAAGTGAAGACTTGGACCCAATACTGAACCACATGACGCCTCAGAGTACCAACCATATAAGAAGACTGGACTCGAGTGTCTCTCTGATGCTCAACTCTCACAAGACCGGAACTAACAACAGTAGAAGATCGAGGAGCTCACACTGGGTTAGCCCGCCGTGGTGCAAAGATCGAACCATCCCAGTTAGACTGCCTGAATCTCCAACCGAAAAACATCTCACGCCGCTAATATCTACCCCGATGGGAAAAACAAGGAATATCAAGAGGACGACGGAAAGACTGATCACAACTAGCTCCAGGACTAAAACTCGAATGAACAACATGAAAACCGAGTCCTGGACGCTGCATAAAAACAGGCGACTCTCTAACATTTCTAGAAGCACTGTGTGCTTTAGGAGCACTCAGAATCTGGGGATGACCCTGAATACCTCTCAGAGTAGCCACATGCTTACGCCTTGTGATCTTGGCATGCCTAATATAGAAATCTACTAGATGACCATCTTTCTGACAGAAGGTGCATGTATAATTCGCCTTGCTAGAGGCAGAATTAGCAGGAAGAGTAACCTTCTTGTCAGAGATCCTATGGACAACTCCATCAGACCTAAACATAGTGGTACTCACCCTGGGAGCTAACACAATCTCACCACTCTTGGAGCCATACACAATGGTAGGAGGATGCGCCCGAGCGTGCTCCAAGTAGTCAAATCCTAAACCCTGATTGAATCGGCTAATCTTGGATTGGTCTAGAATGAGATTGTGCTTCTTCTTGTATGCAACAAACTTCTCGAGAGTGCTCATAAGATACTCACACCCCGGAAGAAAGAAGCGCATGAAGAACAGGGAAGAGAAGAGGAAGAAGAACCAGACATATAAGAACTAACAGTACGTGCATTTTTCTCCCTCAGCACGACTGCCTCAATCTTGAGGGCCTCACAAGAAACGCAAGGGGCATTTCTAATCCTAGAGGCTTGGTCTTCTAGCTTCTTCCTAAGTTCGACTTGGATTTTATCCTAGTCCCCCTCAATCTTAGTATATCGCAAGCAACTTCCTTGTGACTTATCTAGTAAGTCCTTAGCAAGTTTAGCACACTTGATATTTAGAGATTCATTGTCAAGTTTTAGTTGCTTACAACCCTCACATGAGCTGACTGAGTCCTTAGAAGCATGCAATTCGAGTTCATTGTTTCTAGAAGATAGCTTCCTAAGGTGAACGCTCATGGCATTAATTTCAGCAAGCAATTTAGGGCAATTTTCACACGATGCACTAGTGTGAGCATGAGGAAAGCTAGCATCGACAGGAATAGCATCAACAGAACTAGTGCTAGCATTCTTCGACCTAAGACCATCGAGCTCAGACAGCACAGTATCATTCATAGTCCTTAGGTTCTCAAGCTCCACAAGCAAAGCATCACAAAGAATACAATCATCAGTGACATGAGAGGGAGAAGTCTAAGAGAAGCTAACTCACGAGTCAAAGAACCTACTTCCTTCTCTATCTCCATACACCTAGCTCTAGCTCTAGCATGAAATTTCCCTAATTTGTAGAAAGCTTCATTGAGCTGGTCATAGGAGGGTACCTCGTTCGAATCGCTGATACCGTTGGCGTCTGCCATGAAACACATCCCGGTGAAGTCGTCGTCGCCTTTCTTCTCTTGTGGATCATCCTCGCCCTCGTTGCTCCAGGTCTCCGTGTCAGAGAGATCGATATCATCGAGTACGGCGAGGATGCGATGGAAGTGCTTCTTGTTCTTTGAGAAGTTGCGATACTTCTTCTCACGCGTCGGGTCATGAGCTGGAGGCTTCTTGTTGCGGTTCTTATCGATGTAGTCATTCTTTGCCGAACCGCCAGAGCCGATCTTGCCCTTCTCCAGCTTGGGCCAGTTCGCTCGAATGTGGTTGGGACCACCACACTCGAAGCAGGTGATCGAGCTACCTCTCTTCCTCTCTCTCTCACCCTCTTGTATGCATAAGAGAATTTGCGAGCTAGAAGAGCAAGCTTAATTTCTGGAAATTTTTCTAGTTAGTCATCGCTTAGCTCGCAAAGGGTGGAGAGGGAAACACCAGCAAAAGAATCCGAAGAAGACAAGTGGGATCGGTGAACAACGCCATCGATTGAGATTTCGTCTTGCGAGAGACGACATCAATCTCATGATTCTTGAGATGGGAATAAAGCCCGTAAAGAGTTAGAGTTGATAGATCTGTAGTGTCCATGATGGTGGTCACCTTCATCTCCCAAACTCGAAGATCAAGTGCGGTCAAAAAGAGTTGAGCCTTATCCGAGTTAGGGTATATGTAACTGACTGCTCGGAGGTCGCTCAAAATCTTTATAAATCGACCAAAGCACTCGTCTAGACTTTCACCAGCGTGTTGTTCAAACTAGTTGTAAGCACGCTTGAATTGGTCCTGTCTCACTGTCTTGATTTGGGTAGTGCCCTCATATAAGTATTGAGAGTCACCCAAATCTGGTGAGCAAAACGGAGATGAGAAATCCTATCATACTCATTGCAGCTAAGACCTTGTATGAGGATGTTCCTTGCCTTAGTGTTTGCCTCAACATCAGCCATATTGCTGGCTGTGACATTTTCATCAGCAAGAACCTCATACTGGAGTTTCACCTTTTGCCATATCAGGAAGCCCTAGGCAGCGATGTATGACTCCATCTGCAATTTCCAAAATGGAAACTCAACTCCAGAGAAAATAGGAGGAATGTTGGAATAATTGTCCATCGCCATGGCTCTTGAGACCGGTTAAGATCTATGGAAGAGCAAAACCGGCTCTGATACCAATTGGAGGACCGAAATGGCAATCAGAGGGGGGTGAATGATCCCAAATAAAATTTTCCCCACTCAAAATAATCCAAACAAGCCCACAGATAATTTAATCAAAAGGGGCAAATCAAATGGAGGAAGTTTTCCTACAATTCTGGTATGACCATATGAAGGACGGTATGACCAGGCTCAAGAAAAGATGAAAAACAGAGCCAAGAACATCATGAACTCAAAAGGTAATTCGAGGAATCTTTTGATCGGCTGAACAAAAACTCATGAAACTTGGTAGATGTGATCTTAATGATATCAGGAACTTATTCCAGCCTCCAATCGCAAGGATTGACGTCAAAGTTCTGACCTTTTTGTGTTGGAAGGAAAAACACACCATGTTCAAGCAAAACACAAGAACTTGATCTTGGACTTGCTCATGGGGTTTTGATGATCAAGATGACCTTGGATAACCTCCCACTTGTCACAGCAAGCAAGAACTCTAGTCAAAATCTCCGCTAACACGATCTATAAGAATGAATCACTCAAGAACACAAGATCAATTTCTCGCAACAAAAACACAACAATCATTCGAAATAAGAGGCAATAGCTTGTAGGAGGGGAGGCAAATCCAAATTACGTTTAAGTAGATTGCAAGAATGAAGTACAGAATTTAACTGCTTAAAGTAAATTGTTGAATTTAATGTGTAATCTAAATTCGAGCATGATAGAAAGTGTTTTGCATTTCTGAAAGGTAGGTTTACAAAGCCTCACAACTAAATGGGCAAAAAGCTCAAAGGAGCCAAAACCTCTCAAACCTTTAGTGGAGAGACACCCTTCTCTACCTCAGACCTTCAAGGTGATGAAGACTACCCCTCCCCCTCTATTTATACTACTCTTGAGTCACCCTCCACCCTTGGATGAGTTCCTTCTGTCATAAGGACCACCATCAAGGGTTAGGATGACTCCCACACACAGCCTTATATGGGCTAACCTGTAACCCAACGAGCACATCGGGTTTTTCAAGGCCTGCTAACTAGACCCACCACTCTATCTCCTAGACTGCGATCTGACGGTCCTCCTTGATCCAAGTAGCTTTTTAGCTAGCATCTCATCCATTCCTTGTCTTCTAGGTTCGCAGCGACTCCGTCTTCGATCATCTTCCGGCGATCCTCTACCGTCTAGACCTTCAACATACCTCGCCTTGTCCCGGTCATTATTCGCCTCACAATGACCTAGCACCGTCTGTTAGTGTTATGCTAGATTCCATATGCTTCAGCTATTGGGTCTATTATGTATGCCATGATCTACACGCGCCCAGATGTCTCATATGCTCTAAGTGTCACGAGCAGATACAAAGCGGATCCTGGTGATGGTCATTGGATAGCCGTAAAAAATATCCTGAAGTACTTGAGAAGAACTAAGGGTATGTTCCATGTTTTTGGAGGTGAGGAAGATCTGGTTGCAAAGGGTTACACCGATGCAAGCTTCCAAACTGACAAAGATGATTTCCGATCGCAATTCGGGTTTGTGTTTACACTAAATGGAGGAGCAGTAAGCTGGAAGAGTTCCAAGCAAAACACGGTGGCCGACTCTACGACAGAAGCGGAGTACATTGCGGCTTCGGAGGCCGCAAAAGAAGCTGTGTGGATTAAGAAGTTTATCACAGAGCTTGGTGTGGTCGCTAGTGTCTCTAGTCCAATGGACATCTATTGTGATAATAGTGGTGCCATTGAACAAACTAAAGAGCCTAGATCTCATCAGAAGTCTAAACACATACTCCGACGCTTTCACCTTATTTGCGAGATTGTGGATAGAGGTGACGTGAGAATATGCAAAATACATACGGAAGCCATGTGGCCGATCCGTTGACAAAGCCACTGCCATAGCCTAAGCATGAGGCTCACACGAGGTCTATTGGTATTAGATACTTAATTGATTGACTCAAGTGCAAGTGGGAGATTGTTAGTGTTATGCCCTTGAGGCAATCATTTAGATGATTGTAACATATGACTATGTTTATGAATAATAATATGATTATTGGTCCAATGAATGTATATCATTGTATTGATCAACAAGTATGTGACTCGCTTATGAAGCTCTTTACTTATTGATGTAATTCGATAAATATCTCTGATCGGATATCATCGTATAGGACAACGATGAATAGATCAGCACGTGTAGTGATCGATGATCATGCTTCATAGATCATGGGATATGGAGATATCATCTATACATTGTGGACGCATGTTGAAGAACATGGGTTAGATAGACCCACCATGGGACATTGCGAGAATGTTACATTCTTATGTGTCATCAGTGTATCTCATACATAGTAGATGTATGATCCTTAGACATGAGATTGTCATATTCCCTGCATGTGTAATAGTTTTCCTTGGGGCTATCAAACACTACTTTGTAACTGGATAGTTATAAAGGTAGCTTTCATGTTTACTATGAAACGTGCAGAGGGAAGTGAGCAGTCAAGATGGAATTTGCCACTCCAATGAAATGGAGATATATGACAAGGCCACTCGTGTGATATGATTAAGGAAGTGCATGGCCATGCCGTGATTGAGGAGTCAATCACAACTTATTAATATATCACGGATACGAGAGATGGATTGAATCATCAAAGGATGACATGCTTCTCGCCTTGAGTTCCATCTTCATATACTTGGCAAAGGGATTATTACATGAGTTCTTTTGATAGGTTCTGTCCGATTTGATCATAGTATGTTTGGGAGTTGGCATGCTTTGCAAGAAGCCGCTACCAACTATTGGATTGAAAAGGAGTTTTCCAAATCCATGTCCAAACGTACGTGAACCTACAGGGTCACACACTTAATGGGTAGGGATGCATTAATTTGGATTGGATCCGTAATTAATGGACCTCGTCGACATAGCACTCTAATGGGCCCTGGTTTAGGGTTTCATCTCGTGGCTATATAAGGAGTGGAGGAGGGTGGGCGCAGGGTGTGCTTTCCACGGTTTAGAAGTGTTTCACCCGAAACCCTAGCCTCCTCCTCTCGCTGCCCCTGCCGAGCAACCAGGTGCTTGTCCACCGACGCACGGTGTTCCATCCCCAGACGTGTGGACTACTGCGGTGACACTGCTGCGACTGTGGCGTGGGAGGACGATCCACAGCGAGGCGAGGACGATCCACTCCATCAACTCAACGACTGCGGCAAGGACGATCCACTACATCGACGTGTGAAGGATTCCGCAACTGCGTCTCTAGTGGTAATCTAATCTATGATCTCCTTCTTGCGAGTAGCTTTCTGGTTATGCAGTAGATTTTTCTTTGTGCTAGCGTAGCATATCGCGTTCCTCTTCACCGTCGTCCTGCAACCATCAAAAACAAGGAACCACATCACATGGCAATGCCCACTTTGCTCATAATCGAGTTGATGAGTCGATATTGAACATCGAGTAACCCTACTCCATACTTATCAATTCTCACTCTTCTACTCGACACACTCGACCACAAGCCAACGGGGCATTACTCGACCTAACCCACTGTTCGACCTGATAGCATCCCTACTCGATACTTCTTGATTCATACTCTACTCGAGTCACTCGACCACTGGTCTTCGACCAGCCAAAGTCCAGACCACTCGAGTTCCGACCACTGGTCTTCGACCAGCCAAAGTCCAGACCACTCGTCTTCGATGAGGACAAACTCAACCTTGAGCACCAAAAGCTCAAAAATTGTCAATTACTCATCACACACTTGGGTAGACCTCCACATGGTCTTTCAGAAACTGAGTACCAAACACCCTGAATGGACTTCATATGAGCCCTAGCTCATTTCAGCATGCCTTTTGAACCCATATGAGCTGGTGTTAAATAATCCTCACGACGGGTCCAAATAGACATGGTAGATTCCACGCATACAAAAAAAGTCACATAACCAAAGTCAGAGCCACACACCACGAATGGACTTCATATGCGCCCTAACTGATTTCGGCATATGTTTCAAATCTGTCCGAGTCGGAGTTAAATATTCGTTACCATGGCTCCCAATTGGCACTATATACTCCATGCGTACGAAAAAAAATTCAAAAAACGAAACTGAGTGCGAAACACCGCGAATGGATTTCATATGCACCAAAAGCTCATTTTGGCGTGCGTTTCACATATGACCGAGTTGATTTAAATATTCCTCATGACAGGTACCAATTTGCATTGTAAAATCCATGCGTACGAAAACCGTCACATAATTGAACTAAGTACCAAACATTCTAAATGGACTTCTTATGTGCCCTACCTCATTTCGGCATGCGTTTCCTGTCCCTCTGAGTTTGTGTTAAATATTCCTCACGATGGGTACCAATTGGCACTTAGACTCCATGCGTACGAAAAAAATCACATAATGAAACTGAGTGCCAAACACCCCGAATGGACTTCATATGGGCCCTAGATCATTTCGGCACACATTTCGAACCCATCCAAGTTGGTGTTAAATATTCCTCATGACGGGTCCAAATAGGCATTGTAGATTCCATGCGCACGAAAAAAAGTCACATAATGAAAGTGAGTGCCAAACACCCCGAATGGACTTCGTATGGGCCCTAGCTCATTTCCTCACACATTTCAAACCCATCCGAGCTGGTGTTAGATATTCCTCATGACGGTTCCAAATAGGGACTATAGATTCCATGCGTATAAAAAAAGTCACATATTGAAACTGAGTGCCAAACACACCGAATGGACATCATATGAGGCCTAGCTCATTCCTCTATGCCTTTCGTGCCCATCTGAGCCAGTGTTAAATATTCCTCACGATGGGTCCCATTGGCACTATAGACTCCGTGGTTACGAAAAAAGTCACATAACGAAACTGAGTGTCAAACAACCCGAATGGACTTCGTATGCAACCTAGATCATTTTGGCATGTGTTTTGAATCCATCCGAGTTGGTGTTAAATATTTCTCACGATGGGTGCCAATTGGCACTGTAGACTCCATGCGTGTAAAAAAGTCACATAATAAAACTAAGTGCCAAACACATCGAGTGGACTTTATATGCACAATAGCTCATTTCATCATGTGTTTCTAATCCATCCTTGTCAGTGTTATATATAAGTCACGAAGGATACAAATTAGCACTATAAACTCCATTCGTACGAAAAAAAGCCACATAATGAAACCGTGTGCCAAACACCACGAATGGACTTCATATGCGCCATAGATAATTTTGGCAAGCGTTTCGAATCTATCCAAGTCGGTGTTAAATATTCCTCATGACGGGTGCCAATTGACACATAGACTCCATATGTACGAAAAAAGTCACATAATGAAATATAGTGCCAAATACCCCGAATGGATTTCATTTGAGCCCTAGCTCATTTTGTCATGCCTTTCTCACCCATCCAAGCCGATGTTAAATATTCCTTATGACTTGTCCCAATTGGCACTATAGACTCTGTGCTTACGAAAAAAGTCGCATAATGAAATTGAGTTCTAAACACCTCGAATGGACTTCATATGCGGCAAAGCTCATTTCACCACGTGTTTCAAATCCTTCTGATTCATTGTTAAATAATCATTCCGACGGGTCGTAATTGGCACTGCAGACTCCATGCATCAGAAAAAAGTCACATAATGAAACTTAGTGGCAAACACCCTGAATTTACTTCATATGCGAACTAGCTCATTTCGACATACGTTTCGAATTCATTCAAGTTGTTAAATATTCATCACGACCGGTCCAAATAGGCACTATGGACTCCATGCGTACGAAAAAATGTCACATAATGAAACTGAGTGCTAAACAACCCGAATGGACTTCATATGTGCCCTAACTCATTTTAGCATGCGTTTCGAATCCATTCGAGTGGGTGTTAAATATTCGTCACGTGGCTCCCAATTGGCACTATAGACTCCATGTGTACGAAAAAAGTCACATAATAAAACTGAGTGTTAAACACCCCGAATGGACTTCATATGCACCCTAGATCATTTTGTCATACGTTTTGAATCCTTCCAAGTTAGTGTTAAATATTCCTCACAACAGGTGCAAATTGGCACTGTACACTCCTTGCGTATGAAAAAAATTCACATAATAAAACTGAGTGCCAAACACCCCAAATGGACTTCATATGTGCCCTAGATTATTTCATCATGCGTTTCGAATCCGTCCAAGTCAATTTAAATATTGATTACGATGTGAAGGATCGAGATGGTGAACAGAGGGGGGTGAATGGTCGCAAATAAATTTTCCCTAAAATACTCCAACAAAAACCTCGACAAGATCGCTCAAAGGAAATCATGAAAAACCCGAAAAACTAGACAACTATGTGTACCCCAAGGTTGCATGGATAAGTACCATAAAATATGTGGGGATTTTTGAGTCACAATCCTGGTTGTCTAGTGTCCAAGATAAAGAGGAATCAATCCAACTCTTGCTTTTAGAAAGAACATCAATTCAAATCACAAAAGTCACTTTTAGAAAAAGCAAAAGCAGAATTTCCAAAACTTGTCCTCAATTTGAACAGGAGGTTGGTGGGCTTCTGCAGCTCAAAATTTTTTGATAATTCTTCTCCCTATGAGCATCAGAGTCATGAAGAACTACACCAAATTTCTCCTCAAAAAGCCTTACAAAAAAAACATAAAAAATCGAAGAACACAGTCAGTCAAGAACTTCGAGTAGAAAGTTTAGGGCTCGGTTTTCACCTCATGGTGCCCAAACGGTGCAACAAGTGAACTCCAAAATTTTTCTGCAAGTGGATATCAGCGTCCCGCACCTCCTCCAAAAAGAATCACTTAAAAATGATGTTTCTATATTTTTATAAAAATCCAATACTAAATGCTGCGCAAAGAACAAGTTCTGAACAAAGTTGGAACTTGAAAGGAAAGATGTTCTCTACTCAATCCAAGAGTGCAAAAGAGATGTAAAACCATATGAACACACTCAAAACATCCAAGATCAATAGCATTTAGAAGGAGGGGAGGCAAATCCAAATTGCGTGAAAGTAAATTGCGAGAATGTAATTGCGGGAAAGTAAATGCTGAATTTAAATTGCGTAAAGTAAAGACATAATGTAAATGCGCAAAATAAATTCAGAGATGGATGGATAAAACTTTCATTTCTGGAAGGAGAGGTTACAAAGCCTCACTTTCAAGTGGGCAAAACTCAAAGGAGCATTCACAAACCTCGAAACCTTCAAGGGGAGGAGGCTACCCCTCCACCCCTATTTAAACTACTCTTGGGCCACCTACCACCCTTGGATGAGTCCCTCAACCCTAGAGCACTCATCTAAGGGCTAGGATTAACCCACACACACAGCCATGCAAGGGCTAACCCAAAACCCACATATATACCGGGTTTTCTTGCATGGTTTTCAAAGCATACTACCTAGACCCGCTAACCTATCAACTAGACCTCAATCCGACGGCCCTCATTGATCCACGCGGCATCTAGCTAGCATCATATCCTTTCCTTGTCTTCTTGACTTGCTCGAACTCCATCTCCGATCATCTTCCGGCGATCTCCCAACCGTCTAGACCTCCAACGCTCCTCGCCTAGTCCCGGTCATCCTCCGCCTCACCATGACCTAGCACCGTCGCCCTGCAACCATCAAAGACAAGGAAAAACCTTTCATAGCAATGCCCACAATGATATGCAATAAACCCATCCAACTCATCACTACCACGCCCATACGGCCGATACTGCCACTCCTGGCAGAGACAACTCAAATTGCTTCATTTTGAAAATCAATCCAAATCAAACTCAAACTTGAGCACACCTTGCTCAAATAAAGTCAAATATTCATCACAAACATGGATGGACCTCCACATGGTCCTTCACGATGGGTCCCAATTGGCACTATAGAATCCATGCGTACCTAAAAATAGCCACATAATGAAACTGAGTGCCAAACACACCGAATTGACATCATATGCACCCTAAATCATTTTGGTAGGTGTTTCGAATTCGTCCGAGTCGTTGTTCAATATTTTTCAATATTGGTCCAAATAGGCACAATAGACTCCATGCGTATAAAAAAGGTCATATAATGAAACTAAGTACCAAATACCCCGAATGTACTTCTTATGCACCCTAGCTCATTTTAGCATGTATTTAGAATCCGTCTGACTGGGTTTTAAATATTCCTCATGACTGAGTGCCAAACACACCGAATGGACTTCATATACGCCCTAGCTCATTTTGGCACTCGTTACAATCCTATCCTACTCGGTGTTAAATATTCCTCAAGACGGGTCCAAATAGTCACTGTAGACTCCATGCATACGAAAAAAAGTCACATAACGAAACTGGGAGCCAGACACCCCGAATAGACTTTATATGCACCCTAGCTCATTTCGCCATGCATTTCAAATCTGTCCGAGTTAGAGTTAAATATTCCTCATGACCGGTCTAAATAGGCACTATAGAGTCTGTGCGTTTGATAAAAAGTCACATAATGAAACTGAGTGCCGAATACCCCGAATGGACTTCATATGCTCCCTAGATCATTTCGGCATGTGTTTCGAATCCGTCTAAGTCGGTGTTAAATATTTCTCACGATGGGTCCCAAACGGCACAATAGTCCCCATGCGTACAAAAAAAGTCACGTAACAAAACTGAGTGCCAAACAACTCAAATGGACTTCATATGCGTCCTTAATCATTTTGGCACGCATTTCGAATCCATCTGAGTCGGTGTTACAGATTCCTCACGACGGGTGCCAATTGGCATTAATGACTTTGTGCATACGAAAAAAGTCACATAATAAAACTGAGTTTCAAACACACCAAATGGACTTAATATGCGCTCTAGCTCAATTTGGCATGCGTTTCGAATCCATACAAGTCGGTGTTAAATGTTCCTCATGACCGGTCTAAATAGGCACTATAGACTCCATGCGTTTGAAAATAGTCACATAATGAAACTGAGTGCCAAACACATCGAATGGACTTGATATACGCCCTAGATCATTTCGCCACGTGTTTCAAATCGGTCTGAGTCGTTATTATATATTCATCATGTTGGGTGCCAATTGGCACTATAAACTCTATGCGTACGAAAAAAGTCACATAATGAAACTGAGTGCCAAACACCCTGAATGGACTTCGTATTCACCCTATCTCATTTCGGCACGCGTTTTGAACTCATCCTAGTCGGTGTAAAATATTCCTTACGACGGGTCTGAATAGTCACTGTAACTGAATGTGTACCAAAAAAGTCACATAATGAAATTGAGAGCCATAACCCCGAATTGACTTTATATGCACCCAAACTGTAAGATCATTTCAGCATGTGTTTCGAATCCATCCGAGTCGATGTTAAATTTTCCTCACGACGCTCCGAATTGGCACTGTAGACTCCATGCGTACAAAAAAAAAGTCACATAATGAAAATGAGTGCAAGACACCCTGAATGGACTTTTCTATGTGCCCTAGCTCATTTCAGCATGCATTTCGAATTGTCCGAGTTGGTGTTAATATTCCTCAAAACGGGTCGCAATTGATGCTGTAGACTCAATGCGTACAAAAAAAGGTCACCTAATGAAACTGAGTTCCAAACACCCCGAATTGATATCATATGCGCCCTAGCTCATTTCGGCATGGGTTTCGAATCTGTTTGAGTCGGTGTTAAATATTCGCCACGACCGGTCAAAATAGGCAATGTAGACTCCATGCGTTAAAAAAAAGTCACATAATGAAACTGAGTACCAAATACCCTGAATGGACTTCTTATGCACCCTAGCTCATTTCGGCATGCGTTTAGAATCTATCTAACTCAGTTTTAAATATTCCTCACGACGGGTCCCAAATGGCACTATGGACTCCATGCGTACGAAAAAAATCACATAACAAAACAAGTGCCAAAACACCCCGACTGGACTTCAAATGCGCCCTTAATCATTTTGGCACGCATTTTGAATCCGCCCGAGTCAGTGTTTAATATTCCTCATGACGGTGCCAATTGGCATTGTAGACTCCGTGCGTACCAAAAAAAGTCACAGAATGAAATAGAGTGCCAAACACACTGAATGGACTTCATATGTGCCCTAGCTCATTTCGGCACGCGTTTTGAACCATCCAAGTTGGTGTTAAATATTCCTCACGATGAGTCCAAATACGCCGAATGGACTTCATACGCGCCCTTACTCATTTCGGCATGCGTTTCGAATCCATCTGAGTCGATTTAGATATTAATCACGATGGGTCCTAATTGGCACTGTAGACTCCATGTGTACGTAAAAATGTCACATACCGAAACTGAGTGCCGAACAACTCGAATGGAGTTCATATAAGGCCTTGATCATTTCGGCATGCGTTTTGAATCTATCCGAGTCGGTGTCAAATATTACTCACGACAGGTGCGAATTGGTAGTGTAGACTTCGTGCATACGAAAAAAAGTCATATAATGAAACTGAGTGCCAAACACCCCGAGTAGACTTCATATGAGCCCTAGCTCATTTCGGCATGCCTTTCGAACCCATACGAGCCGGTGATAAATATTCCTCACGATGGGTCCAAATAGACACAATAGATTCCACGCGTTCAAAAAAAGTCACATATTGAAACTGAGTGCCAAACACCCTGAATGGACTTCATATGCGCCATATATCATTTCGGTATGCGCTTTGAATCTGTCTGAGTTGGTGTTAAATATATATCAGGATGGGTGCCAATTGGCACTATAGACTCCATGCATGCGAAAAAAGTCACATAATGAAACTGAGTGCCAGACACCCGGAATAGACTTCTTATGCGCCCGATCTCATTTTGGTACATGTTTTGAACCCATCCTAGTCGGTGTAAAATATTCCTCACAACGGGTCCATAGTCACTATAAACTCCATGCGTACGAAAAAAAGTCACATAATAAAATTCAAGAGCCATACACCCCGAATGGACTTTATATGCACCCAAATTGTATGCTCATTTCAGCAAGTGTTTCAAATCTGTCCGAGTAGGTGTTAAGTATTCCTCATGACGGGTCCCAATTGGCACTGAAGACTCTATGCGTACAAAAAAAGTCACATAATGAAAATAAGTGCCAAACACCTTGAATGGACTTCTTATGCGCCCTAGCTCATTTCGGCATGTATTTGGAATCCATCCAAGCCGGTGTAAAATAGTCCTCACGACGGGTCCAAATAGTCACTATAAACTCATTGCGTATGAAAAAAAGTCACAGAATGAAACTGAGAGCCATACACCCCGAATGGACTTTATATGCGCCCTAACTCATTTCGGCATGCATTTTGAATCCATCCGAGTCGGTGTTAAAAATTCATCACGGCAACTCCCAATTGCTACTGTAGACTCCATGCATACGAAAAAAGGTCACATAATGAAATTGAATGCCAACCCTCGAATGGACTTCATATGCACCCTAGCTTATTTCGGCATGCGTTTCGAATCCGTCCGAGTCGTTGTTAAATATCCTCACGACCAGTCCAAATAGGCATTGTAGACTCTATGCGTACGAAAAAAGTCACATAACGAAACTGAATGACAAACACCCTGAATGGACTTCATATGCGCCCTAGATCATTTTGGCATGTGTTTCAAATCCGTTCGAATCGGTGTTAAACATTCCTCCTGATTGGTGCCATTTCGCACTGTAGACTCCATACGTATGAAAAAACTCACATAATGAAACTAAGTGCCAAATACCCCGAATGGACTTCATATGTGCCCTTACTCATTTTGGTATGCGTTTCAAATCCGTTCGAGTTGATTTAAATATTAATCACGATGGGTCCCAATTGTCACTGTAGACTCCATACGTACGTAAAAAAGTCATGACAAAACTAATGGCAAACGCCCCAAATAGACTTCATGTGTGCCCTCAAATTTGAAACAGCTCAAATTGTTTTTGTTTTGGGGAAATACTTAAGGTTCTATCTGATGTGATTATATCCAATTAAATTTGGAAGAGCTGATCAGAAATACGGAGCGGTGTGGTTTAGAAAGAACTTTGTTTTGCAAAAATTGGGTTTTGCCCCAAATTTGGAAAAGGAAAAGAAAATAAAAGGCCAACTGGGCCAGCCTGGCCCATTTGGCCGAACCAGCCGAGCTAGCCCGGCCGCTAAAGATAAGGCACCGTTTGGTGCCTTATCCCGAGCTAGCAGAGGAGCCAGGGGGAGCCGATCAAGGCGAAGGCAGCAGCGACAGAGTTCACTGGCTCGACCGCCCTGCACATGGCACCAGTGGGCGCCTCCTTCGGCTTCAGTTGTGCCTTCTCCTCCCTCTCGCATGCTCCTTTAAAACCGGTGGGAGCTCCTCCCTCCTTCATGCTGTGAAAAATTCCTCTTCTGATCCCCTCTAATCTAATTCCTATCTTCACAATCCGGCTGCGTTTTTGGCTTTATTCTTCGTTTGTCGACGACCTCTTGTGATCCCAAGTGTCGATTCAATCTTGATTCAACTCATGGATGGCCGCTCTTGCGTGTAATCCTAGTTGAATTTTGATGTTCATCTTTGCCCGAGGGTTTGCTTTATGGTCTGGGAAGCCATACGGTGCTAGATAAAAACCGTTGGCCTGACATGCAAGGTCTTGCTTGCTGGCTGCTTGATCCGGTTTCGTGGTGTTGAATTGGAGCACGGCTATGGTTGCCCATGGCCTATGACCTGCTGGTTTTGGTCAGCTGATCCATTCCGTTGGCCTGGGAGATTGTTTTGAGGTCCCTAGCAGTGCCTGCTGCTTCTCGGGATTATTGGTCAAATTGCCTCAATCATTGATTTGTAGCTTTGTATCTCCGGAACATTCGCCGGTGATTTCTATGGCATTACAGCGGCGATATCGTTTTCTGGGACAACGAACATTCACCGGTGATTTCTATGGCATTGCAGCGGCGATATCGTTTTTTGGGACAATGTTTTTAGTGTGCCTAGCTGATTAACACTGACAGCCATTCTGTTTTTTGTGAGTATTCTAAACTCTTGTGAATACTATACTGTTGTTGCAATGGGGCCAGTCAATTTATTGACTTGGGAACCTTGCATGTGGGGAGGCTACTGTTCTATGAGGATTTGGGATAGATATATGATTTGTGACAACATCTCTTTACCCCACAATATTTGATTAGATTAATTGATCATCTCCTGGTAGTTGGCAGTACATAGATTTGTGTTAGATTGCTTAATGTTTTCACTTATAGATCCTGTCCTGTTTACTTCCTTTGTTTGGCTGTCATTATTCATTACATGCCTTTGTTGGATACTATTGGTGAATGTCCAGTAAGATTTGTTGAAATTGATTCACATCTTTATATGCACTGTTCTAGGTAATCAATTGATTAATATTATTAAACTGCTAAGTATTGATTCTGTTTTAGAGGTAAGGTTGTCACAAATCTATCTATAACTTGTCCCTAGTGGCAAGGAAGGCATTTTTGAGGCAACCCGACATCTGAGAACACAATAAATCAACTTGAGCAATTTTTGCTAGTTGTTTTTGCCTCTATTACTGTTTGTAAACATGCATATGCTTCAATGTCTGATTATGAGTACATTTGCTATGACATTATCATGTATCATGTTTCAGTATATATGCATATGCTTATACGACATTTTTGATCCTTGGTTATTCTTTTTGTTTGGAATTAATGTCTTGATAAATTTGCTAATACCGCAATATTCACAACAATCCAGAAAATGATATTTAATGGCTTCTAGTTCCGATGTCATTAAGCCTGAGGTTTTTGATGGTGCGAGCTTTAAGGCCCTGTTTGGTATAGCTCCAGATTCCAGCTCCACCTCAGAGCTGGAGCTTGTAGGTTAAAATAAAGTGAATTAAGTTTATATTTTTAGTCTAAAATGTAAACAAGATGACCCACCTAAACACTCTTAATGTACTCACAGCTCCAGCTCCATAAATTTCTGGAGCTAGGAATACCCTGCTCCACCAACTCCACGGATTTTGGTGGAGCTGGAGCTATCCCAAACACCCCCTAAATGCTAGCAGGCTAAGACTAGGCTGTAGTTGATAGACCTCAAATTATTTTGGGTCATCGCTAATCCCTCAGAACTTCCTATGGAAGTAGAGGAGCAAAAGCGTTGGGAGGATGCGAACCACTCAGCCTTAGCTAGATTATTGGATGTCATATCCAATAGGCTTTTCGATGTGTACTCAAACATCACCTCTGCTAAGGCACTTTGGGATGAGCTCGAATTGAAATTTTATGAAGGGGACAATGGGAATGAGTCATTCACTGTAGAAAGCTATCTTAATTATAAGATGGTAGATGGCAGATCTGTATAGGACAGGTCCATGAGTTTCAGAAGGGGTTTTGGAGCATGATCAGCTCCGTTTTGTACCTCACTACTTCAAGGCAGGACATATATTTTGCTCTATGTATGTGCGCTCGATTTCAGGCTTCTCCTCGCGCCTCTCATCGGCAGGCAGTGAAGCGCATCTTCAGGTACATTCAAGCTACCATTGACTATAGTATTTGGTACTCTTCTTCTTCTTGTCTGTCCCTTCGAGCCTTTTCTGATGCAGACTTTGCTGGCTGTAGGATAGATAGGAAGAGCACTTCTAGCACTTGCCAATTCATTGGCACTTCTCTTGTTTCTTAGTCATCTAGGAAGTAGTCTAGAGTTGCACAGTCCACCGCTGAGGCCGAGTATGTTACTGTAGTCGGTTGTTGTAGTCAGGTTCTCTAGATGAGATCGACCTTGCGGGACATTGGATTAGAGATAGAGAGTGTGCCATTTTTCTGTAACACCACTTCTGCTTTTTGTATTGTAAAGAACCCAGTGCAGCATTCCAGGACCAAGCATATTGATATTAGATATCACTTCCTTAGAGACCATGTGGAGAAGAGGGATATCGTGCTTTAGTTTGTAGAGAGTGACCACCAGATAGCAGATATCTTTACCAAGAATTTGGATAACTCCCGGTTTGTTGCCCTGAGGAGTGAGCTTGGAGTCGTGTGCCCTTACGGTTTATTGTGAGGGGGAGTTGGTCTGTATATTATGTATTATTTATATTCTTCTTCCAGTATTTCTTTTCTTTTGCTTTTTTTGGGTGTTATTGGGCTTATTTCTAAAGTTGTGAGTTCACTTCACTTAGACTTCTGGCATGCTTTGCAAGGACCTCCCATCTTATGCTATAGGTTGCTGTCATGCACAATTAGCTATTCTCATTTCTCTCTAGGTTGAGTTCCCTCACAGTCTTATAATTGTAGCAGGTGTTGGGCCCCCTAGGAAGACAGGGTCTATGTGCACTCCTTAGCTTGAGATCTAGAGTCAGCTTCCCTATATCAGTCATTGGGGAAGATGAGAGCAAGTCTAAGTCATAGTGTTCTCTATTATCTTTTCTATGCTCTATAGCCACTCAGTTTGCAGTTTTCTCGACTTATTCTCCTTATTTTGTATTTCTGGTTTCTATTGAGTTCATTTGGATTTTCCTTGCATCTAATTCTGCTAATAACTCATTTTAACCAAATTTGTGCTTAAAATTGATTCACTTGTTGAGGGGGAGTTTGGGAATCTGTTCATGCATTGCATATAGATTGCATTTTCTGTTTTATGGGCTTTGTCTATTATGAAAATAATTTACTCATCATGATACACCATGCTCTTTTATGAAGAAAAATGCTATCTTAGATATGTCCAAGTTCATTTTGTCTTGCTAAGCTTGTTAACATTTGAAAATTAAAGCTTTAAATGAAAACTTGATGAAACATGTTGCTTTTACTTGCTAAGTTTCTTCTCTAGAGTATTTTCCATGATTTCTGAAATTTTGGAATTCTCTAGAGTCCCTATAGCAACTTGAGTGAAACTTGTTTGGTCCATACTTGAGTTCTTCATTTGCTCATAAATCAATGTGCTAAAATGAAAATTAAGCAAAAAATGACTCTATTTGTGTGCATTGGACTTAACACCTTACATTCACAAGACAGCTTCCCATTGCACTTGGGATAAACTTGGAATGTATCGTGTATGACCAAGACTATTCTCTTAAGAGTTCGCCTTGAGATGGTAGAATATGGCTTGAGTCAATTGCTTTAAAAAATAATGCAAATAAAAAAAACATAAGTGGGTAAAAAATGCAAATAATGTCAAACATTTGCACCCCGCTATGTCTTTCAAAGTCTTAAAGCAAAATTTGCATTAATTGAGAAATGAGCTCGAAGGACCTTATATGCACTTCTAGATTCCCCAAAAGTGTTGAGTAGATTGAACTCTAAGTTTTCCATTTGATCCTTAAGAGTGGCTTTGCTTCTAGTTTTGAAACTAATGCCAATATTACACTTGTCAAATCTCGCTAAAAATGACATTTTTAAACTAAGCTTGCTAGCAAAATTTGTTATTTGCACTTGGACATATCTTAGTTTAGTCTATCTTGCCATTGACAAGCTTGGTGTCATATCTTGTCATTGTAATCACTTGGATAATATTCAAAGCTCTTTTAGGATGCATTTCATGCGTACATGGTTAAAGGGGGAGAAAATGTCATCTTAATGCCTATATTGCCAAAAGGGGAGAAAGTGCAGAAAAAGGCATCATAAAAATGTGAATGCATGTTGGTTCTTATGATTTTGGTGAAAAATTGCTAATCTTAACAATCATAAGTATTTGTGAACTTTTATTGGATTTTAGAGTTTCCTCTTCTTGGACCAATTTCGGCTTTGCATCCACATTGCTTTCTTCCTTCTTCAAACTCAAATTTATGATTTTTTATGATTTTTGTCAATATACTCATCAAGGGGGAGATTGAAAGACCATGTGGAGGTCTACCCATATTTGTGATGAGTATTTGACCAAATTTGAGCTTGGTATGCTCTGGTTTGAGTTTGATTTGAATTGGATTTTTAATTGGAAGCAATTTGAGCTCTCTCTGTTTTTCCTGGTGCTACTGGCCGAGAGGTAGCACCAGACCCCAGACCAGTGTGGAAAAACCCAAGAGGGTGTTTTTAGGGGATCAGGCAAGTCGGTGCTACCAGCCATGGCATCCCGGTGCTACCGGCCGAGCAGTAGCACCGGACCAAATGGACGGTGTGAAAATTTCAGAGAGCATCTCTTCTGGTTTTGGGATGAATGGCGATGCTACCGGCCATGGCAGCCCGGTGCTACCGGCCGAGCGGTAGCACCGGCCCAAATGGCCAGTGTGAAAATTCCAGAGAGGATCTCTTCTGGTTTTGGGATGAAGGGCGATGCTACCAGCCCTTATGAGCAGAAATGTTTCAAAAATTGTGATTTTGGGAGTTTAATTGCATATCTTCTTGGACATTGCTATATGATGGTGTTTCCTTGTCTTTGATGGTTCAAGGATGTCAGGTTTTGATCATGATGAGACGAAGGATGACCGGGACTAGGCGAGGAGTGTCGGAGGTCCAAACAGTCGAGGATCGCGGAGGATGATCAGAGACAGAGTCGGTGCAAGCCGAGAAGACAAGGAACGAATGAGATGCTAGCTAGAAGCTGCTTGGATCAATGAGGGCCGTCGGATCGCGGTCTAGTTGATAGGATAGCGGATCTAGTTAGTGTGCTTTGAAAATCGTACAAGAAAACTCAGTTTGTTTTGTGGGTTTTGGGTTAGCCCTTGCATGGCTGTGTGAGTGGGTCAATCCTAGCCCTTGATGGAGTGCCCTAGGGTTGAGGGACTCATCCAAGGGTGGCAGGTGGCCCAAGAGTAGTATAAATAGAGGGAGAGGGGTGGCCTTCCTCCTCTTGAAGGTTTTAGAGGTTTTGTGCTCCTTTGAGCTTTCCTCACTTTATTATGAGGCTTTGTAAACCTCCCTTCCAAAAATGCAATCATTTTCTCTTATGCTTGAATTTACTGTACGCATTTAAATTCCGCACTTACATTCTTGCAATTTACATTCATGTAATTTGGATTTGCCTCTACTCCTTCTACATGCTTTTGGATTTGCCTCCTCCCCTTCTAAAATGCTTTTGATTCTTGTGCCGAGGATGTTGATTGATGGATGAATCTTCTTCAGATCATACCCCAATCATTTAGGCAATCCATGCATCGTTTCTTGCAATAAATCGGTCTTGTGTTCTTGAGTGGATCATTCTTCAAGATCATGTTTACGGAGTTTTGGACTTGTGTTCTTACTTGCTGTGATATGTGGGTGGTCCTCCAAGGTCATCTTAATCATCAAAACCCCACGAGCAAGTCTTAGATCGAGTTCTTGAGTTTTTGCTCAAACTTGGTGTGTTCTTCCTTCACGGGTAAAAAGGTCAGAACTTTGACGTCAATCCTTGTGATTGAAGGTTGGAATGAGTTCCTGAAATCCTTAAGATCACATCTTCCAAATTTCGTGAGTTTTTGTCCAGTCGATCAAAAGATTCATCAAGATTTGCTTTTGAAGGTCGTCTTTGGTTCTTGACTATTCTTGAGCCCGTGCTACGCCACAGTGCAAGATTACCGACCTCCGGTGCTACCGGCCTCACAGCGGTAGCACCGCCCATATAGAATAGCTAGCTCTTTTTATTTCCTTCCTCTAAGTATTTCTCTTTGAAGGCTTGTTTGGAGTATTTTGTGTGGGGGAAAATTTTATTTGGGATCATTCAACCCTCCTCTGATCGCCATCTCGGTCCTTCATATAGGTGCTACTCGCCATATTTGTGCTGATCGCAGTCTATTCTCCTCCTTTCAGGGTGAAGGAGGTGGCTCTATTTTGATGGGCAATGGTGCATCTACAACATTTCGAGGAGTTGGCTAGGTCTGCTTGAAGCCTACTTCAAGCAAAACATTTTTTCTTTGGGACGTGCTGTTTGTGCCGGCGATGAGATGGAACCTCCTTAGTGGATCTTTGCTTTGTAGACATGGTCTCAAATTAGTTTTCGAATCAAATAAGGTCGTCTTGACCAAATTCGGAACATTTGTTGGGAAAGGTTATGAAAGTGGCAGAATGTTCTGCCTTTCTATTTTGGATCTTAATAACTTCTCTATTTACAATGTTTCATGTAATAAAGTGGATGATGTTTGGCATTCTCGTTTGTGTCCTGTGAATTTTGAGGCCATTGTGCGGTTAAGCAAGATGAACTTAATTCCAAGTTATAACTATGAGAAAGGTTCAAAATGTGAGGTGTGTGTGCAAGCTAAGCAACCTAGAAAACCGTTTCATTCGGTTGAAGGTAGAAACACTTCACCACTTGAGCTTATTGTCAGGACCCGAATATGCAAATCCAGACCCTATGTGTATACTGTACTAGTTCAGGATCACGCTAGTGCACACAGGCTCAACATAGATGTATATCATAATCATACATAGCGGATACATAATAAAAGACTTAATATATTGATTAATAATTGTTGAATGACCTTGTGGTCGATCTTACATGAATATGCCTCGCAAGGCTGAACAACAAATTAAACTGCAGCGGAATGAAAACGAAGATAAACCCCTCAGTATACCATAGGCAACTGACAAGGCTCACCCCTAAACATTCGTCTCTTCATGGTACTCCTCTTCCAGCATGAATGCAAACTCCTCAACCGGTGATATTGTTGTGGGCAAGGGTGAGTACATGAAGCACTCAACAAGTTGTGCACAGAATGCAATTCTAACATAGCTATATGCAAGGCTTATTCCAACAGAATGGCTATCAAGGCTATTTTGCAATAAAGCAGCATTTATGAATAAGTACAATAAATAGATTGTAAAGACTGTAAACAAATAACAGTAATAGATAGATTCAGCATTTCTCAAGTAAACCAAGTTTCCAATCCTAAGTCAAGTTCCAACCTTCCACATGGCAATCCCTCCATCCCAACCAAGTTTTCCATTTAATTAAGCTAACCCTTAACTGTAATTCCCGAGCATTGCTCAATACCGCGAGCACGGTTATCCCAATAGATTTACACTCTATAGAGGTTATGCACTTTACCCACATGACATGATCGTCTCTTATTGCCAAGCTATTGACACACTTCCTTTGGTGTGTCGGCATAGAGATCATGACAAAGCCTTTGCAATACACTGCCTTAACCCAGTACTACCCGCTGAGGTTTCAACACTGAAGGGTTAAACCACCACAACAGGGCCCCCCTCTTGTGCCATGTGAGTTGATCCGTGAACCCGGGACTCACACCACCGATAGTAGAACCAAAGCTAAGACATTGCAAATTAATCAGCTAGGCTGTCCCATACCAGACATGTGGTTGCACGATTGACTTAGGTCAAAGGCTTATAAGGTTAAGTCCTTAAGATGATCGAAGCAAGACTTCTGCATACCCTCTGCCCATCGGGCCCACCTTGGCATACTCGCCCCTTGCCACTTGCCCCAATCTAAATGATTATCACCCCGGTTGATTACCAAGCACCATATGCCATCAACAACTCAATATCGTTGTGTGACATGAATTGCCACTACAACTCAATCTCATTGTGTGACCTAACATGACATACAAGTTCATAACATTGTTCCATATTCCATTGTCAAGATTAATTATTCAAGGTACAAGTACATGTGATGACGTGGCATGGCTAAGCAACTAAGACATTCTGACCTTCCCATGTTGATTTCAATACCAACCAACTATAGTAAACCAAACTAGGGTGACAATAGATCATGGCATACAAACGACAAGGTAGGGTAGCTAAGTCACAATTTAATTTGAAACAATTGTATATGTGAAATAACATGCAACAGAGTAAAACAATATAGCGATTTTGTAAACATGGGTTCAACATGATCAAAGCACAACTTGCCTTATAAAAGCCCTTATTATTGCTCTGGACCTTTGTCTTGAGTTAACGGATCCTCCTTAGACACTTCGCACAATTCGACGTCTAAGCGAAATGAGAGAGAATACCAAATAAATACCAAAATAGAAAGCAAACAAACTCTAAAAATCAAATAAAACTGACCATTAGATACATCTCAATTTTACAAATTTTTAGAAACTTGAATCACCTCAATCGGAGCTCGTATGAGGGAGAACAGGCTCTCGGAAGATTAAAAAATCATAAAAACCTAAAAATTGGAAAATCGAATAATAAACCGAATTATTTTAATATTGAAAATTTGGTTTTATTGCGTCGGTTTGATGTCAGGGTGATGTCATCTCTGAGCTGGCCAATCAGGCGCTGCTACACGTCTCAGGCGTATGGACCGAGTCCACTAGCCCGCACCGGTTCACGGTGGACATGGCTCATGGCTCTTTGGGCTCCACGCTACCACGCGTCGCCACATCCAATAGTCGACGTGTGTCTCGATCATGGCCGCCCATGGTAGATCCGACGGAGGACACTATTAGAGAGATTCAAATCGTTATGCGGCTACATGGCGCGATCTAGGCTGTTCTCTTCGGATCCGACGGTCAGAAACTCACCCGAGGCTAATGGTGATGCGGCGGCTGAGATCTTCACCAGCGCTGGGGACGAAGATGACGGCGCAGTGCTCTGGCGACCAAATGGCAACGTTAACCGATGGAGTAGGTGCGGCTTGAAGCAAAGGTCTCGGATCTGGAACCAGTGAGGCGAAACTCAGCGTATCGGCCACAAAACTTTGTAGAAACGACAGCGACTTGTTCTCCTTCTACGGCGAGCTCCTACGGCTTGATCACGGCATCTCGGCGAGCAGCGCTTGGACCAACAGAGGCAGCAGGCTACAGAGATTTTTGGGCTGCGTCCCAGGCCTTAAATAGCACTGGCAAATGCACCCCACACGGACTCCTAAGTCAACACGGCGACGAAGGCTTGTCCGAACGGAGACGGCGGTGGCACACGACGTGGCCTCATCCGGTCCGAACACACGGCGCTCAACGGATGCGATCACACAATGACATGGTGCAATCCGTGCCGAACCCAGAATCCAACGAACACGGCTAGATAATGTCGTTCACTGTTGCAATCGATCCTACGTGCTTAATGCAAATCCAACTGCTATCAAGATTAGGGTTTCGATCGCAGGCGGATTGTCGGATTTAAATCCAACAGCCGATGGCATAGCTTCTAGAAACTAGGCCAAATGGGCCGCATAGTGCTTAGGCGAGGCACAACATATTGGGCCGGCCCAACTCTGTTCAATTGATTTTCACGGGTTTTCCTCTTAAAAATAATTACAAAAATTTATTTAATTATTTTTAGACAACAAAAATATCAGGAAAAATCTGAGAAAAATCTCAAAAATACTTTGATATATTTTGAACTCAAATAAAATAGTTTTGGCAAAACTTTATATTAACTTTGTCTATATTTAATTAATTTTCACAAAAGATCAATATACATAATTTGAAATTAATTCAAATAAATCGAAATAAAATCCAATAAATCTAGAATAATCACAAAATACACAAATAGCAATCAAATAATATTTATGGCAAATTTTGGGATGTTACACTTATCCATTCTGATCTTTGTGAGATGAATGGTATATTGACCAAAGGTGGCAAAGGATATTTCTTCACTCTCCTAGATGATTCGACTAAGTTTAGTTACATTTACTTAGATCGAAAGGTGAAGCACTAGAACACTTTAAAATCTATAAGGCCGAAGTGGAAAACTAACTAGAAAGAACAATTAAATGATTAAGGTCGGACTGAGGAGGAGAATATATCTCCAAGGAGTTCTCCCAGTACTGTGAAGAAAGTAGAATAATTCAAGAAATTACTCCATCGTACTCACCTCAGTCAAATGGAGTTGCCGAATGAAAGAACCGAACTATTTGTGACCTGGTTAATGCCATGTTAAAAAGTTCAGCTATGTCGGACTTATGGTGGGGTGAAGCAGTTCTCACAGCTAACTATGTCCTAAATAGGGTTCCACCTTGCAATCGCAAAGAAACACCTTATGAAGGATGGAAGGGTTCAAACTTGGGGCTACCTTGCAAAGGTACATGTGTCATTACCGAAGAAAAGAAAGCTTGGTCCAAAGACCGTTGATTGTGTCTTTCTAGTTTATGCTCACCATAGCATGGCTTATAGGTTTCTAGTGGTCAAATATGAGGTTAGTGACATTTCTACAAATATCTTGATGGAATCTCGAGATGCGACATTCTTTGAAATGGTGTTTCCTATGAGATCACATGAAGTCATTGTTCCTTATAGTTCAAGTGAATACTTTATGTCTCCTAGTATGAATATCATCGCTCCTGAAATAGAGTTGAGGAGTAAGAGGCAAAGGATTGAAAAATCCTTCGGCGATGACTTTGTCACCTATCTCGTGGATGATGAACCACGAAACCTTTCAGAGGCATACGCATCTCCTGATGCGGAGTACTGGAAGGAGGAAGTCCATAGTGAGATGGATTCCATCATTGCTAACGGAACATTGGAGATCACTAATCTTCCAGCTGGCTGCAAACCAGTGGGTTGCAAATGGAATTTCAAGAGGAAGAGGAGACTTGATGGTACTGTTAAAAAGTACAAGGCCCATTTAGTGGCTAAGGGTATCACTCAAAAGGAGGGATAAAATTATTTTGATACTTACTCCCCTGTGGCTAGTTTACCCACAATCCATGTGCTTTTAGCAATAGCTGCTGCATGTAAACTCCATGTCTATCAAATGGACGTTAAGACAGCCTTCCTTATTGGAGAGTTGGATGAGGAGATTTACAAGAATCAGCCAGATGGATTTGTGGTTAACAGTTATGAAAATAAAGTGTGACGATTGATTAAATCCTTATATGGTCTGAAACAATCTCCCAAGTAATAACATGAGAAATTTGATAACACATTGACATCTGTCGGCTTCTGTGTAAACAAAGCTTACAAATGTGTGTATTATCAGTTTAGAGGGGGCAAAGGTGTCATTCTATGTTTATACGTAGATTACATATTGATGTTTGGAACTGACCTGGATGTAATCAATGAGGCAAAAGAAATTCCTCTATGAAAATTTTGAGATGAAGGGCTTGGGTGAAGCTGATGTTATCTTGAACATCAAACTTCTAAAGGGTGAGAATGGTATTACCTTATCGCAATCCCATTATGTGGATAAAATCCTGAACCATTTTGGTTTAAAGGATTGTAAGCATGTGGCCACACCCTATAACCCAAATGTCAAGTTGCATAAAAAACTGGACTTAGGAAAGACCAGTTGAGATACTCTCAAATAATTGAGTCCTTAATGTATTTGACAAGTGCTACGAGACCTGGCATCTCATATGTTGTAAGCAGATTGAGCCGATACACGGCCAATCTAGGAAATGATCATTGGATAGTATTTGAAAGGATACTTAGGTAACTAAAGCGAACCATCAACTTTGGGATTTATTATTCTGGCCATCCGTCTGTCCTAGAAGGATTCAGTTATGCTAACTGGATCAGTGACTCGGATGAGATCAAAGCCACAAGTGGATTTGTATTCACTTTGGCTGGTGGGGCTATGTCATGGAAGTCTTCCAAACAGACAATCATTACATGCTCTACCATGGAGGCTGAATTAGTCGCACTCGATTCAGCAGTTGTAGAGGAAGAATGGCTTAAAGAGCTAATTTCTAACCTTCCTGTGCTGGATAAGAAGATACCAGTGGTCCTAGTATACTACGATAACCAGACTATAATAGTCAAGGTTAAGAGTAGAAATGACAATATGAAGTCCTCGAGGCATATAAAGAGAAGACATTGGTCAACTCGGCATGCAAGAGGGATGGGTGTTGTTCTGTAGAATACATCTAGTCTGAAAGGAACTTAGCAGATTCTTTTACTAAGGGACTGTCTAAGGGACCTATTCAAGCAGCATCAAGAGGAATGGGACTCATACCCTGTTAGAGGTTTCCAACAGTGGTAACCCACCCTGTAAGACCGACGATCCCATAAAACTATCAAAGGTTAGAGATCAACAATAAAATTTATAATTCAGGTACCTTCGGGTGAGCAGAGTCAGACATGAAATCAGGGACACCAGATGTAGACAGGTTCGGGCCCCCTGGCAGAGTAATACCCTACTCCTGTATAGATGATGTATGGAGTCGATGAACAAAGTACAGAGCAATGTGTCTAGCCCAAGTTACAATATGGATTGCACCTAGGCTAAGGCTATGCTATGCTAGAGGATGACGAAACAGGCTTCATCGGCTCTTAGGCTGTCTTTGCTAAAAGGCTTCTTACTTGATGGCTAATTACTTCAGAATCGCTCTGCCTCCTTCGCTTCCAATTGCCTCTTAGCCGACGTGGAGTCCATCAAGTTCGGCCTCAAGTCGAGTTGTAATTGGTCTGGAGTACTAAATCGTAGCCGACGTGGAGTCCATCATCGCGTAATCTTCGCAGTGTATCCAAACTTCCCTAGATATCAGGCGTACTCGAGTCAGTTTCCTCGTAACAGGAACATGATCGAGTCCTTCCTAATACGAAGTTATCTCTTCCGCACATATCTTATCCCTCAGAATTGGGCCCGTGATATCCGAAATCTCTGCATGTCGTTAGGACATATCCTTCACGTATCCTCTGTGAACACATACCCCATGTTTAGATATTCAACAGTAGCCTCCGAACTCTGTTCAGCGGAGGGTTTGCTTAAGCGCTTAGTCGATTACTACCAAAGCCTTGCTTGGTCGAGTAATGCCTTACCTGCTTGTAGCCGAACGATTCGAGTAGAATGGGAATCACTGAGTATCGAGTAGGGATGTGCAGGGTCAAGCGCCCTGCCATCAGCCCGTATCGAGTCACAGGGTAACCACAAGTTACTCGATGTCGACTTATCAACTCGACTCTGATCAGAGTTATAAATTCAAAAAATCTAATTGTTGGCCAGTTGAGCATTTATTGCTTTCGTCTGCAGCGCCAAGATTAGTGCAGTGCCATCATTCTACCTTTTGCGCCGATCAAGATGCCGTGTCATGGGGAATGAACCATTCGCCTGGAGAGAGGATTTTAACCTATAAATTCCCAGACCTAGAACTGTAGCCATTCCCCTCCTTTTTTGCCTCCATCTTTACTCTCGAAGCCTCCGTCGCACTCCTGAAGCCCTAGCGTTGCCACCTTTAGGGAATTCACCCCACATCTCTCTCAATGGCCTCTGTTCCTTCAACCAGCGCTGGAGTCGCTGCGCCGCCGGAGAAGAAACCCAAGAAAACTGAGGCGGCCTTCGAGGACGAGGCCCTCGAAAAGGTGTTGCAGAAATCGATCGTGACGGAGAAGCGTCTCGCTGACTTGGAGAAGGACGGCTTCATCCCTCCGGGGGAGTTCTTCTACTGGAGGCCATCACAAGGTGAACTCTATCCCACCCCCGAGAATGAGGATGAGACCATCATTTTCGATGCCTTTTTCCGCTGTGGGGTAAGCTTTCCCCGTCTCAATTTCTTCGACAAGTTATTTATTTGTATCAAATCCAGCTTTTTCACCTGAGCCCCAATTCAATCACAATGCTCAGCACATTTGTCCACCTTTGTGAGGCTTTTCTGGGCATCAGCCCGAGTCTCAACCTGTTCCGCAACTTCTATAGCTTGAAAAGGGCGATGAAGAACGATGTGTTGGGGGTGCCGGTTTCCACCTCCGCAGCGGTGCGTCAAGTTCGTATATTCCTATTCCTGTTACTTCTTCTTGGCAGTCAGACTGGAAAAGTGGTGGTTTTATATTACCTCTTCGGACACCATGAGCTGCCCTCTAACTTATCGACCACTTCTCCCCAATTCGATTGACCTCTGGACGAAAGTCCCTCCTTCGACTGCCCGCAACGCTTATTACATCCGGAAGATCGAGGAGTTGAGGGAGATCGGGCTGACTTGGTGGCACGTCACTAGAGATTTCATCATGCGCTAATCGAGTCCACTGAAGTGCCAGGACTACTTGGCTTAGGACTACTCCGGGGTCGATGACCCCACCAGGGACAATCCTGGAAGTAAGTACCTATAATACTGCGTTCTTTTTGCTTTTAGTCGAAGAGTAGCAAACTGATTCGCATCTTGCCAGATCTGTTGGACCCTGACATCTCCTCTTGGCTGAGGAAAATTTCCAAGGCTCAGAACTTGGCATTTGAGACATTGAAGCATACTCGCTCGCCAATCCTCGGTCAGAGGTGAGTACTGTTTCGTGGTTCACAATGCATCGTTTGTACATTTGTTTCCCACTTTAACCCAGCATTTCCTCAAGAAGCCGAGTTCGATGATGAAGGCAGGCTGATCATGGGAGCCATCGACCTAGAGGACGACGAGCCGATCCAAGATGATGATCAAGCATCGGGCTCTACCCCTGCTGGTGCCGTCTCCCCTTTGAACGATCCGACGCGTACCATCATCCCGAGTGACTGTGGAGCAGCCCCCGAGCAAGAAGTGGCTGAGTCTTCTCGAGCAATGAGGTCGGTGTCTCCAGCGCCCTGTCATCTAGCCAAGCGTCCACGCACCTCGTCGTAGAGACCATTCAGTCAGGTGACCTTCAATCGCTCACTTGGCTGCTATGAAGTCTCTTCTGACGTGATCCAATAGATCCTGGATGACTAGCAGGCTACTTGGATGGCTGATGCACTGATCGAGAAGCCAGCTATCGAGACTAGACCAGTCCTGGTAAAACCAACTGCGCAGACAAAAAATGTACAAGCAAAGATTCGTCCAGCAAAGTAAGTTACCTCTTCTTACTCTTCATGATTCTTTTTTTTGTCCGAGGTGTCAAGTAGAGAATTTCTTGTAGGAAGAGTGTGTCTAGCAGTGCTATTGATGACATCGCCGCAGCTGCCTTGTCATCTCTCGGCCCAGTCGCCATGGCCGCAGTTCCCTCTCCAGCAGCTCCTGTTGAGCGCGCCAACGGTTCTGCTATGGCAACGGTTTTGCCTCCTCCAGCTTCATATGCACCTCTAAAGTACTAGTCCATAATGAAACCCCAGATTCGGGTACGTGACCATGAACGAATCAACCCTGTGCTTTTGCTCCATTCTCTTGTTTCATTCTTTTGACACTTTTTGGCTTTTTTCCATAGCATGTTGTGGATACCTTGCTCGTAGCCAAGGCTTTCTGTGAGCAAGCTTATCAACAGACAGAGCGGCTCATGGCAACCAACAAATAATCAAGATGAAAGACGCCGAACTGGAGTCACTAATGGCCAATCTAAAAGCCTCACAAGCAGAAGTAGAGAAGCTGAAGGTGACCAAGGCTGCTGCCAATGCTGCGCTGCTAAAGGCCAAGGTCAGCCAAGGCAAGGTAGAGGCTAGCAAGAAGGTGGTCGAGGTCGAAAAGGCTGCAGTGGATGCAGTGCTTGCCACTCTGTAGTCGGAGACACTCAAACATATGACCTCATCGGCACGCCTTGCAACTTCTTACATGATCGACATGGTGAAGAGCCACCATCCGGACCTGGACTTCTCAGTTTTAGATGAGGGATTCGCGTGCGAGATGAGCGAGGCTGCCGATCACATTGAGTCCTTCGGGGACCTTGCCGAGGCGTACTCGAGTCAGTTTCCTCGTAACAGGAACATGATCGAGTCCTTCCTAATATGGAGTTATCTCTTCCGCGCATATCTTATCCCTCAGAATTGGACCTGTGATGTCCGAAATCTCTTCATGTTGTTAGGACATATCCTTCACGTATCCTTTGTGGACACATACCCCATGTTTAGATATTCGACAGGTAACTCACCCTGTAAGACCGACGATCTCGTGAAACAGGCTCTGGGACAACTAAGCTGTGTGGGAATCAGGAGTCCTATTAGCTGCTGTGATTATTTTGTATGGTAGGTTGAGCAAAAGCTCTTAATGAATTCAGTGCCTTATTGTAATATCGCTGATCTTTTCAGTTTAAGGTCATTGCAGACGGGGTCTTGTGGGCCTATCTATGAGCTGAAGTAGGTTGGTTTTAGCTCTTGTGAGAGGAGTTCCCACCTATTCCCCCCACCTAATCCCCCATAACCCCATCTTCATTTTTCTTTTTCCTGGCTTCTCCCCCAGCCGATCTACTCCCTCCTGGCTCCTCCTTCTTCCTGGCGTCTCTAGCCAGCAGCCCTTCTCCCCGGTTCCCTACCTCTAGTCGTGCACCCTGCTCCTCCAGCTGAGCTGCTCCCTGGTGCCTCCTTTGAAGAGGAACGCGATATGCTACACTAGCACAAAAAAATCTACCGCGTAACCAGAAAGCTACTCGCAAGAAGGGGATCACATATAAGATTACCACTAGACGCGCAGCGTTGCGGAATCCTTCGCGCGTCGATGTAGTGGATCGTCCTCGCCGCGATCGTTGCGCCGATGGAGCGGATCGTCCTCGCCCGCCGTGGATCGTCCTCCCACGCCGCGATCGCAGCGGCGTCACCGCATGAGTCCACACGTCCGAGGATGGAACGCGCGTGCGTCGTGTGCAAGCACCGGTCGTTCGACAGGGGCAACGAGAAGAGGAGGCTAGGGTTTCGAGTGAATCACTTCTAAACCGTGGGAAAGCACACCCTGCGCCCACCCTCCTCTCTTCCTTATATAGCCACGAGATGAAACCCGAAAACAAGGCCCATCAGCGTGCTAAGCCCACGAGGTCCATTAATTATGGATCAAATCCAAATTAATGCATCCCAGCCCTTTAAGTGTGTGACCCTGCAGGTTCACGTACATTTGGACATGGATTCGAAAAACTCCTTTTCAATCCAATGGTTGGTAGCGGCTCCTTGCAAAGTATGCCAACTCCCAAACATACTATGATTAAATCGGACAGAACCTATCAAAAGTACTTATGTAATAATCCCTTTGCCAAGTATATGAAGATTGAACTCAAGGCGAGAAGCATGTCATCCTTTGATGATTCAATCCATCTCTCGTATCCGTGATATATTAATAAGTTGTGATTGACTCCTCAATCACGGAATGGCCATGCACTTCCTTAATCATATCACACGAGTGGCCTTGTCATATATCTCCGTTTCATTGGAGTGGCAAATTCCATCTTGACTGCTCACTTCCCACTGCACATTTCATAGTAAACATGAAAGCTACCTTTATAACTATCCGGTTAGGAAGTAGTGTTTGATAGCCCCAAGGAAAACTATTACACATGTAGGAATATGACAATCTCGTGTCTAAGGATCATACATCTACTAGGTATGAGATACACGATGACACATAAGAATGAAACATTCTCGCGATGTCCCATTATGGTCTATCTAACCCATGTTCTTCAACATGCGTCCACAATGTATAGATGATATCTCTATATCCCATGATCTATGAAGCATGATCATCGATCACTACATGTCTTTGATCTATTCATCGTTGTCCTATACGATGATATCCGATCGAGATATTTATCGAATTATATCAATAAGTAAAGAGCTTTATAAGCAAGTCACATACTTGTTGATCAATACAATGATATACATTCATTGGACCAATAATCATATTATTATTCATAAACATAGTCATGTTACAATCATCTAAATGATTGCCTCAAGGGCATAGCACTAACAATCTCCCACTTGCACTTGAGTCAATCAATTAAGTGTCTAATACCAATAGAGCTCGTGTGCGCCTCATGCTTAGGCTGTGGCAGTGGCTTTGTCAACGGATCAGCCACATTGGCTTCCGTATGTACTTTGCATATTCTCACGTCACCCCTATCCACAATCTCGCGAATAAGGTGAAAGCGCCGGAGTATGTGTTTAGACTTCTGATGTGATCTAGGCTCTTTTGCTTGTGCAATGGCACCACTATTATCACAATAGATGTCCATTGGACTAGAGGCACTAGCGACCACACCAAGCTCTGTGATAAACTTCTTAATCCACACACCTTCTTTTGCGGCCTCCGAAGCCGCAATGTACTCCGCTTCTGTCGTAGAGTCGGCCACCGTATTTTGCTTGGAACTCTTCCAGCTTACTGCCCCTCCATTAAGTGTAAACACAAACCCGGATTGCGATCGAAAATCATCTTTGTCAGTTTGGAAGCTTGCATCAGTGTAACCCTTTTCAACCAGATCTTCCTCACCTCCAAAAACAAGGAACATACCCTTAGTTCTTCTCAAGTACTTCAGGATATTTTTTACGGCTATCCAATGACCATCACCAGGATCCGCTTAGTATCTGCTCGTGACACTTAGAGCATATGAAACATCTGGGCGTGTACAGATCATGGCATACATAATAGACCCAATAGCTGAAGCATATGGAATCTTGCTCATCCTGTCTCGCTCATCAGATGTCAAAGGACATTGATTCTTGCAGAAGCTAATGCCATGTGACATTGGCATGAAACCTCTCTTGGATTCATGCATATTGAACCTTTTCAATATCTTGTCAATGTACGTTTCCTGACTTAATGCAATTAACCTTTTTGATCTATCTCTATAGATTTTTATGCCCAAGATATAGCATGCTTCTCCCAAGTCCTTCATTGAGAAATTCCTTTTCAATGAAGTCTTAACATCTTCAAGCATAGGAATATCATTCCCGATCAATAATATGTCATTCACATACAAAATCAGAAATACAAGTGCACTCCCACTAGCCTTCTTGTAAACACAAGACTCTTCTTCATTTTTGATAAAATCAAACCCTTTGAATACTTCATCAAAACGAATATTCCAACTCCGAGATGCTTGCTTTAATCTATAAATGGATCTTTGAAGCTTGCATACCCTTTTAGCATATTTAGGATCAACAAAACCTTCAGGTTGTATCATGTATACATCCTCAAAAGATTCCCATTAAGGAAGGTTTGTTTTGACATCCATCCGCCATATTTCATAATCAAAATATGCAAGAATAGCTAAAATGATCCGGACAGACTTGAGCATGGCTCTGGTGAGAAGGTTTCATCATAGTCAACTCCTTGAACTTGTTTGAAACCCTTTGCCACCAACCGTGCCTTATAGATCTGAACATTTCCATCTACGTCTATCTTCTTCTTGAAAATCCATTTGCATTCAATGGTTTTTACACCATCAGGAGAATCGACCAAGTTCCAAACTTGATTGTCATGCATGGATTGAATTTCGGATCTCATGGCTTCAAGCCATTTTTCGGAGTTTGGG
Organism: Otatea glauca; assembly: GCA_036346275.1. Taxonomy (NCBI): domain Eukaryota; kingdom Viridiplantae; phylum Streptophyta; class Magnoliopsida; order Poales; family Poaceae; genus Otatea; species Otatea glauca. The sequence goes on from CM070713.1 coordinate 25,011,718, forward strand.
TCCATCATTGCTTCTTCATAAGTCGTGGGCTCATCATTGTCCAACAATAATATGTTATTCCCATATCTTATAGGTACATGACGTGGCCTTCCCGACCTACGTGGGGCTGGAGTCTTTTCCACAGGTTGTACAATACTTTGTACATCTTGTGAAGGTTCAGTGGTAGCTTGAACATATTCATGTGATTCTCGAACTTCATCAAGATACACATCACTCCTACTAAATTCTTTTGAAAGAAACTCTTTCTCCAAAAAAACACCATTTCGAGCAACAAAAACTTTGTTCTCGTTTCTTTTGTAAAAGTAATATCCTTTTGTTTCTTTAGGATACCCCACAAAAAAGCATTTTTCTGATTTAGATGCGAGTTTATCTGATTGTAAACGTTTTACATAAGCCTCACATCCCCATATCTTGAGCTCATGAAAAGATACAAGGACATGACCGTAAAGTGCTGCCCTAGTATTGTGTTTACTAGAATGAAAACTCTCATATCAAGACCTTGGATCAAGGCGTAGTCCTCCTTTGTATATGCAGAGTTGTAGTTCTTCATACTAAGCATTGGTTCAAACCATTTCGGTACCTTGCTGAATAACAGATTATCGAACAGGGTATTTCAGAATCTTATGGATTTGTCGAAATTTTGAGGCAAAATGGTGGGGATTGTTACAGAAATTGGGTTTTGCCCCAGATTTGGAAAAGGAAAACAATTAAAGGCCAATTGGGCTGGCCCGGCCCATGTAGCTAGCCCGGCTGCTGAAGATGAGGCACCATTCGGTGCCTTATCCCGAGCGAGGAGAGGAACCAGGGGGAGCCGGTCAAGGCGAGGGCGGCAGCGACCGAGTCGCCCGACTCAGTCACCCCACACATGGCGCCGGTGGGTTCCGCCTTTGGCTTCGGTGGGTTCGTCCTCCCTCTCGCGTACTCCTTTAAAATCGGTGGGAGCACCTCCCTCCTCCATGCAGTGAAAAATTCCTCTTCTGATCCCCTCTAATGCGATCCCAGTCTTCCCTATCCGGTTGGGTTTTTGGCTTTATTCTTGGTTTTTCGACGACCTCTTGTGATCCCAAGCATCGATTCAACCTTGATTCAACTCGTGGATGACCGCTCTTGCGTGTAACCCTAGTTGAATCTTGATGTTCATCTTTGCCCGAGGGTTTGCTTGATGGTCTGGGAAGCCATACGGTGCTAGATAAAAATGGTGGCCTAACTTGCAAGGTCTTGCTTGTTGGCTGCTTGATCCAGTTTTGAGGTGTTGGATTGGAGCACGATTGTGGTTGCCCATGGCCTGTGACCTGCTGGTTTTGGTCGGCTGGTCCATTCCCTTGGCCTGGGAGAGGGTTCTGAGGTCCTGAGCAGTGCCTGCTACTTCTCAGGATTATTGGTTGAATTGCCTCAATCAGTGATTTGTGGCTTTGTATCTCAGGAACGTTGGCTGGTGATTTCTACAGCATTGTAGCGGCGATATCGTTTTCTGGGACAACGTCTTTGATGTGCCTAGCTGATTAACACTGATAGCCTGTCGGTGTTTTGTGAGTATTCTAAACTCTTGTGATTTATTGACTTGGGAACCTTGCATGTGGCGACGTTGCTGTTCTATGAGGATTTGGGATAGATAGATGATTTGTGACAACATATCTTTACCCCAAAATATTTGATTTGATTAATTGATTATCTCCTGGTAGTTGGCAGTACATATATTTGTGTTAGATTGCTTGCTGTTTTCACTTATAGCTGCTGTCCTGTTTACTTCCTTTGTTCGGCTGTTGGTGAATGTCCAGTAAGCTTTGTTGAAATTGGTTCACATATTTATATGCACTGTTCTAGGTAATCAATTGATTAAGTTTATTAAAACGTCAAGTATTGATTCTGTTTTAGAGGTAAGGTTGTCACAAATCAATCTATAATTTGTCCCTAGTGGCGAGGAAGGCCTTTTTGAGGTAACCCGACATCTGAGAACACTATAAATCGACTTGAGCAATTTTTGCTAGTTATTTTTGCCTCTATTGTTGTTCATAAACATGCATATGCTTAAATGTCTGATTATGAGTACATTTGCTATGATATTATCAAGTATCAGGTTTCAGTATATATGCATATGCTTATATGACATTTTTTATCCTTGGTTATTCTTTATGTTTGGAATTAATGTCTTGATAAATTTGTTAATACCGTGATATTTACAACACTTTGGCACCATGGCTTTAGCCGGCAAATCTGTAACTTTTACCAAAGCCGCTCCTAAAAAACATATTATAACCTTCATCGAATTGCATGTATGGGTTTCTAAAACAGGAACATTAAGATGCACCGAGTTTCGATGCGCTCACCTCAAAACTCAGCAATATAAGTCAATATCAAATGGATCTAAATATTAATTCTTACCAAATTTGAATCTAAACAGATTTAAAGCAGCGAAGTAGAGTATGTATTTCACAAGTATGCATTTTTATTGGGGAAACTATGCATTTTTTCATTACCAATACATGGATTTGCATTATTTAATGGTCCAGCTCCTGATCTTTATTGCACTTTTTTTGGTTGCGAGGTGGGGGTGGTAGGGGGTGGGTTCGACTGTGACTGTGAGCAACACAATGTAGCTCCCACTTTTTTATTGAAGTTACATGATTGAATAGGTTCATTCAAAGGAGTTTAAGTACGTTTGTACAGTTCTAATCTGATCTACTGAATTGTTCACTTGCTTGATTTGGAAGCTTGTTTATAGGGAAAAGAATGGACTTTTCTGGCTTTTTGGTTCTTATTGGTGATGATTGTTAGATTACATTTTGGTGAGTTCTTAGTCGCTAAATTGGTAATGTTAATTTATATGCAAAGAAAATTATTGCAGTTCCACTGTGAGCCATGGTGATGGCATCTTGCTCGATTATCTCTAAAGTCATAGAATAGATGAATATAACATACCTTATGCCAGAAAGAATTCCTCGCTACCTAGCCATTGCCCGTACGCTCCGTCGCACCTGCGGCCAATCGCGTCAAGTCCGTGCCTCTCCTGCATCCTGCGTGCTTGTTTGTGTTGCCCCGTCCGTTCCTTGGACCATCCGCTCTCGCGATGGTTCTTTGCTTGTCGTCGATTCGGGTCATAGACATCTTTACCACACCCGCTTCCTCGGGGAAGGGCCCTCCTTCGTACGGCGCCCATCACCGAGAGAAAACACACGAAACACTAGAAGGAATGATGAGGACATCTTTTCTATTGACACAACCGCGTCTAGTCACTCATCTCATATACAACAAGCTGAACCAGTATTACAAGGACCAATTACTCGTGCTCGAGCATGTTGACTCAATTATCATGTGAATACGTTTCTAGGTTTTGATACAAATGATTCACAGAATGGAATGATATTTAATCCTTGTGATGATTTTATTGTCCTTAGGAACCAAGGAGAAGAACCTCAAAACGCCAAGCATAAAACCAAGTCGTCATGTGCGCGAGTTTGACTAGGATTCGACCTCCCTAATAACACCAACTTAAAACGGCCATAACTTTTGATCCACAAGGGTGTTCAAGGCACATGAGTACTTGATAGAAAGATTTCTTCTCCCTCTTTCCAATGGATCCAGTTTCACCTCCAAATTCCATCTGAGCTGTCCGAAATCTGCAAAACAAATCACATCACTTTTTCAGTCCGAGTCAAAGTGGGCCTTGGGCCTTGTAATCAAGTTGTATTCGGTCTCCCTAGGCTTTGATCGATCTCCTCCTCTTATCCCATAAATATCCAGCCTCACCCTCATCTAGAATTTGGGTTTTGTTTATATTAAAGTTAGCCTTTGCTACTGCTGAAGAGGAACGCGGTATGCTACACTAGCACAAAAAAAAAACTATCGCATAACCAGAAAGCTACTCGCAAGAAGGGGATCACAGATTAGATTACCACTAGACGCGCAGCTACTTTAATCCTTCGCGTCGATGTAGTGGAACGTCCTCGCCGCGATCGTTGCGTCGATGGAGTGGATCGTCTCCCACGCCGCATCGCAGCAAAGATCACCGCAGATCCACACGTCCGAGGATGGAACACCGCGTCGGTTTGCAAGCACCTGGTCGCTCGGCAGGGGCAGCGAGAGGAGGAGGTTAGGGTTTCGGGTGAATCACTTCTAAACCGTGGAAAAGCACACACTGTGCCCACCCTCCTCCCCTCCTTATATAGCCACAAGATGAAACCCTAAACCAGGGCCCATTTGTGTGCTAAGCCCACGAGGTCCATTAATTACGGATCCAATCCAAATTAATGCGTCCCAGCCCATTAAGTGTGTGACCCTGCAGGTTCACGTACGTTTGGACATGGATTCGGAAAACTCCTTTTCAATCCAATAGTTGGTAGCGGCTCCTTGCAAAGTATGCCAACTCCCAAACATACTATGATCAAATTGGACAGAATCTATCAAAAGTACTCATGTAATAATCTCTTTGCCAAGTATATGAAGATTGAACTCAAGACGAGAAGTATGTCATCTTTTGATGATTCAATCCATCTCTCGTATCCGTGATATATTAATAAGTTGTGATTGACTCCTCAATCACGACATGGCCATGCACTTCCTTAATCATATCACACGAGTGGCCTTGTCATATATCCCCGTTTTATTAGAGTGGCAAATTCCATCTTGACTGCTCACTTCCCTCTACACGTTTCATAGTAAACATGAAAGCTACCTTTATAACTATCCGGTTAGGAAGTAGTGTTTGATAGCCCCAAGGAAAACTATTACACATGTAGGGAATATGACAATCTCAGGTCTAAGGATCATACATCTACTATGTATGAGATACACTGATGACACATAAGAATGAAACATTCTCGCAGTGTCCCATGACGGGTCTATCTAACCCATGTTCTTCAACATGTGTCCACAATGTATAGATGATATCTCCATATCCCATGATCTATGAAGCATGATCATCGATCACTACATGTGATGATCTATTCATCGTTGTCCTATACGTGATATCCGATCAGAGATATTTATCGAATTATATCAATAAGTAAAGAGCTTCATAAGCAAGTCACATACTTGTTGATCAATACAATGATATACATTCATTGGATCAATAATCATATTATTATTCATAAACATAGTCATGTTACAATCATCTAAATGATTGCCTCAAGGGCATAACACTAACAATTGCATCTTGTAATCGTGCGTGTCAGCTAGACCGCCCATATTACTTATCTTTGGAACCCCTCCACCATCTTGTGATTTCAGATTTTCTTGTTCATCTTGTTCTTGCTCGTTCTTCGATTGCTTGCAGTGACAAAGACCTTCGGGTTAGGTTGATCGTACTCTAGTAAGATCAATAACGCTTTGAAGTTGGTGTATCGATCGCTAACACACAACGTATTGGACGATTGTAGTCGGGTCGTCAACGTCTCCTCATGAAGCCTTGAAAGCCTCCAATTAGCCAACGCCTCCACCGTCTATAGGTTGTAGCACCACCATCCCCATCTTCCATGGCTAAGTATTGTTATATCCTCTTGTGCTTTACCGTATATGCCTCTATATGCACCCTACGACTCCCTACGTAGACTAGTGTCCGAGTGTGTGTGTGTGCTTAATCTCTTACTGGCTGCTTAATTAGCTATCCAATAATCTGATTGGAAATACCAGGATTGGTTTTGGTATTGCTCTGGGTGGTCCTTATAATTGCCACTTTGTTTCAGATGCAATAGCTTGTTTTAAGTCTTGATTTTAGTATTTCTATATGGAACCAATATGTTGGAGCCTGAATGAACGCCCAACCATAGAAATTTGATAGTTGTTTAAATAGGTTCATTTGATTGTGTTTGTCTTAACGCTTTTAATAGGACACCAGCCATCTATGTATCAGTTATACAGTAACATAGGCATATCGAAATAGTTTCCCGGTTGTGTTTGTCTTAGCTGTTTAATATATGAGTGTGGCACACAGATAATTACATGATATTATTATTTTTAGAATGCTAAGGTAGATGAACACAGGAGTTTACTTGCTGAACGTTCTCTTGGGTATTCTCAGTTCTGTTGGGGGTTCCAATTTGTTGATGTGGTTTGGGGGTTGTGTTTCCTTTTTTCATGTGTTGAGCTGGTATGGATCCCTAGTAGTTTCATGCATACTCCCTTTCTCCCTGCAAGAACTATGCTTCCAATGAAAGATGGCAAATGTTTCCTTTTGGCTATAAAAGATGACGAGATGAATTTGGATTACATGAGAAGTTATCGTGAATAATTCCCATTCATTGAATTTTCCTCGCTAGCTTTCATTTGAATGTTCTGAGAGTTAATTGGTTGCGAGTATGGTTGAGAGTAACAATTAGTTTTCTTCTCTCCTTTTATGCAGGTTCATGGTTCGAATTAACAGAGTAGACTTCTTGAAAAAATTGACTCAAGGTTGGTATAGACTCATGGAATGCAGCTCAGTAAGAAAACACAAGTGTTGTCAAAACGTTGCAGAGAGTAGATACATAAGCATATAATTGAATATATCCTGTAAGAATTGCTTATGCACATTCCATTTGTAGCTTATACACAGTTTGGAGGCTGGTTTTGTGAGGGAAATCAAGCCAATTTCTGACGGGTAAGAAGGAAGCAATTCTTCTCTTCGGTTACAACAGTAGACAGTAAGAATTTGAAATTAAATTGTCCATTCGAGCAATGCAAAATTACAACCTGCTGATTGCTGCTTCCGATCTTGTTCTAAACTTTATATTTATGCTTTCCAGTGGCAGGGCATGATTAGTGACACATCAAATGCTGAATCAAGGTTGGATGTTGACGATTTTGGTTCATCATTTTTTTAGAAAACAGTTGACTATGGTTGCCTTGCACTTCGGGAGCTTTGTTCTATTCAGTTTTGATAGCATTATTGGCTATATTTGTCTTAGCTATGCTAATCTCTTGAATTGTTCGTGCGTTACCTATCCACTGTTGATGTTTGTTTTACCATCTGAGCACTTTATTGAAATTCACATGGCGCAACATAGTGCACGTCTCTGGCTAGTGACACTCATACAAGACTATGCATTCCCGAGTTAACGTGGCTTGGAGTATCATAGAAAGATGTTCAACTTTTGAAATCGACTAATCTTAAAATGTAATAGGACTACACTTTGATGTATTGTGATTTCTTCTTGTCCAAATTAACTTTATTTCCTTATTTGTCCATTATAACCTGTACTAATTTCCCAATCATTTCCAGATTCATGGTAATTGCATAAAATAACCAGTGTAATCATTTTGTTGCAATCCACTAAATTCTTTATTTTGGATTCAAACGATAACACCATGTATGCTATAGCTAATGAAAAATATTACAATGTTTTTGTGATAGGATAATATTGGAATGTTGATAGTATTTGTTTTTATGATGTCGGCCAAGAATAGCAACGTAGACCTAACAAGGGATGTGTCACAGAGTGGAGCCGGGCATGTTGGCGAAGCTAAGGATGTGGTGTAGGCAAAGTACAATGGAGGGGACACGGTGTGGGCTAGGGCGGAATTTAGCAGGTTACTTCCACAGTTCCACGGAGTCACTGGTCTGATTTAAGCAAATTCTATGTACAATGTACATGATTTTTTTTATAACAACGCTCGAACACTTAACTAATAACCTGTAAATTAGGAGACGCCTGTACTTTTCCTTAATCTCCCCCGCTTTTCCCTGAATCACCTCCTTGTACCGTCGACGAATCGTCACATTCCGAATTTAAGTAGTCCAAAAGGCTTCCCGAAGAGGGCTGCTGCGGGAGAAGCCTGTATCTCGAGACACATTTGAGGTAAAATAGTATGGTTAACGTTAGGCAAAAATCAAGTTGTCTATGCTTATCAAAATCGGACAAAATATGCTGGATTTAGACTGTTCTTTTTTACACATTCTCTCCCGCAATTTTTACACATTAACCTCACGCAGGCAAGGTTGGTCATATCAGCTTTTGGGACTAAGCAAAGGACAAATCACGTCCTCTGGGCTCTGCATGCAGACTCCCCTCGTATCGACATTCGACGGTAGAAGTGTCTAAAAGCAATAGCGGCCGGCCAACTTCTATATTCGTCCGCTTCTTCGAAATTGTTCTTTTTAAGTTTGCGACCTGTCAAGCCAGGATTTGCACAGCCCATGCTCTGACGCTAGAGTACTACATCAACGCGGTTACTTCAGCCACAACTCGATTTAAAAAAGAGGATGCCTGCCTAAACCTAACAATATTCGTCCACAATTCTTTTAAGGCCCCATTTGAAACGGGTTTTTTTTTTCCCAATTCCATTAAAACTGCAGCCGTTTTTTCTAAAATTTATATGAAATTCCTGCCTTCCAAACGGTATTAAATCTTCAGTAAAACGCGTTCGCAAAAATTTACCATCTGACCAGAGTGAATGTATTCATAATTCCAATGGTAATCTCATCCAAGTAGCAAGAAGATCGCCAAGAGAAGGAAAAAAACATGTGACTAGATTAGAGAAAACAGAACTAAATAACAAAGCAACTGACTTGACTCAAACTGCAGGACAAATTCGCAGCGAATTACACCGAGGATTCACTGCCAATACTCCATCCGACCCTGACGGCAACGAACTCAAAATCCAATAGGCAATCGCGCGTGCTCGATTGCATTTTATTCCTTACGATGCCGACACCAAGATCATCAATGGCTCACACCTTGAAGCTGAAGCTGAGGAGGATCTTGTTGAGCCCACCCTTCCAGCCGCCGCTACCCTTCTTGCCCGGGCTATTCGCCGCCGTCGTCGCCATCGCCAGCTCCGACGCGGCGTCGTTGGCGACGGGCTCGCGCGCGGCCTTCTGCCAGAGCAGGAAACTCCTGCACCCGTTGAAACTGATCCTCTCATCGGCCTTGAGTGCTGCACGGCACGAAAGATCAAACCGAGAAGGGGTCACAGCCAAGAAACAGAGCAGATTGTGGCGGGTTAAGCAGAGAAGAACTTGCGTTTGAGTTGTTGCCGTACCGTCGGATCTGCCGTTGGAGGTGTAGAGGAGGAAGTTGGCGGAGTCGGCGCCGAGCAGCGGCATACGGCCCTCGCGCGCGTAGCAGCGTAGCGTAGCGCGGATGAGGCCTGTGACTGACTCGCCATCGTTAACCAGGAACCGCAGCGGTCCGGCGCTGCCGAGCACGGTCACCGTCACGAGCACGCGCGACCGGCCGCCGACACCCACCGTAGCCTTGCCGCGGGGTTCCACCTTCCTGAGCTTCATCGGGAGCATCGACGGCTCCGCAACAGCCATATTAACGAACCAATCGAATCAAAACCAAACTAATAAACCAAAATCGCTGCTTCTGAATTTTTTTCCCTATCCTTTCGTGGCAAAGAAAAAAATTCTAGATCAAAAAGAATCGAAGAATCGCCCGCTCGTCGGCGAGCCGTTCACGGGTCGAGGCCGATGCAGCGGTGGTACCAGCCCTGCATGCAGGATCCGAAGCCGCGGAAGGAGGCGGAGGTGGCCCTCTCCGGCTGCGGTGGCAAGGAGGGCGACGCGGAGGTCGTGAGGGCTCCCACCATTCACAAGGGTGGACTCGTCTTCGCGCGGCGGTCGGAGAGATCTGGAGGCGCTTCTTGGCTCCCTGCCGTTCGGCGGTCGAGAGGACGGAGGAGGAGGACGCTGTCGGTTTGGTTAGGGGGACTCCAGGGCCCGAGGCGTGATAATAAGCATAGAGATATCACCAAGGCACGCCACCTCTGAGGAGTCTAGTTCGGCGGCCGCGTGGTGGGTTGGGCTGCCGCTGGGGTTTCCTAATCTTTCTGGTTTCTCTGAGAGATGATCTTGGCCGTTGATGGGGAGAGATGAACGGTGGATGCTAGTCTACTGTGTGCACGAGGTGGGTGGTTCGGATCTGTAGCCTGTAGGGCTGTTTGCTGGCTGGCTGGCTTGCTAGGTTTTCTTTTATTTGTTTTCGTTTCCTTTTTCACGCGATCTGTTTGTCCTCCCCTTCAGTATTCGAAATTTTTACCTATGAAAAATATTTTTGTTTACAATTAGCCTCTCGTCTAAAGAAATAGCAAGATTAGCTCCTGCACAATTTAATTCAACGGATCGGTTTCGCGGAAAATTTTTTATTTATTTTTTTATCACTTCCCACGGACACAGTCAGCGAGATATATTTTTTATTTTTTTATTCAACATTCAGCGGACTCCGTCCGCTTAATTTAATTTTTTAAAAAACGCCGTACGGGAGCCGAGTTCCAGCGGTTTGAACTGTTGGAACTCGGTTGAAGCGAGGTAAGTGGGGTGAAAAAAAGCGCGTCTGGGAAAAAATATTTATAGGATCGTAACGAAGTCGAAAAATTATGAAATTTTTTGTGAAGGTTTTCTACACATCAATTATATTTTTATAAAAATTTCAGAAGATTATCACATATGAGGAATTTTTAAAAATTCAAACATTACAACTGTCTTAATTAAACACTGACTAATAAGTTTGAAGCGCATGAATAATGAAACAAACCACGTTGAAAATTTGAGAAAATTTTTGTGGAGGTTTTTGACACATAGATTATATTTCTATAAATATTCCAGAAGATTATCACATGTGAGGAATTTCTAAAAATTCAAACATTACAACTGTCTTGATTAAACATTGACTAGTAAGTTTGAAGCGCACGAATAATAAAACAAACCACGTTGAAAATTTGTGAAAATTTTTGTGAAGGTTTTTGACACATCGATTATATTTCTATAAAAATTTCAGAAGGTTTTGTGAAGGTTTGAAACTAGTCAGTGTTTCATCAAAACAGTTGTAATGTTTGAATTTTTAAAAATTCCTCATATATAATAATCTTCTGAAATTTTTTATAGAAATATAATCGATGTGTCAAAAACCTTCACAAAAATTTTCACAAATTTTCAACGTGGTTTGTTTTATTATTCGTGCGCTTCAAACTTACTAGTCAGTGTTTAATCAAGACAGTTGTAATATTTGAATTTTTAAAAATTCCTTATATGTGATAATCTTCTGAAATATTTATAGAAATATAATCTATGTGTCAAAAACCTCCACAAAAATTTTCACAAATTTTCAACGTGATTTGTTTCATTATTAATGCGCTTCAAACTTATTAGTCAGTGTTTAATTAAGACAGTTGTAATGTTTAAATTTTTAAAAATTCCTCATATGTGATAATCTTCTGAAATTCTTATGGAAATATAATTGATGTGTCAAAAACCTTCACAAAAAATTCCATAATTTTTCGACTTCGTTACAGTCTTATAAATATTTTTTTCCGTACGCTGCGTTTTTCACCCCCACCCCACCCCCACCCCACCGAGTTCCAGCGGAACCGCGGGAACTCGGCTCCCGTACGGCGTTTTTAAAAAAATTAAATTAAGTGAATGGAGTCGCTGAATGTTGAATAAAAAAATAAAAAAAATTATCTCGCCGACGTAGTCAGCGGGAAGTGATAAAAAAAAATTCCCAATTAAACTGTACAGAAACTAATCTTGCTATTTCTTCGGGAGAGGCTAATCGCAAACAAAAATATTTTCCAGGCTACAACAGTAAAAATTTCTCCGTCTTTCCTCTCGCGTCGTCCGCCGATTCTCCCCTCACCCTGGGTCGCGTGCTCCGCCGCTTCTCCCGTCGCTTGCCTCGTGCGCTCTGCAAGACAGGTGAGAATCCAATTCTTTTGTGGATTCTTGATCTACTGCTGATCCAAATTATTGTAGTTTGTGAGATGCTAATTTTAGCTGCCTGATATCCTTTCTCACCTTACTTAGTACAGGTACAATTTCTTGTTGATTTTCGAGAACGCCGCTGTTCTATTTAGAGGAAGCATCTTATGTGCTTAGTTACTTGAGCATCTTTTTTGTGAATATTTTTTAAAATTTGCAGATATGGTTCTAGATCTACACTCAAGGGGAATATTGATTGTAGATATTACACCTTGCAATTTTCTCCTTGATGAACATGACCGTGCTGTGCTGGGGGATTTTGGGATTCCATCCTTGCTGTTTGGATGTTAAATGGTATTTAGCCATGGCGTGGCAGGTCATCAGACGAGGTCTATCAGTTGGTTGTCCTGAAGAAAGAAAGACCAGTATTCCCATACAGTTTGCCTCTAGAGATTGAGAACGTCCTTTCTGGGTGTTTTGAGTATTGACTTTAGAGACCACCCCTTGATGGCAGATATCTTACATGTATTTGACAGGTACTAGGCTAAATCTTCTGCTTTTGTAGTGTCAGTGATTTACAAGCTTTGGTTAAATTGCATTCAGATGACTAATTTTTGCCGTGCCTCATTCTAACTCTTGCTTATATTAGGATTTATGACTGCTAAGTTGTATTAAAGTCTGTCATGTGAAAGCATGGAACTGCCATTTTGTAATGCTCATATGCTTTCATACTTTTATTGTATATGGTCTATCTTTGGTCAATATCCTTGTTTTTCTTCCTCTGCAATTATTTTGACTGTGTCCTAGGCAGATATCTTACCTGTATTTGACAGGTAATAGGCTAAATCTTCTGCTTTTGCAGTGTGAGTGATTTACAAGCTTTGGTTAAATTGCATTCAGATTACTAATTTTTGCCATGCCTCATCCTAACTCTTGCTTATATTATGATTTATGACTGCTAAGTTGTATTAAAGTCTGTCATGTGAAAACATGGAACTGCGTTTTTGTAATGCTCATATGCTTTCATACTTTTGTTTTATATGGTCTATCTTTGGTCAATATCCTTGTTTTTCTTCCTCTACAATTATTTTAACTGTGTCCTAGGCTCCTATCAGTACTTTGGAAGGCCTGATCCTACAACACAAAATGACCCACACTGTCCAACTGCGCTTCGATGATCAGTGATACAGAATTGTTAAACGTAAAGCTTATCCGGTGCTTAGATTTTTTCCTGCGCTTTACTGATTTTTCTGCTTTCTATTAAAACTTGAGTTGTTTTTGTTTTGATATTTTTAAATTTTAGTGATAGATTATTTTGAAAGCTGGAATTGATGTAAATATAGGAAGTGCTCAAAACATGACACCGCTTCATGTTGCACTGAATAGAGGTGCAAACTCATGTGTTGGCTTACTTTTAGCGCCTGGACTAGACTGCGATCTACAGGTATTGTGCCTTACTGCCTTTTCCGACCATTTTCAAAGATAACAGTACATAGTCTACAAGCTTAGCTCAATAAAATGATCTTGTGTTATTTTTTGTGACCAAACTTTTTTCCTCAAAATAGATACATCTTGGAAAGTGTAGGTACTGCTCATGAAGTTATCCATAAGATTCATATTGAAAAAAAAGATGTTTTGGTTGTCAAACTTGACTATGAGAAGGCGTATGATATGGTAAACTGGGTTTTCCCACATGAGATCCTTTGAGAGAGGTTTCGGTTATAAATGGCAGATTTGGATTCATGAAATTCTTAAGAAATGCTCTGTTGGGATTAAGATAAACAATATGGAAAGTCAGTTTTTTTAGATTGGCGAAGGTTTAAGACAGGGTTATCCCCTATCCCCTGTTCTTTCTAATTTAGTAGCTGATGTCTTCACTAATATGTTACAAAAAGCTGACCATAATAGTCTTATTAAGAGCTTATGTTCTGATTTTAGTCCTAATGGAATTGTTAATCTTCAATGTGCAGATGATACATTGCTTTTCTTTCAAAATAATGCCAATTATGCTCTTCATCTTAAGTGGCTTGCCGTTTTTGAACAGATGTCTCAGACGAGGATAAATTTTCACAGAGCGAACTCATTTATATTGGTATGTGTGGACTGGAAACTAGAAAACTTGCTGATATCTTTTGCTGTCAAATTGCTTCTTTCCCTATTAAATATCTTGCCATTCCCGCTCATTTTCACAAACTTAGGAGAGAAGAGTTGCAACCTTTGATTGAGAAAATTTCCAAGGGAATTGTAGGCTGGAGAAGGAAGCTCATCATATTCTTCATTACTCTTTCCCATAATTGTTTTACTTCATTGCTTCCTCCTACCTTGCTCAACGTATTTACTACTCACTGCTTATGTTTTCCATCGGTATCTTTTCCCATTTCCTATCTTTTTGCAGAACATTTACTTGATTTCAAAACACTTATCTTGTTTATTCTTGTGTGGATGGACTATGCTTGATGTCAGCCAAGAGTCACATTGTTGGCAGGTCCATGTGAGAACTACTCGATTCTCACAGTATATCGATGAGAACAAACCTGACAGGGTCCTCCACCTTGATCTGGTTTTCCTTGAACCGGTACAGTTCATGCTCTTCTTGTCTTCATTGTCTCATCTCAACCAATCTTCAGCATCGGTCTCATGATATCCTATTTTCGGTTTCAGGGTACAGCCATGGATGCACAGATTCTAGAACGACATCTAGCACGGTTCACTCCATTACTCAAAGAGGATTCGGTATACTATGTGGAGTACTTTGGAGTGACTGATGCAAGCCAAAATTATTGACCCGTTGATAATATTCTAATGGCTATATTCACTGCACACACAAAGATTAGCGAGATAGCTCCTGTTCCGAAAAGGTTCCCCACATATGCATGCACACCTGTTTCATTTGATGTTCTCAGGAGCAGAGCAAACGATAAGTTACTGTTGTCTGGTATTGTTTATATCGACCCATCCCTTTCCTTCTCCGACATTGCATAATAGAATGCTATTTGTTTTGTCATTATATATTTTGAACAAATGATCATCGACACACAGATACTATAGGAATTATCACAACTGTGTCACACATAAAGACAATTGCATTCAAAGGAATACCCAAGCCAATTCGAAACATTCGCATCATAGATGGCAGGTGTGTCCACATGAATCTATATTTTCCCAATTGTTTATAGAAAATAACGTTTCTATGATCAACCTCGAGTGCGGATATTACTTTCATACATACCCTATGGAATCCTCTTGTGTACCCAGTTCTGTTATCATGATCGCTGGATATGCAAACACTAAAATCTTTGTCACAGGGAAAACGCGGAGGTCACGCTATGCGGATCACATGCCATCCAATTTGATGCCGATGCCATGCAGACTAAATCACGTCGAGCCCTGGTTGTCCTACTGTTAATTGGGTTAATAGTTAAGTTATGTAACGGTATGCACCACCCACGCTAGTCCCTTTTTTCATTTGTTCAACTATTATCTTGATTCGATAACTCTTGGTTACCGTTCTGGTTCACTGCTATGTGTGGAGCTCATATCTTTCCTGACAGATCAGTTGTTTGTAATTTGCAGACCAACTATGTCTCCAAGGAAGCACTGTTGCCAAATGGTACACAAACGCTACCCTCCCAGAGGTAGCTGCCCTGCAGAATAGGTCTCCTATTTTTCCAAGTTCAGAGCCTATTGATCATGTACACAGGTCCACATCATTGTCCCCTTAAATTGCTTTTCGATGTTAGTGCTTTATTTCACCAATTACTAACTCTATTAATAACATACATAGATTACACTCACTACCACATCCTTTCCTCTATAGTGCCAATGTCACATACTTCCCATGTTTTGCCTTTATTAGCTAAAACTTTTTCCTACTATCGTTCAACTCCCTGAATGTACTATCCATGAGACTTCTATCATAGAGCCATTCATTACGTTTTTATTTGCCTTACCCTTTGCATGGCATAGTTTTGTAGCTGTACCACATGAGATTAAATTGTCCGGTCAATCACGATGCTAAGTTAGGTCATCACCACTACAGTCCCTAAAATCTACAATCTTAGCCCACATAATGTTTTGGTAAACACACTTTTGCCCCCAACCGAAACTATGGCTCAAAGTACTGCACTCATTATTTACTGATACTTCTATGTCTTCAGGGGAAAAGCTATATTGTCAATATCGCTGTCAAAAGCCTTGCTCCAGAGCAGCCATGGTGGTATCTAGGATGTTCTACCTTCTAGAGGAAGGTTACTCGTGAAGGGGAGACTTATAGATGCCCAAGATGTGGCAACATAGCTGTAGACGCATGGTACCCTTTTATTCACTTTATGTTAATATATGTTCTTCTTAAAAATATACTCATCGGCTGTTAAAAATTAACCCCCATGTTTATTACGATAGATACCGAGTCACAGTGTACAGTACTGACCCAAATGATATCAACAGACTGAACGCGAAAGTGGCAGAGCTCACATTCTTTTCGGAGATTGCGCAGGAACTTATTGGTTGCCCAGTGCTCCTCCTCGTTGCGACTGCTGAGGGTCTTCAGGGCTTCATCCCGTCACAACTAACAAGCCTCTATGGAAGACAGTATAATTTAAAGGTGTCCGTCACAAGACGAGCCCTGCAATGAGTTAGGATATCGTACCAAGTTGATTCCGTGTCGACTCTCTTTCTTCCCTCGCCATCTGCCTCTGGCAGTAAACAGCCGAGTCATGGAACAAATACTACTGTGACTGATTATAGCACTACCCCAGAAACACCGACATGTGTTCCGATCACAGTGGACAGACAGTTGCCAAGTGCTATCCCTACCATGGGCATCACTGATCCAACCAAGATTCAGCTCACTGTCTCTACGCACCATGAACTCTCCATTGGCTCTCAAGAACATATACACTGTCTACCTCTGACAAGATTGCGCAATTCAGCAGCCCCTGTGATAGTAATGCACTTCCAGCTGCCTTGGTTCACGAAGCTCACAAAATTCCCACATCTTGCCAGGTCTGTTCTAAAATCCTAACTTTAGTGTCAGAGTAATAAGTATTATTACCCACATGTACATACGGTCACCGACGAAACAACTGATCCTCATGATCTCTTATTGGCAGTAACACTTCAATGCTATTTATGCCTAATCTTTATTGAATAGAGTCGACCACATATAATAAGGGATAACTATCACAATTCCTATACATAGACAAGCATTTACCACATTCAGTATTTTTGCCATACGTAGGTAATACATTGCGATTTTATCTACATAGAGTACACAATGTCTTTTGATTTGACTCATTTCAGACATGTTCCCCTAAACATGTTTCAGATTCTGACAACAGCAAGACAATCCAACCCATGCAGTTCTCCTGAAGGAACACCACCATTAATTGAGGTCAGCAACCTTAATCACTACATCATCTTTGCTAACTATAAATTTACAAAGGGAATAACTTCTCATATCCCACCTTCATAACCTACGGATGATTCCGACAGAATCTAAACTCAAGTGGACACTATGCACTCCCATCAACGATTTGGTTGCCACGGAAGCAAACCAAGATTATACCCTTATACACATAGACAGGCATTATTGTTGTGATCGTTTAGCGTAGAACACTGACATATTACTTCCATAGCAATAAGTGCTCCAAACATTATCCAACAAAAGCCACCGATCAAGAGAAGGCTGTTTCCACAGGAAGAGACTGATTAACACCAAAAAAGGTATTTCATATTATACCAAATCCCTCACAATTACCTGCATTTAGCCTTAACGTTTTTCGTACCTATTCACCCAGGCAACTACTCGCGGCTAAAAAGATATTACTTTTCTGTGCCGGTCCCTATAAGACGGTGCCATACAAACACTACCAGACTTCTACCCTTAATATGTTTTGTTATGCTCAAGGGTTTCAGATAGCTGAGACTGTTCATCACGTTTTTCATCATCTGTAGATATATAGCCGTAGTCCTTTTGCTCCTTGTTCAGAATTGTGATTGCGTCCCACAATGTACTCCGTAATTAGTCATGGATCTTAACTCTTGACTTATATCCTAGCTTGTGGTTCACACTTAAACTGTATATACATCTGTTATGTGTATACTTAATAAAACTATTACAACAGCATCCTTAAATAATTTTATTCCTGTATAATATGACAGTACCATTACAACTCCCATATTTTACATCTACTTTGTTTCGATTGGCACCGTACGTCATCGATCCTAACCAAAATGAACAAATGATCTAAAAGCACCATCGACCTTTTTCTATCTCTTAATAAAACAAACGACAGTACAACTACTAGCCATATGCCCATACTCGACCATATGTGCAACGGCGTAGCGTAGCACACAAATCGTCTTAGTTTGATACATGCCACTCCGAAGTTCTCGCTTCGAAATATGCTACTGCAAAATTAAAAATTGGAAATGTACCACTGCTAACACGTGGAAACATGTCATTATAAAATTTTTGAGATGATCGGACCGTTTATTTGAGTAAAATTACAAGATTGCTGTATAACATAGGACATTATGACATACGTACGATGAACGCTAGTTTTGTTTTTCATTGCCACTTCAGATGTTTATTCATTTAATTATGATACTTTAATTACATTCGCATCATGTTATATTTTTCTTTTCATGTCACCGCTGCGGACAATTGTTGATAGCCTGGTAGATTCATTCTATATGAATGAAAGAAGATGGATTAGATGCTTATTTTGTTACTACAAACACACACACATATATATATATATTTCTCTAAATTTTAAATAGAAAAACCGTTTACAAGATTATTCATAAATCCGCTTAACGTATAAACACTAAAAGGTGGAGTGACCGTTCTTTCACCGTTTACCATTATTTACAACATTGGTTATAACGAGTATTGCTAGATCTTACCAGCCCTCTATAGGATCGTTGGCTGAATAATTGATCTAGATCTACTGCTAGTAAAACTACAGTGGCTCTGATAGTCAATGGACATGTCCAATGAAATTTTCCTCAGTGTTGACAAAAAATTGAATAAATACTTACGAAATAAAAGTTGAGTGTTTTGTTCCTTCAACGAATCAACATTCCCTAGAAATCTTAGTGGTGGATAAAGATTCAAAATTCTAAATGCAAGTTAAGTAAAGGGAAATTAATGCGAGTCCAAGTGATTGCAACAGACGGCTACATTCAGGTAACACATTCAGCTGAAGCTATGTATAAAATGTGCATGCATTTATGCAGATATGGTAAAGGGGGAGATATAATGAGATAAAACTTTAAAGATAGCAAATATGCACTAAGTAAAAAGATAAAAATAGTGATTGTTATCAATTTGTGAAGGTATGATAAAAATATTTTGTAAATACCTGAAGATTGCTCATATCCGTTATTTTTTCTAGCAGTCAGCTCTAGAGTACCGAGACAAAGGGTTCCGAATATGTCACAACCTTGTATGGGGCCGTATTCCTCTGCGAAATCGGCTCAACGTACTGCAGATGCCTAGTGGGTTCAATCGACTGTGGAACCGATCGGGGAAGAGAATAGAACGGAGCCGATGATGGTAAATTGGCTAGCATGTCCAACTTAGTAGCATTGATATACGCCTGATAATGCACATCCCCACTTGCATGAAGATCTCACGGCAGTATGACACTAGGCTGGGTTGGCATCATTGTCAGGGATGAAGTTATAGCTGATAGTTTAGGATCGGCTACTGGGCTTTGAGTGTTTTGTACTACCGAATAAACAGGGTAATTCGGCAGGGATTCATTGGGTCGAGCAGGCTTCCAGCCAATGCCAACTCTTGAGCTGTTGTCTATGCGCTATTAGCTATCATCGGTTTTAAGAGTTGTGACTAGAGCCAATGATTGGTTAATCAAAGCATGATGCACAGATTGATTAATAATATCAGATAATTCAGCTTGTGCAGGCATGTATTGACTCACCGAGGTGTTGGTAATCCCTGCATCGTCGAGGGCATTAACCGTCAGCAATGCAGCCTTCTGAGTGACACCGCGATGGGTTTTCTGAGAAAAGCTCAACATCATCTTTTCGAGCGCGGCTTTCCGATATCCAATTTTTTTTTATTGTTCTAGTGTTAAATCGTCCAGTGTAGGGATGATTATGGCATCGGAGTTGAGATCGGATGGTGTAATTGATTTCCTCGACGAAGACATCGTGTCCCACCGGGTGTGCCAAAAGTGTGTTGACGCCAAAAGATGTGATGAAGGATCTGTCAGCTACAACACACGAAGAACGCTGGGTTCAGAGGGTTCAAGGCGTGCCAACCAATTTGATTCTGCAATCGGTAAGATGGATGGAAAAATATGCTCAAAGTTTATCTATTGTAACAATGGGCAAAGATATAAACAACCACGTAAAGCCGATTAACTCTATTGTAACGATAAGTACAGTCAGCTGATTAGGGCTAATTAGATGGTAAAAGGTAGATCTTCTTGAAGAATATGCCTTAACCATCTTTTATAGCACATTTGTCAATCGTATTCTTCTCCTATACGTTGTCCACCATGATCCGTATCGGCCTTTACTCGGGCAGAAATCTCCAAGTTTCGATCAATATCAGTCATAATCTCATCTTTAACATTTCCTTTCTTTATCCGATATCGGCTAAAATATCTCTTTATCCTTAGCCTGACAATTTAGCTATGCTTGCCAAATTCTGGTGTAAACACATATGTTGAAAATTTTCGTTATACATATTGTTAGATATGTTGCACGAGAGCGTCTTATTGTACGTCAGGCGCTAGTCATTTTCGTAAAGAGAACACATTTATATTTTCAAATATAAACATTATGTAGCTACGAGTACACGAGAGTCGACTAATTAGAGAGTCACAAACACAGCAAAGACGAAATTTTCCACACCGTTCATTAACTCAACGATCATCGTAAGGCACATGCACACGGACACGGCAAAGGCGAAACCATGTAAACGGCACGCCGCTTGGGTGCAACGCCATCCACGTTCGCCACCTCAGCACGGAGAAATTAGGAAGAACAAAGACATATATGCCTGGTACAGAATCACAGATGCGGAGAATATTCTTGGAACACACAGCCCTTAGGACTATCTAGTTTTCAGGTCTCGTGAATTCTCTGCCATGCACACACGGTCCCACACGCGTCAGCGCCGATCGAGCTGCTGAAACAGAGAGATTCCATCTCTCCGTCGAAGATTCAAAATCTCGACTTAGATTTTAGATTTTGACAAGGTAGAGATTTTGGATCTTGGCGGAATAAAAAAATTTAAAAAATTTAAAATTACTATAGTGATTTCAGTGAATTTTGGCGAGATTTCAGTCAAATTCATTGAGATTTTGGCCTTTTATAACGGTTTTCAAGGTTTTGGTTCCGGTTTTGACTTTATAAGACCGGATTTTGCTCCAAATTTTTGTTGGAGAATTATAATACCTTTTATGATAAATTTATGTGAAAATTTTGTAAAAAAATACATATACAAATTATATAACCCTAATTTGAACCTAACCATAACACTAGTAGCCGATTAGTATTAACCATAATAAGCTTGTTGATTAGTATCAGCTCCTAGCTAGATTGTTAATTTGGTGATCCTGTTACCTAGTAGCCGAATATACGGCCAGATAGGTATAATGATCTCAGGCATCTTATGTGCTCAATTAATGCAAGTTGATTAGTAAAATTTGTCAAATCCGAGTACTTGTTTTGTTTTGTCACTTTTGTCACCAAACCTTCAAATCTAGCTGTCGCATAACTGACAAATTAAAAATTATAAAATAACATTTTTTCACGTAGTTAGCAACCGGCGTCTATCAGAGCTAAGATGATAATACCAATTAATCTGAAGCCTGTCATGTGCTACAAAGTATATGTATAGTTAATCAATCAAATTGTACGAGAGTGCTACTTGTAACAAACAAAAAAAATAATATGCAGTAGAAGCTACACATGTTGATGTAAGATTGTGTCCCGATCTTTCGATGAGAGCGATAACTTCGATTTAGTGGAAACTGATTTTGATGATCCGACTATAACGTACGACGACGATGCGTCTTCGCAATCGCTAAACCAACTCCGGAGGGTTATTGATCTTGCTGTGGGCACGATCAACCTGAACACGAGGTTCAATTACTGCAAGCAACCAAAGAACAAGCAATAACAATAGTACAAGCAATCTGAAATTGCAAATAAGAATTGAGGTTCATGAAAATATAGATCAAAGGTATGGTAGGGTTCTGTGAAGAAGTCTCAATAGGCAGTCGTTCAACACGTCTAGTGGACAATGTAGTTTGGCCCTAGGCTAAAACTATGCTCAATAAAAACCCAAGTGTTTAAAGCGATGGCTACTGAGTATATGAGAGGGAGGGACGTCAGAGGTTTGTCCTAGGGTTGTGTGCACCAGGGGGCGCACACAACTTGGGCTTAGGCCACCACACGCTTACAAGACCCGAAACAGCCTAAAACAATGTTGTAGTATATTATTTCGATGATTCAGACTGATCCATGATGAATCTGTGCTTGGGACCAGACCCATTGAAAAGGTCTCGTTGTAAGCTTTCAATCAAGTACAAAAACTCTCCAATCGGACATCGTATGCGAAAGTTATACTCGTTTTACTTCAGGCTGGTATCCGGAAGCCGAACTAGATTCCAGAACATGATGTATTTGATATCTCTGTCTTCTTGGCCTATGGATGACGTCTTGGAGTTGGTCCAACTAGGTGTGATCGTTTCTATAGTAGTGATATCCTCATCGTCCTCCCTTTCTTGAATTTGAGTCGTCCTCGACTCACGCTCAGCTTTTAGCTCATCCTCAACACAAAACATTCTCATATAGGTCATGCATTTAATTAAATAAAATATTAGCTCAGCCTTTTTTATATATTTTAAATACAAGAAAGACATTTAGAAGATTCACTTGATAATCATCCACATAGCTCAACACTTCTTTACAACATATAAACGCATGACGAAAACTAGCAGTCTTGGATGATTCCTCCCTTCCTTGAAGAAAAACTATCCTCGGTTTTGGACAAGCTGGAGAAGAAACAAGTAACAAAAAGAACAACGTGTACTGAAGGACCATGTGGAGGTCTATCCAGATTTGTGATGAGCGTTTGACTAAATTTGAGCTTGGATTGCTCTTGTTTGAGTTTGATTTGAAATGGATTTTAATTTGGAAATAATTTGAGGTCTTCTCTATTTTCCCGGTGCTACTGGTCAGAATGAGTAAAAATGAATTTTAATGAGTGGACTTTGATGGATTTATTGCATATCTTTGTGGGCATTGCTATGTGAGGAGTTTCCTTGTTTTTGATGGTTGCAGGTCGACGATGCTAGATCATGGTGAGGCGAAGGATGACCGGAACTAGGCGAGGAGTGTCGGAGGTCCAGACGGTCGGTGATCGCCGGAAGATGATCGAAGAGAGTCGTGGCAAGCCGTGAAGACAAGGAACGGTTGAGATGCTAGCTAGACGCTGCATGGATCAATGAGGACATTGGATGTTGGTTTAGTTGATAGGTTAGCGAGTCTAGTTGGTGTGCTTTGAGAACCGTGCAAGAAAACCCATTATGTGTTGTGGGTTTTGGGTGAACTCTTGCATGGTTGGTTGAGTGGTTTAATCCTAGCCCTTGATGGATGCTCTAGGGTTTAGAGGCTCATCCAAGGGTGGTAGGTGGCCCAAGAGTTGTATAAATAGGGGTGGAGGGGTAGCCTTCCCCTTTCGAAGGTTTTGAGGTTTTTGATGCTCATTTGAGCTTTGTCCACATTAATAAGAGGCTTTGTAACCTCTCTTTCCAGAAAATACAAAAATTTTCTTTACATTATTGTGAATTTAAATTGCGCATTTATATTATGTCTTTACTTTACGCAATTTAAATTCAGCATTTACTTTCCCGCATTTACATTCTCGCAATTTACTTTCTCGCAATTTGGATTTGCCTCCTCTCCTTCTGAATGTTGTTCTTCTAGGATGTCTTGAGGGTGTTCATATGGTTTTACATCTTTCTTGCACCCTAGGATAGACTAGAGATCAAGTTTTTATCGAATTGCAAATCTGTCTAGAACTTGTTCTTCACGCAGCAGTCAGTATTTGATTTTTATAAAAGTCTAGAAAAATACTTTTTAAGTGATTCTTGTTGGAGAAGGTGGAAGATTCATATGTCCATCTCTGGAAAAAATTTTGAGTTCACTGGTTGCACCGTTTGAGCGTTATGAAGTGAAAACCGAGCCTCAAACTTTCTGATTGAAGTTCCTGACTGTGTGTAATGCTTGATTTTTCATGTTTATTCTACAAAGCTTTTTGAAGTGATTTTTGGTAGACTGTTTCATGACTCAACTGCTCACTGAAAAATTCCCAAAAAGTTTAGAGCAAAATAAACTCACCAACCACCTGCTCCAAGTGAGGACAATTCCTGGAAAATCTGCTTTTACTTTTCTGGAAAGAGACTTTGGTGTTTTAGCTTTATCTCTTTTAGAAAAGTAGTCTTTGAATTGATTCCTCTTTGTTTGGACACTTGACAACCAAGATTGTGATTAAAAAATCTCTCACATGATTCATGGTTCTCATCCATGCTTGGGGTACACATAGTTGTCTAATTATTCGGTTTTGGAGGGTGTGCGAATCTGAGAAACACTAGTTTAAAGGAAAATCTTTGGGTGTTTCAGATTTTTATTGCGAGATTGTTTGGAGTACTTTGAGTGGGGGAAAATTTTATTTGGGATCATTCACCCCTCCCTCTAATCGCCATTTCGATCCTTCAATTGGTATCAGAGCCGATTTTGCTCTTTCAAAGATCTTGACTGGTCTCAAGAGCCATGGCGATTGACAAGTATTCCACCAAGCCTCATATTTTTGCTGGAGTTGATTTTCCATTTTGGAAATCATGGATGGAGTCATACATCACTGCCTAGGGCTTCCTGATATGGCAGAAGGTGAAACTCCTGTATGAGGTTCTTGCTGATGAAAACGCCACAGCCAAAAATATGGCTGACGTTGAGGCGAACGCTAAAGCAAGGAACATTCTCATACAGGGTCTTAGCTACAGTGAGTATGATAGGATTTCTCACCTTTGTTCTGCTCAAAAGATTTGGGTGACCCTCGATGCTTACCATGAGGGCACTACTCAAATCAAGACCGTGAGGCAGGACCAATTCAAGCATAAGTTCAACAAGTTTGAACAACATGCTGGTGAGAGTCTTGACGAGTGCTTTGGTCGGTTTACGAAGATTTTGAGCGACCTCTGAACAGTCGGTTGCATATACCCTGACTCGAATAATGCTCGATATTTCTTGACCGCACTCGATCTTCGAGTTTGGGAAATGAAAGTGACCACCATCAAGGACACTACTGACTTGTCGACCTTGACTCTTGATGGGCTTTACTCCTATCTCAAGACTCATGAGATCGATGTCGTCTCTCGCAAGACGAAATCACAGTTGATGCCCTTGGTCACTGATCCCACTGGATCTTCTCTTGATCTTTTGCTGGTTTCTCTCTTTCCGCCCTTTGCGAGCTAAACGATGACCAACTGGAAAAATTTCCAGAAAATGAGCTTGCTCTTCTTGCTCGCAAATTTTCACATGCATACAAGAGGGTGAGAGAGATGAAGAGAGGTGGCATGATCACTTGCTTCGAGTGTGGTGGCCCCAACCACATTCGGGCCAATTGCCCCAAATTGGAGAAGGCAAAGAATGACACCGGCGGTTTGGCAAAGAACGACTACATCGATAAGAATCACAACAAGAAGGCTCCAGTTCGCGAGCCAACGCGTGAGAAGAAGTACCGCAACTTCTCCAAGAACAAGAATCTCTTCCACCGCGTCCTCGCCGCGCTTGACGACATCAACCTCTCCGACACAAAGACATGGAGCAACGAGGGCGAGGATGAACCGCAAGAGAAGAAGAGCGGCGACGACTTCTCCGGCATGTGCTTCATGGTCGACGCCAATGACATCAGTGACTCTGAGCTCTACAACGACTTGGGCGAGGTACCCTCCTATAACCAGCTCAATGAAGCTTTCTGCAAATTAAGAAAATTTTATGCTAGAGCTAGAGCTAGGTGTGTGGAGCTAGAGAAAGAAGTAGGTACCTTGACTCGAGAGTTAGCTTCTCTTAGATCTTCTCCCTCTCGAGTCACTGATGACTGTTCTTTGTGTGATGCACTTCTTATGGAGTTCGAGAACCTAAGGACTATGCATGATAGTGTGTTATCTGAACTAGATAGTCTTAGGTTGAAGAATGCTAGCGATGCTTCTGTTGATGCTATTGCACTAGATGCTAGTTTTCTTCATGCTCACTCTACTCCATTATGCTCTAATTGCCCTAAATTGCTTGCTAAAATTAATGTCATGAGCGATCACCTTAGGAAACTTTTTTCTAGAAACGATGAACTTGAAATACATGCTTCTAAGGACCAAGTCAGCTCATGTGAGGGCTGTAGGCAACTGAAACTTGACAATGAATCACTAAATATCAAGTGTGCTAAACTTGCTAAGGACTTACTAGATAAGTCACAAGAAAGTTGCTTGCGATGTAATATGATTGATGGGGTCTTAGATAAAATCCATGTCGAATTTAGGAAGAAGTTAGAAGACCAAGTCCATAGGATTAGAAATGCGTCGTGCATTTCTTGTGAGGCCCTCAAGATTGAGGCAGCCGTGCTGAGAGAGAAAAATGCACGTGCTGAGAGAGCTTCCCTTTCTAGTTCTTCTTCTTCCTCTTTTCCCTGTTCTTCATGTGCCTCTTTCTTCTGGGAGTGTGAGTATCTCATGAGCACTCTCGAGAAGTTTGTAAGAGGTAAGAGGAAACTCAATCTTATTCTAGACCAATCCAAGATTAGCAGATTTAATCAGATCTAGGATTTGACCCCTTGGAGCATGCTCGGGCACATCCTCCTACCATTATGCGCGGCTCCAAGAGTGGTGAGATAGTGGTAGCTCCCAGAGTGAGTACCACTGTGTTTAGGTCTGCTGGGGTTGTCCATGGGATTTCAGATCAGAAGGTTGTTACTCCTGTTGCTTCTGCCTCTAACAAGGCGAAGTACACATGCATCTTCCGTAAGAAGGATGGTCACCTAGTAGATTTCTGTTTCAGGCATGCCAAGAACACTCGGCGTGAGCGTGTTGTTGCTCTTAGGGGTATTCAGGGTCATCCCCAGACTCTGAGTGCTCCTAAGGCACACATTGCTTCTAGACAAGTTAGAGAATCGCCTGCTTTTGGGCAGCGTCCAGGACTCGGTTTTCATGCTGTTTCTTTGAGTTTTAGTCCTAGAGCTGCTCGTGGTTAGCCTTTCCGCCTTCCTCTTGATATTCCTCATTTTTCTCATCGAGGTAGATATCAGCGGCGTGAGGTGTTTTCTGGTAGGAGTTTTAGGTAACCTCACTTGGGTGGTCCGGCCTTTGCACCACGGTGAGCCAACCCAGTTTCAGCTCCTAGATCATCTACTAGAGTTGCTACCGATCTTGTTAGGGTTAAACGTCAGAGAGACACTCGAGTCCAGTCTTCTCCTGTGGCTGGTACTCTGAGGTGTCGTGTGGTTCAGTATTGGGTTTCCAAGTCTTCACTCTATCCCAGTACTGAGTCATCTTTCTTTCTTGTGTCTTGATCAGGTTCATCGAATAGGGAAGGGAGATGTTTGGATTGTTGACTCCGGTTGTTCTCGTCATATGACCGAAGATTCTCGATGGTTCTCTTCCCTAGTCCGAGCCCTCGGTGATGAGTTGATCACTTTCGGGGATGCTTCTTCAGGTAGAGTCATTGCTAAAGGTACCATCTGCATTAATGACAATTTCATTCTTAAAGATGTTGCCTTAGTGAGTAAGTTGCAATACAATTTGCTTTCTGTTTCTCAGCTTATTGATGACTCTTTCGAGGTGAGTTTCAAGAGTAGCGTCAGTAGAATCGTCAATTCTTCAGGAAGGTTAGTTTGCGGGATTTCTAGATATGGGAGAGTCTTTCGTGCTGATTTTTCTGCTTCTTCTGGAGACTCTTCGTTGTTTGATTGCATCAGAGTCCCATGATCTCTCCTTTTGGCATAGGAGACTTGGTCACATTGGTTTTGATCATTTGACCCGAGTCAGCAGCCATGATCTCATTCGTGGTTTGCCAAACTCAAGATGGTTAAAGACTTAGTTTGCTCTCCTTGCCGACATGGAAAGATGGTTACTACTTCTCATCTACCAGTCACTGTTGTGATGACTGATGCACCAGGACAGCTTTTACATATAGACACTGTTGGTCCAGCTAGAGTGCAGTCAGTGGGTGGGAAGTGGTATGTTCTTGTCATAGTCGATGATTTTTCGAGGTACTCTTGGGTGTTTTTCATGTCCTCGAAGGATGAGACTTTTACCCATTTTAGGGGTTTGGTTCATAGGTTGTCTTTTGAGCTCCCTGGTGCCCTACGAGTTATACGCAGTGACAATGGCACAGAGTTCAAGAACTCCTATTTTGATAGTTTTTGTGTGGAGTCTGGTTTAGAGCATCAGTTCTCCTCTCCCTACGTCCCTCAAGAAAATGGCATAGTGGAAAGGAAAAATAGGACCCTAGTAGAGATGGCCAGGACGATGCTAGACAAGTACAGTACTCATAGGAAATTTTGGGCTGAGGCTATAGCTACTGCTTGCTATGTTTCTAATCGTGTATTCTTGAGAGCACATTTGCACCGCACTTCTTACGAGTTGAGGTATGGGCGAAAGCCCAGTGTTTCTCATTTTCGTGTGTTTGGTTGCAAGTGTTTTATTTTGTAGTCTGGTAACCTGGATAAGTTTGAGTCTCGTTCTTCTGATGGTATATTTCTGGGTTATTCGACTTCTTCTCGTAGCTATAGGGTCTGGAGTTACGATGCGTATTGGATCATAGAGACCTGTGAAGTGACCTTTCATAAGGCTAGCCTAGGAGCTAGAGCTGATATTTCAGATTCTTCTTCTTCCTCCGGGACCATTTTTGTACAGGATGAGGATGATGGAGATGATGGTGTTCCACCTAATCCACTCCCCTCTACACATAAGGTGCCTCCTGTTTCCATTTCTGCACCTCAGGAAGGCCAGCCCTTGTCTTCTGACTCTCATGCAGCTAGTGGCTCTGCTCCTACCTCTTCTGTGCATGAGGTAGAGGCCACTTCTGCTTCTGGACCTCCTCGTCATATTCAGCGTTCTCATCCACCTGATCAGATCATCGACGATCTGTTTGAGCGAGTCACTCGCTTAAAATCAGGTTTGTCCAGTTTCTGCCTTTACTCTGCCTTTGTTGCCTCGTTTGAGCCGAAGGATGTGACTCATGTATTATCTGACGAGTCTTAACTAATGCTATGCATGAGGAACTTGAAAACTTTGAGAGGAACAAAGTCTGGAAGCTTGTAGAACGTCCATCTGGTCATAATGTCATTGGGACAAAGTGGGTGTTCAAAAACAAGCAGAGTGAGGATGGAGTTATCATTCGCAACAAGACTAGACTAGTTGCATAGGGCTTTTCTCACGTTGAGGGTCTTGACTTTGAGGAGACCTTTGCCCCTATAGCTAGACTAGAGGCTATCAGGATCCTGCTTGCATTCTCTGCTTCCCAGGGCTTCAAGCTCTATCAAATGGATGTTAAAAGTGCATTCCTCAATGGCTATATTGAGGAAGAGGTTTATGTCAAACAACCTCCAGGATTTGAGAACCCCAAGTTTCCGAGTCATGTATACAAGCTTTTCAAAACTCTGTATGGACTCAAGCAGGCCCCCAAAGCATGGTAGGTGAGGCTCAAGTCTTATCTTCTCAGCCATGACTTCAAGATGGGCATAGTAGACAAGACTCTGTTCATCAAACACCATGAGTCGCATTTTCTTCTCGTCTAGATCTATGTGGACGATATCATTTTTGGTGTCTCATCTCATTCGCTTGTGTCTCAGTTTTCTGAGGTGATGAACACAGAGTTTGAGATGAATATGATGGACGAGTTGAGCTACTTTCTTGGCTTCTAAATCAAGCAGATTAGGGAGGGTACTTTCTTGCATCAAGGCAAGTATACCCGAGACCTCCTGAGGTGTTTCGATATGTCGATGGGAAGCCAGTGATGACTCCTATGGCCACCACTGCTGTCCTCAAGCCGGATGTGGATGATGAGCCTGATGACCAAAAGGAGTTTCGGAGCATGATTGGCTCCCTCTTGTACCTCACTGCTTCAAGGCTAGACACACATTTTGCTGTGTGTATGTGCGCTCGATTTCAGGCTTCTCCTCGCGCCTATCACCGCCAGGCGGTCAAGCGCATCTTCAGATACCTTCGTGCTACCACTGATTATGGTATTTGGTACTCTTCTTCTTCTTGTCTATCTCTTAGATTCTTTTCCGATGCCGATTTTGCTAGCTGTAGGATAGATAGGAAGAGCACTTCTAGCACTTGCCAATTCATTGGCACTTCTCTTGTTTCTTGGTTGTCTAGAAGCATCCAAGTTGCTGATCTACCATTGAGGTCGAGTATGTTGTCTGCGACCACTGTCTTTGAGCTGTGTTCTATGGATGAGATCGACCTTGCGGGACTTTGGGTTAGAGATAGAGAGTGTGCCACTTTTCTGTGACAACACTTCTGCTATTTGCATTGTTAAAAACCCAGTGCAACATTCCCGGACCAAGCACATTGATATTAGATATCACTTCCTTAGAGACCATGTGGAGAAGGGTGATATCGCGCTTCAGTTCGTAGAGAGTGACCTTCAGTTAGCCGATATCTTCACCAAGCCTTTGGATAGCTCCAGATTTGTTGCCTTGAGGAGTGAGCTTGGAGTCGTGAGCCCTTACGGTCTTTCATGAGGGGGAGCTGGTTTGTATATTATATATTATATGTTTTCTTCCAACTTTTCTTTTCTTTGTGTTTCTTTTGGGTGACTTTGGGCTTATTTTCTTAAGTTGAATTCACTCACTTAGACTTCTGGCATGCTTTGCATGGACCTCTTATTTTGTGTTTTAGGTTGCTATCATGCGTGATTAGCTGTTCTCTCTTCTCTCTAGGTTGAGTTCCCTCACAGTCTTATAAGTCTAGTGGTGTTGGGCCTCCTAGGTAGGTGGTCTGTGTACACTCCTTAGTTGGGATCTAGAGTCACTTCCTATGTCACCACTGGGAAGATAAGAGCGAGTATGAGTCGTAGTGAGTCTCTTCTATCTTATCTATGCTCAATAGCTATCCAGTTTTGCAGTTTCTCGACTTCTTCTCCTCATTCTGTTTTTCTGGTTGTTATTGAGTTTATTTGGGTTTTCCTTATGTCTAATCTTGATAATAACTCAACTTTAACCAGATTTGAGCTTAAAATTGATTCATTTGTTGAGGGGGAGTTTGGGAATCTGTTCATGCATTGCATTTAGACTGCATTTTCTGTTTTATGAGCTTTGTCTATTATGCAATTGATTCGATCTTCATGAAATACATCATGCTATATCTTTTGAAGAAAATCACTAGCTTAGATATATCCAAGTCCATTTATCATGCTAAACTTATTAAAATCTGAAAAATTTAAAAGCTTTAAATGAAAACTTGATGAAACATGTTGCTTTTACTTGCTAAGTTTCTTCTCTAGGGGTTTTTACCATGAATTGTGAAATTTTGGATTTCTCTAGAGTCCCTATAGCAACTTGGGTGAAATTTGGTTGATCCATATTTGAGTCATTCAGAATTGCTCATATGTGCTAAATTGAAATCAAGAAAAATTTGACTCTTTTGTGCAAAATTAATCTCAACACTTTTTATTCACGAGACTGCTTCCTATTGCATTTGGGATGAACTTGGAATATATTGTGTATGACCAAGATCATTCTCTTAAGAGTTACTCTTGAGATGATCGAAAATGGCTTGAATCAATCAATAAAAAAATGCAAATATCAAACACATAAGTGGATAAAAAATGCAAATAATATCAAACATTTGCACCCCTCTATGTTTTTCAAAGTCTTAAAGAAAATTTGCATAAATTGAGAAATGAGCTCGAAGGACCTTATATGCACTTCAAAATTCCCCAAAGTGTTGAGTAGGTTGAACTCTAGG
Source organism: Otatea glauca (assembly GCA_036346275.1). Lineage (NCBI taxonomy): Eukaryota > Viridiplantae > Streptophyta > Magnoliopsida > Poales > Poaceae > Otatea > Otatea glauca. The sequence continues at coordinate 25,043,344 of CM070713.1, forward strand.
TTTTCCATTTGATCCTTAAGTGGTTTTGCTTCGAGCTTTGAAAATTTGCAAAGTTTAGCACTTGTCAAATCATACTAAAATGAAATATTGTAAACTAAGCTTTTTCATAAAATGTTTTGGTCTTGGACATGTCTTAGTGTAGTCATATTCTGAAATTGACAAGCTTGGTGTAATATCTTTCCATTATGTTCAATTGGATAATCTTCAAATCTCTTTCGATTGCATTTCATGCATACATGTTGAGAAAGGGGAGAAAATACGAAATCTTGATGCCTATAATGTCAAAAGGGGGAGAAAACATAGAAAATGCATCATTAAAAAGACAAAAATGTGAATGCTTATTTGGTTATTATGATCTTTGTAAAACTTTGCTACTTCTTTTGGATCATAATCTCATAATCACATTTGACATGTGTGGTTGGATTTTAGAGTTTTTGTGGAAAACTTTTTTTTAATCTTAGCTCCAAAATCCTTTGTGTCAACTTGGTCATGATCTCAATTATTATCTTTGGACCAAGTTTGACTTTGCAAATTGCTTTCTTTTTCATCCTTATCAAACTCAAAACATATGCCTTTTGTTGTGTTTGTCAATATACTCATCAAGGGGGAGATTGAAGGACCATGTGGAGATCTATCCAGATTTATGATGAGTATTTGACTAAATTTGAGCTTGGGTTGCTCTTTTTTGAGTTTGATTTGAAATGGATTTTCAATTGTAAGCAATTTGAGGTCTTCTCTATTTTCCCGGTGCTACCGGCCAGAATGAGTAAAAATGAATTTTAATGAGTGGACTTTGATGGATTTATTGCACATCTTTGTGGGCATTGCTATGTGAGGAGTTTCCTTATTTTTGATGGTTGCAGGTTGATGATGCTAGATCATAGTGAGGCGAAGGATGACCGGGAGTAGGCGAGGAGCGTCGGAGGTCCAGACGGTCGGTGATCGCCGGAAGATGATGGGAGACGGAGTCGTGGCAAGCCGTGAAGACAAGGAACGGTTGAGATGCTAGCTAGATGCTGCAAGGATCAATGAGGGCCATTGGATGTTGGTCTAGTTGATAGGTTAGCGGGTCTATTTAATGTGCTTTGAGAACCGTGCAAGAAAACCCATTATGTGTTGTGGGTTTTGGGTGAACCCTTGCATGGCTGGTTGAGTGGGTTAATCCTAGCCCTTGATGGATGCTCTAGGGTTTAGAGGCTCATCCAAGGGTGGTAGGTGGCCCAAGAGTTGTATAAATAGAGGTGGAGGGGTAGCCTTCCCCTCTTGAAGGTTTTGAGGTTTTTGATGCTCCTTTGAGCTTTGCCCACATGAATGTGAGACTTTGTAACCTCTCCTTCTAGAAAATACAAAAATTTTCTTTACATTATTGTGAATTTAAATTGCGCATTTACATTAAGTCTTTACTTTACGCAATTTAAATTCTTCATTTACTTTCCCGCATTTACATTCTCGCAATTTACTTTCTCGCAATTTGGATTTGCATCCCCTCCTTCTAAATGCTATTCTTGTAGGATTTCTTGAGGGTGTTCACATGGTTTTACATCTTTCTTGCACCCTAAGATAGATTAGAGATCAAGTTTTTATCTAATTGCAAATCTGTCTAGAACTTGTTCTTCGCGCAGCAGTCAGTCTTTGATTTTTATAAACATTTAAAAAATTCCTTTTTAAGTGATTCTTATTGTAGAAGGTGCAGAACTCATATATCCATCTCTGGAAATTTTTTTGAGTTCACTATTTGCACCGTTTGAGCGCTATGAAGTGAAAACCGAGCCTCAAACGTTCTGGTCGAAGTTCCTGACTGTCTGTAATACTTGATTTTTCATGTTTATTCTACAAAGCTTTTTGAGGTTATTGTTGGTGGGCTATTTCACAACTCAACTGCTCACAGGAAGAAAAATTCCCAAAAATTTTAGAGCAACATAAACTCACCAACCACCTGCTCCAAGTGAGGACAATTCCTGCAAAAATCTGTTTTTACTTTTCTGGAAAGAGACTTTGGTGTTTTAGCTTTATCTATTTTAGAAAAGTAGTCTTTGAATTGATTCCTCTTTGTTTGGACACTTGACAACCAGGATTGTGATTAAAAAATCCCTTACATGATTCATGGTTCTCATCCATGCTAGGGATACACATAGTTGTCTAATTGTTCGGGTTTTGGAGGGTGTACGAATCTGAGAAACACTAGTTTAAAGAAAAATCTTTGGGTGTTTCAGATTTTTATTGCGAGATTGTTTGGAGTACTTGGAATGGGGGAAAATTTTATTTGGGATCATTCACCCCCCTTCTGATCGCCATTTCGAACCTCATGTATGCAGCAAATATATATATATATATATATATATATATATATATCCCATATTTCATTGTTTGTTTGGTTTCGCGTAATGCTATTTAAATAACAGTAAATGAGGAAATCAAATTTAAGCAAAGCATCTTTCCTCAAAATTTTGTAACTCAATTTGTGATTATAAGTGAAACATATAACATAAATATTAACATGATTCAGTTTGCAACTTAATTTGCAAATATAAATAAAGCACATATCAATCCCTGTCCTTGGATAAAGAATACTCATGTTTTGTAAGCCTCGTTCAATAACATAGATGGACAAAACTACATGTTTTGGCAACAAGCATAGATCATTCATATGATCAGATTGTAAACAAGCAATATCAAACCATTCCAACAATGGTGACAGAATTTTAATAGGCAACTCATCAACTACGACATGCTGATTTGTAATACAAGTCAATGTAGTAAAATTCGAACAATGAGGTAACAAGCTATGGGTATCACACATATCAGAAAAATTTTATGGTACCACAAATGAAACAAGCTGTTGCATACAGCTAGGATTGCCCAAAACAACAAGCTTCAATTCAGCAAGTTTATCACAAGTTATGCATATTTCGTAAACAAGAAATTTGCCATCTATGCCATAATCTCCAAATAAATTAAATTTAAATTAGTAGGCATGTGTGCTAGATAAAGACTTAAGAGATGAAATTTCAGAAATCTTATCCATAGCACAATTCTCGCTAGTAGGCTCATTCAACATGATATAGCACAAAACAGTGACATGGGATATTCTAGCTATCACTTCCTTATGCGTAATAAGCACCACATGATCCTAATTATAAGCATTCAACTCATCACATGATTCTACAATTGTGGTATAAGGTGGTAACTCACTAGAAATAAGTACATCGGAATATACTCATAAATTTGCTCCCTTTCTTGTTGTAAAATCAGATATGTACCATGGTCATTAGCATCCGCCTCAAAAGAAGTAGGTATCACAAAACTTTCACTTGATAACGTTGGTTTTTCAGCTTGTAGCTCCTCTACTTTAGAAGTAACCTGCATATCACATGGAACAACAACAACAGAAGTAACAACAGTAGATTGGGTTACGTTAGTAGAATCATCATCACATGTGCTATCCTCTACTTCACTCGAATTTTCTGGTATTTCTTTCACATGCTCGGGGTGTATGCTCTCATTAAGGTATGGTGCAGTGCATGCAACAAGAGTAGCATTTAACTCTGTAGGAGCTTGAACTGTGGTAGATTCACTACTACAGAAAAGCTCATCACAGACGGTTTAGAATCCTCATCACTGACGGTTTTGTGAATCGTCTGCAAACATGTGTCAGTGATGAGAAGACATATCACAGACGGTTTCCGAACCGTCAGTAAAAATAATATCAGAGACGGGTCTATCTACGAACCGTCTGTGATAATCTTTTCTCTTAGACGGTTTTAAGATAGAACCGTCTCTAATGATAAGTAATCACGCATGCTTTTAATTAGAACCGTCGTGATATGATTATCACGACGGTTTTAAAATAGAACCGCTCGTGAAATGGTTTTCCTTCTAACTCTCTTGGCGAGAACTTCCATGATTAGTATCGATGTTGAAATTTTATTCACCTTAGATATTTATGCATTGACATTTTACAAGACACAACCAATAATAGATTTTGCAATTCAATATCAAAACATCCTAGATGCATTGAGGCAACGACATGCGATGAGAAAAATCTCGTGGTACTTTAGATTGCGCCACGCAATTGCATTTAGAGTACGCAATTGCCTCTAGAGTACCAGAGATTTTCTCATCGCAAGTCGTTGCCTCAATGCATCTAGGATGTTTTGATATTGAATTGCAAAATCTATTATTGGTTGTGTCTTGTAAAATGTCAATGCATAAATATCTAAGGTGAATAAAATTTCGAACATCAGATACTAATCATGGAAGTTCTGCCAAGAGAGTTAGAAGGAAACATTATTTCATAAGTTAAGGCTAGAAGACCTTACCACAAATATGATACCACAAATATGATAACAAAATATTTCATAGTTCAGGTAACAATACATTAATTAACAAAATATGATATATACCACAAATATATCAATAAGTGTTCAGCTAGAAACCACATTATTTCGTAATTCAAACAAGAAAACCTTATAGTTTTTTCATGTCTTCCATCATATGTGCCATAGCTTCCGCAATAGAGGCTTCTCAATTCTCTTTGAAGTTCCATAACTCCAGTACAGTGCCGATTTGCTTGACACCAATAACCGATTGATCTTCAGTCATATCTCTCAATCCCTACAAATTAAAAGCGATTATGTTGTTGTGAGAAGGACAAGAACTACATTGAATTCAAGACTAGAAACCTTCATATTACCTCTATAAGCTTAGCTTTAGCTTCTTCCACTCTGTATTCGCTCTGCGTTCCTTCATCGATGAGTGTCGTGTTAAGGGATTTGATATCTTGCAGTTTAACATCCATGTCTTTCAGTTCTTGTTTGATCTCACAAATCTTTTCATTATCTCGATTTCCCCTTGCTTGTTCGATCTCCACTTGAGTTTTTGTTTAGTTTCTAACAGCTTTTCCATGTCTTTAATTACCATAAATATATTATAATGAATTAGGTGTTTACTTCAAGACAAGGATGCAAGATAGAGATGTACACGTACATAAGTTTCAAACATATTATCACCTAGTATAGGCACAAAAGAGGCATTGAACATTGAATACATAGTAGCTCCAAAACATCAATCCTTGTGTGATATAACAAGTTTAATGTTGAATTCTAGATTATATGAATTTTATGTTCTTATATATATAACTCAGGTCTAGCTAGCAAACTAATGAGACATTAAAGCTTGCTAAGCTATATATATGCAGCTTGCTAAGAATTTTATATTTGACCTCTCATGAATCCTATATATCCAGCTTTGTTCAACCATCATGAATCGCCTATATACTGACCTAGCTCATTCCTTCTAAACATTATTCACAAACATCATTAATTCGCAAACTCAAAATGGTTTCCCTAGTCAAGCATATCGGTTTCCCTAGTCAAGCATTTGAGCTACAATTCTTTAGTACGTACAGCCTCATTCTTTCTAAACATCATTCACAAAGATTATTCACAAACATCTTCACAAATGTCATTTACAAACACAATAACCTAGTCAAGCATATCGGTTTCATACGTACAACTCACCGACGGAGATGAGGAGGAGGTGCGCTCATGACGAGGAGGTAGCCGATAGGGAGGAGGAGGTGCTCATGACGAGGAGCTAGCCGACGGGAGGAGGAGAAGGAGGTGCTCGCCGACGGGAGGAGGAGAAGGAGGTGCTCGCCGACGGGAGAAGTAGGTGCTCACGAAAGTCGCCGAGGAGGAGGTCGCCGAGAAGGAGGATTGCCGGGGCTAGGGTTTGCGGAGACGAAACGCATGGATCCGGCGCTACAAATTCTATTGGTATGGCTATATAGGGGTCTCGGGTCATATCACGCGGTTCCTAGTTAGAACCGTCTATGATATTATTTTATCACGACAGTTCCTAGTTAAAACCGTCCGTGATACGATCTGCACGACTTTTAACTAGAACCGGTTGTGATATGACCGACGGTTCATAAATAGAACTGCTCGTGATTAAATCACTAACGGTTACACTAGAGAACCGTCTGTGATATTTGTCATAACAGACGGTTTTTTGAAACCGTCTGTGAAGAGGAGTCTAATATAAACCTTTCTGTAGTAGTGATTGTCTTCTCTGTATTTTTATTCCAGCTTCACATGAAAGATTAAGCAAACATGACATAGAATTGAATTCTTTACAAGATATCATGATATGAATATCAAAATCTAGACCAAAATAAAAGTTATTCATCCGAGTCTTTTCAATCTCTTCGAACCCACAACACAAAGATCTACTCTGAAATTCTTGGTAGTACTCATCCACAGTTTTACTACCTTGTTCTAGACTTTGCAATTCATTCCGTAATTGGTGAGCAACATATGAAGGAACAAATCTAGCTCTCATAATTTTCTTCAATTTAATCCATGTGCTAGGGATGTCTTGATTTTTACGCATATAATCATTCCAATTTTACGCATATAATCATTCCACCAGAAAGTAGCAAAATTAGTAAATCCACTAGTAACAATCCTAACCTTATCATGGAATTACATGTTTATCAAATGATTGTTCTACAGCTAATTCCCAAGTAAGATAACCTTCATGATCATATTTACCACTAAAAATGGGTACGGTGAACTTATTTTTGGTACGTGTGTTATGCCGTCGTACCTCCCATGGTGATGAAGCTGTACTCGTATGTTCTTTGTATCTCAGAGTGTGAACTACCTCTTCTCCTAGGATGCTGTTAGCCCAAGCACTACGACGTTGAGAACCTACCATTGTTAGTGAAGACCAGAAACAAATCACAACTATAATGATCCTATTACTACGTAGGACGTGGTGAAAAGTCGCTCAACTCTCAAACTTTAATCAAAGCTCTTACAAGTTCTTACCGTGAAACAGAAGTTGTCGGCCGTTGGCGGTGTCAAAAGTTCCCCGAAGCCAAGGGACCGAACAAACGTACGAGGTAGAATATGTGGAGCTAGGTAGGCTATACTTATTTTCTATGCAATCTGATAATTCTAGTTATTGTAATGATAAGTAATGACCCAAACTAGAATTCACATGTCCTTGTTGCCGATCTCAAAGATATAAGAGAATTTCAAGACAACTCACGCGCAAAGATGATGGAACTTAATGCAACCAATGGAATGAGCTAAATAAGAATAATTTCAACACCAAAGCTCATGTTGCATAAGTTATAGAGAGACGCTAGCTAATTGCTTCAGAAAAGGTAAAAGGGCACAAGATTGCTCACTAATTAATACAATTGCACAATCTGAAAATAATGTACACAAATTAGGGTTTTGTTCAATGTAGTGGTGCCAGCCACTATTCTGTTTTCTTTTCTTTTTTGGCCTTTTGGCTCTTTCTTTCTCTTTTCTGTCTTTTGGTGACTTTCGGCCAACACTAGTATGAACAAAGTTTTGGAATCCCTAACTCGATGTCACTAGATTGTATGATATGATAATTCAAGATTATGCATTGTATCAATTAAAGCAGCCCTAAGCAATATCAAATGACTAGTCTTAATTGGGATCAAAGTATTCGCAAAGGATGAATCGATTCCCAAAGGTATGTGTACTAATATTTTTGGGGTTTTGTGGATTGTGGATGCTACTGGACTCAACCAACTCAAAGGAACAAAGGTAGAACACGAATTGAAGCAAGAAACCCAAATTCGGCTAGATCAGTGTAGCAAAATTGTCGCCACAATTAAATTATGAAAATGACCGAATCTATTTTGCTCACAATGTAACAAATTGAAGGACCGAGATAGCGAACAGAGGGGGGGTGAATGGTCGCAAATAAAATTTCCCCCAAAATACTCCAACAAAAACCTCGACAAGATCGCTCAAAGGAAATCGTGAAAAAACTGAAAAACTAGACAACTATGTGTACCCTAAGCTTGTATGGATAAGTACCATAAAATATGTGGGGATTTTTGAGTCACAATACTGGTTGTCTAGTGTCCAAGATAAAGAGGAATCAATTCAAACTCTTGCTTTTAGAAAGGACATCAATTCAAATCACAAAAGTCACTTTCAGAAAAGCGAAAGCAGAATTTCCAGAACTTGTCCTCAATTTGCACAGGAGGTTGGTGGGTTTATGCAGCTCACAAAATTTTGATACTTTTTCTCCCTATGAGCATCAGAGTCGTAAAGAAATCCACCAAATTTCTCCTCAAAACACCTTACAGAAAAAATAGGAAAAATCTAAGAATACAGTCTGGTCAAGAACTTCGAGCAGAAAGTTTGGGGCTCGGTTTTCACCTCATGGAGCCCAAACAGTGCAATAAATGAACTCCAAACTTTTAGTGCAAGTGGATATCAGAATCCCGCACCTCCTCCTGCAAGAATTACTTGAAAAAGATTTTTCTAGATTTTTATAGAAATCAAACACTGACTGCTGCGCGAAGAACAAGTTCTGAACAAAGTTGGAACTTGAAAGAAAAGATGTTCTCTACTCAATCCAAGAGTGCAAAAGAGATGTAAAACCATATGAACACACTCAAAACATCCAAGATCAGCAGCATTTAGAAGGAGGGGAGGCAAATCCAAAATACATGAAAGTAAATTGCGAGAATGTAATTGCGGGAAAGTAAATGCTGAATTTAAATTGCGTAAAGTAAAGACATAATGTAAATGCGCAAAATAAATTCAGAGATGGATGGTAAAACTTTCATTTCTGGAAGGAGAGGTTACAAAGCCTCACTTTCATGTGGGCAAAGCTCAAAGGAGCATTCACAAACTTCAAAACCTTCAAGGGAAGGAGGCTACCCCTCCACCCCTATTTATACTACTCTTGGGCCACCTACCACCATTGGATGAGTCCCTCAACCCTAGAGCACTCATCTAAGGGCTAGGATTAACCCACACACACAGCCATGCAAGGGCTAACCCAAAACCCACACACATACCGGGTTTTCTTGCACGGTTTTCAAAGCATACTACCTAGACCCGCTAACCTATCAACTAGACCTCAATCTGACGGCCCTCATTGATCCACACGGCATCTAGCTAGCATAAACTCCTTTCCTTGTCTTCTTGACTTGCCCGGACTCCATCTCCGATCATGTTCCGGCGATTTCCCAACCGTCTTGACCTCCGACGCTCCTCGCCTAGTCCCGGTCATCCTTCGCCTCACCATGACTTAGCACCGTCGTCCTGCAACCATCAAAGACAAGGAAAAAACCTTTCACATAGCAATGCCCACAATGATATGCAATATAAACTATCCAACTTATCACTACCGCGTCCATACGATCGGTATTGCCACTCCTGGCAGAGACAACTCAAAATGCTTCATTTTGAAAATCAATCTAAATCAAACTCAAACTTGAGCACACCTTGCTCAAATAAAATCAAATACTCATCACAAACATGGATGGACCTCCACATGGTCCTTCAATCTCCCCTTGATGAGTATATTGACAAAACACACAAAAAGGCATAAATTTGAGTTTGAAGAAAATGAGGAAGAAAGCAATTTTTAGTTGTAAAGTCAAACTTGGTCCAAAGATAGAAATTAGGACCATGACCAAGTTGACGAAGAGGAATTTAGATTTTAGAGTTAAATTTAAGAAAGAGCAAGTTTTCAACAAAAACTCTAAAATCCAACTAAACATGTCAAATGTGATTATGAGATTATGATCCAACAGAAGTAGTAGCATAGTTTTACAAAGATCATAATAACCAAATAAGCATTCACATTTTTATCTTTTAGTGATGCTTTTCTACGTTTTCTCCCCTTTTGGCAATATAGGCATCAATTTTTTTATGTATGCATGAAATGCAATCGAAAGAGCTTTGAAGATTATCCAATTGATCAAAATGGAAGGATATTACACCAAGCTTGTCAATTTCAGAAGATGACTAAACTAAGACATGTCCAAGTGCAAATACGAGTTTAGTTTTGAATATTTCATTTTTAGCAAGATTTGACAAGTGCAACACTTAGCTTTAGTTTCAAAAATAGAAGAATAGACACTCTAAGGATCAAAAGGAAAACCTAGAGTTCAACCTACTCAACACTTTGGGGAATCTAGAAGAGCATACAAGGTCCTTCGGGCTCATTTATCACTTAATGCAAATTTTGATTTATCATCATACAAGACATAGAGGGGTGCAAATGTTTGACATTATTTGCATTCTTTACCCACATATGTCTTTATTTTTAATTTATTTGCATTTTCTTTTGACAACCAATTGACTCAAGCCATATGTGACCATCTCAAGATGAGCTCTTAAGAGGATGGTCTAGGTCAAACACGATGTATTCCAAGTTCATCCCAAGTGCAATGGGAAGCAGTCTTGTGAATGCAAGGTGTTGAGTCGTATGTGCACAAGAAGAGTCAATTTTGTTTAATTTTCATTTTTAGCACAATGATTTATGAGCAATTGAAGGACTCTAGCATGGATCAAACTAGTTTCACCCAAGTTGCTATAGGGACTCTAGAGAACTCCAAAATTTCTCAAATTATGGCACAAACCTCTAGAGAAGAAACCTAGCAAGTAAAAGCAACAAGTTTCATCAAGTTTTTCATTTAAGACTTTTTTCATTTTAAAGCTTAGCAAGTTAAATGAACTTGGACATATCTGAGCTAGTGATTTCCTCCATATGATGCAGCATGGTGTATAGCATGAAGAAGAAATCAATTGCTGACTGGAACCTGGTAACCAATTAGAGGTGGTCATGATCGGGCCATGAAGAATACCCAAGAGTATCTAGAAAAATCATCAACGATGACAAAAACATACCACTTCCCTCCCGCCGATCGCACTCTATTTGGACCAACGGTGTCCATATGTAAAAGCTGTCTGGTGCATCACCATCACTACGATGATCGGAGGATGAGAAGTAAGAACCATCTTGCCATGTCGGCAAGGAGAGCAAACTAAGTCTTTGACCATCTTGAGTTTGGGCAAACCCCGAATGAGATCGTGGCTGCTAACTCGGGTCAAATGATCAAAACCAATGTGACCAAGTCTCCTATACCAGAAGGAGAGATCACGGGACTCAGAAGCAATCAAACATCGAAGAGAGTCTCCAGAAGAAGCAGAAAAATCAACACGAAAGACTCTCCCAAATCTAGAAATCCCGCAAACTAACCCTCCTGATGAATCAAGAATTCTACAGGCATTACTCTTGAAGCTTACCTCGAAAGAGTCATCGATAAGCTGAGAAACAGAGAGCAGATTGTATTGCAGCTTACTTACTAAGGCAACATCTTTAAGAATGAAATTTTGGTTAATGCAGATGGTACCTTTAGCAATGACTCTACCTGAAGATGCATCCCCAAAAGTGATTAACTCATCACCGGGGGCTCGGACTAGGGAAGAGAACCAACGAGAATCTCCGGTCATATGACGAGAACAACCGGAGTCAACAATCCAAACATCGCCCTTCCCTATCCGACGAACCTGATCAAGACACAAGAGAGAAAGATGATTCAGTACTGGGATAGAGTGAAGACTTAGGAACCCAATACTGAACCATACGACACCTCAGAGAACCCAAAGTAAATTGCGAGAAAGTAATTGCGGGAAAGTAAATGCTGAATTTAAATTGCGTAAAGTAAAGACATAATGTAAATGCGCAAAATAAATTCAGAGGTGAATGGATAAAACTTTCATTTCTGGAAGGAGAGGTTACAAAGCCTCACTTTCATGTGGGCAAAGATCAAAGGAGCATTCACAAACCTCAAAACCTTCAAGGGAAGGAGGCTACCCCTCCACCCCTATTTATACTACTCTTGGGCCACCTACCACCCTTGGATGAGTCCCTCAACCTTAGAGCACTCATCTAAGGGCTAGGATTAACCCACACACACAGCCATGCAAGGGCTAACCCAAAACCCACACACATACTGGGTTTTCTTGCACGGTTTTCAAAGCATACTACCTAGACCCGCTAACCTATCAACTAGACCTCAATCCGACGGTCCTCATTGATCCACGCATCATCTAGCTAGCATCATCTCCTTTCCTTCTCTTCTTGACTTGCCCGAACTCCGTCTCCGATCATCTTCCGGCGATCACCTAACCGTCTGGACCTCCGACGCTCCTCGCCTAGTCCCGGTCATCCTCTGCCTCACCATGACCTAACACCGTCGCCCTGCAACCATCAAAGACAAGGAAACACATCACATAGCAATGCCCACAATGATATGCAATAAACCATCTAACTCATCACTACCGCGCCCATACGGTCGGTACTGCCACTCCTGGCAGAGACAACTCAAATTGCTTCATTTTGAAAATCAATCCAAATCAAACTCAAACTTGAGCACACCTTGCTCAAATAAAGTCAAATACTCATCACAAACATGGATGGACCTCCACATGGTCCTTCACAAATTGAAGTCAATGTTCTACGCTCTAAATCAAGTATACGAACTTACAATTTGGAGCTTGTATATAGATGTTATAGCCAAAACATCGAGGTGCACAAATTTGACCTAAATTTAACGAATCTGATCAAATCGAATCAAATTCGGTTTGAAAGAGTCCGAATCACAAAGGACACCCAAAAACGTTTTTGTAGAGGACTCTTCAAGGATTTAGGAAAGTATAAAAACTTCTCAATTGGAGTTCGGATGTGAGAATTGTGATCAAAATTCTGAACCGATCTGGACTGGAAGTACAACTTGCTTCACCAACTTTGACGTCCAGATTAAAATAACTTGGATACAGAATTAGAGTTTGTGCCCAACTAGGTTTTTGTAGAACTCATTCCAAAGTTTCAAGAAAGTGCAAGAACACTAGAATCCGAGCTCATATGCGAAAGTTATGAATAAAACAAAGTACTGGACAGATTGAAATAAAAGCTACGCTGAGGAGAAACGATCAGCAACTAAAACAATGACTCTAATGGATCAAAACCTAACAAAACTCACTAAACTAACAAATTGAATCTAAAGGTTGAATTTTTGTGGAGTAGTTTTCAATTTAGGACAGAAAACAAAAACTAATCTAAGGTATTGAATCTCTCACTGAGCAACCTAGCGCTCTGATACCACCTGATGTAAGATAGTGTCCCGATCTTTCGATGAGAGCAATAACTTCGATTTGGTGGAACTGACTTTGACGATCCGACTACAACGTACGACGATGATGCTACTTAGCAATTGCTAAACCAAATCTGGAGGGGTTATTGATCTTGCCGTGGGCAAGATCAACCCAACACGAGGTTCAATTCCTGCAATCAACCGAAAAACAAGCAAGAACAATAGTAGAAGCAATCTGAAATTGCAAATAAGAATTGAGATTCATGAAAATATAGATCAAAGGTAAGGTGGGGTTCTACGAAGAAGTCTCAACAGGCGGTCGTTCGACACATCTAGTGGACAATGTAGTTTGGCCCTAAGTTAAAACTATGCTCAACAAAAATCCAAGTGTCTAAAGCCACTTCTACTGAGTGTATGAGAGGGTGAGACGTGAGAGGGTTGCCCTAGAGTTGTGTGCAGCTAGGGGGCGCACACAACTTGGGCTTGATCCCCCACACGCTTACAAGGCCCAAAACAGTGTTGTAGTACATTGTTTCGATGATTCCGGCTGTTCCATAATGAATCTGGGGCTGGGACTAGAACCGTTGGAAAGGTCTCGTTGTAACCTTTCAATCAAAAGTACAAGAACTCTTCGATCGGATATCATATGCGAAAGTTATGCTCATTTCACTTGTGGCTGCTATCCGGAGGCTGAATTGGATTTCAGAATGTGATGGATTTTTTTTCTCACTTCTTGGGTCATAGATGACGTGTTGGAGTTGGTCCAATCAGTTGTGATCATATCCATAGTAGTGATATCCTCATCACATGTCTTTGCTAAATTAAGGAGAACGGTGTGGTAATTCAGCAACTGCTGTGCTACATGTAAGAGTGGAGCAATATCAATGCTATCCGAGGATGGTATATTCAAGGAGATAAGTGGATGACTGTTGCATACCTTGTGCTTCCATATAAAAAGTGCCAAATTGAAGTGTTAGAATCTGAAAATCAGGCAAAATGACGTTGAAATTTCTAAATTTAGGGTATTTTATATGCAAATACTTAGTATTTTGCATTCAAACAGATAGGAAATGTAGATAAATGCTTACATGATTTTTTTCATATTTTTTCCCAATTTTTTCTACCCTCAGGAGACTATTTCATAGGTGGTTCAAAATGGCCAAAACTTTGGTCATTTTGGCCGAAATATCAATTTTCACGGTCTCAAAATTACTGGATTTTAAATTTTGTCCAGATTTTAGCTGAAATTTCGAATTTTAGCAGCCTTCGAGACGTGGTCCAAAAATAAAATTTGAAACCTTGCCACGGTCACGCGCTCTCCAATTTCGATCTTGCCCCGTGGTCTTCCGCAGGGGCAGTGGTCAGGTTTTTTTTAAGAGAATCTGCAAGAAAGGTTACTACTGTATATATAAATATAATAATATAGAAAAAGAATAAAAAAATATTTGAAAATTATAAAAGGTTGTCGAGCCAATTCTTAATGAAAGGTTTATAACTTTTTTCCCCTATGGATAACCGTAGCAAACTCATACTTAAATATGTTTTTCCAGCCATTAAAAGATGCTTCTATATCCTGGAACATCTTTTTGTTCCTCATAATCCAAATTCTCCAAGCTGTTAGCGCAATGATCTCCATATAAAATGGTTGATGTATAGCTTCTTTAAGGAGAAAATGTGCTTCTTGAATGGACAAATTTACATTTCTCACTGGGCAGATATATTCCCAGCAAGACTGAGCAAAAGGACAACTCCAAAATAGATGATGCAAAGTTTCTTCCAGCCCCCGATTGCGAAGTGCGCAAGTGTAGTCTTGCATGACGAAATTCTTCCTTCTCAGCAGGTTTCTTGTATTAAACCGATCTCTGAGTAATAGCCAGAAAAAAAAAACTTATGCCCAATGATTTAAATTGCGATTATCGCGGTATTGCGGTGATGCGGAAAAAAAAGTGATAGTGAATAGCGGAGGCTATAATACATTGTGGCACTATCATAAAGATGCTAATTATATTGCTTTCCATATGTTACGTAGAATACAATATGAATAGAAAATAAGTTATAACAAGAATGTCAAGCAAAGTGCAACTAAAAAGTTGCAAATTTACAACACTTTTATGACATGTCCAACTTAGAATCCAAAAATATAAATAAATTATTTTAAAAAAATATAACTATTTTACATGATTTATTAGCATAAATAAAAATAATTTTAAAGCTTAAAATTTTTAAAATTGAATTCAATATATAAATTGATTTTTTTGAACACTAGAAAGTAATTCTCATTTCTTGAAATAGAAAGTAAAATGTGAAAGTATCTAAAATATTAAGCTAGAATACAAGTACCAAATATTTGAATTCAAATGATCCCAAGATCAGGTTATCTTTTTTAGATTTTCATATGAAATTCTTTGGTTAAAGGCTGTATTGATTTTTTTTACTATTTCTGAACATTTGAAATACCTTGTTTTCAATTATTTGTGTCAAAAACTAATATTAGTTAACTAAAAACTCTAACTATACAAGTAATGTACCAAATAATTGTTCACAAGCCCAAATAATTACAAAATGAAGCACAACGGCTGCTATTCGCTAACAGCTAGCGGACCGCTACTACTGCTATAGCAGTCATAGCTGTAATAGCGTACATCTATGATATAGCTTAGCATTCTAAGCGGAAAAAACCACTATACCGCCTAGCACCGCTATAGTCCACGATTTAAATCACCGCTTATGCCTAAGTTAGCATGTACTTCTCCAAAGCTACGTAATACTTTGATGAACATTTAATGTCTCATAAGAACTTTATATGCTTTAACAGATGAAAACTGTCTGTTGTTCCATATGTCACTACTACAGAACAGCCAATCCTTGCCGGCATATCACTGCCGGTTAGGACTGAGCCGGCAGTGATAACGTATCTCTGCCGGTTCGAAAGTTAAGTTGGGGGGAGAACTTATCACTGCCGGTTCATGCAACCAACCGGCAGTAAAAAGCAAGATATCACTGCCGGTTTGAGACAACAACCGGCAGAGATATATCACTGCCGGGTCGTTCTTAAACCGGCAGGGATACTTGCATTTTCACTGCCGGGTTAAAGCGAGGACCGGCAGTGATATTATCTTCCCGCGCAATATGTTTTTCGCGCGCATTCAGAGCTTATCACTGCCGGTTCTGCGCAGAACCGGCAGTGATAAGTCTTTTATATAACTGAGACCCCTGCCTCCCGACCGATCGAGCAAAGACAGAGAGGCGCTCTGTCTTTGCTCGATTTGTAGATTGCAACGATCTGCTGCCGAAAAATTTGTTAAAATTTGTATTGTGCTTCTTTTCGAGGTTAGTAATTTGATCTCTATTTTTGTAAATAATAAAAAATTGCCACGTGGATTTTTACATAATGAAAAAAGGTGTATTTTCAAATGTTGAAATAATAAAAACTTGTTAGATGGATATTTACCTAATAAAAAAATGTTGATATATTTTAATGTACTGAAAGTGTATCTTAAGTACTTACAATTTTTTCCAAATTTGTAAATAATAAGGAATTGCAAGATGGATATTGACGCAATGAAAAAAAGATTGATATATTTTGATATAGTCTAAATATATCCTAACTATTTACAATTATTTTCATTTTTTACAATACTAAAAAATTGCTATATGGATATTTACATAACGGAAAAAGGTTGATGTATTTTAATATAGTCAAAATTGCTACATATGTTTTTAAATCTAATTGTTTACAATTATTTGTTATTTGCAATTATATGCGTATGTAATGTTTGATTTAATTAATTGTAGATGGACCGAAGGTGGATGTATGACACGGACCGTTGTGGGGCAGAGTTTTTTAATGGTGTGAGTTATTTTCTAAACGTGGCTGCGGCGCACAAGTCGAAGAATCTGGCGGACTACATGTGCTGTCCATGCGTTGACTGCAAAAATCAGAAGCTGTTTTCTACCATAGAGTCGATACGTGCACACTTGCTTCGAAGAGGTTTCAAGGCTGGCTATACCTATTGGACCAAGCACGGCGAAGATGAGATTGTACATGAAGGGCAACACATTATTGAAGATGACGGAGACAACGGTATGATGGCAGTTGAAGATACGTTTGTCGGCGACCACGACGAAGATCTGGATCAAATGTTGCGTGATGGGAGGAGACTTCACGAGTGAAAGAGAGTTTCAAAAGTTCCAACATATGGTACAGACTCCACGACACCATTGTACCCAGCCGCAAGGAGGAGCACAAAAAATTGCAGACCGTGCTTACACTACTGCAGTTGAAGGCAAGCAATGGTTGGTCCGATAAGAGCTTCACTGAGCTCTTATGTCTCTTGGAGGATTTGCTTCTAGAGGGTAACGTGTTGCCTACAAGTACGTACCGGGCCAAGCAGGTTGTTTGCCCGTTGGGATTGGAAGTACAAAGGATACACGCATGTCCAAACGATTGCATGTTGTATCGCAATGAGTTTGCGGACTTGGATGGCTGTGCTGTTTGCAAAGCAAAGCGGTATAAGGGCAACAATGATGACATCGATAATGAAGATGTCGGGTGAAGCGTAAGAAGATGAGATCTCCCGTAAGGTGGTGTGGTATTTTCCTATAATTCCCGTCTCAATCGATTGTTTGCGAACAAAAGGCATGCCCAATTGCTACGATGGCACGCCAAGAGCGTAAGAACGATGGAATGCTCGGACACCTCACGACTACGTGCAATGGAGGAACATCGACGTAAAATATAAGAAGCACTTTGCATATGATGTAAGGAATATAAGGTTCGAGTTGAGTACGGATGGGATGAATCCTTTCGGTAACATGAGCGATCGTCATAGCACTTGGCGGTAACTCTATGTATCTACAACCTTCCTCCTTGGCTTTGTATGAAGCGGAAGTACATTATGATGCCACTATCGATCCAAGGGCCCGTGCAACCCGCAACGATATCGATGTGTACCTCAAACCATTGGTTGAAGATCTTCTAATCTTGTGGAACGATGGAGTACGGGTATGGGATGAGTATAAAAGAGAGAACTTTATCCTACGCGCATTGTTGTTCGTAACCATCAATGATTACCCCGCCTTGGTAACTGTCGGGACGCAGACGACAAAAGGCTTCAATGGATGCGTCCAATGCTTAGATGGTACAGCTAGTCGGTGGCTGAAGAACTGTCGAAAAATGTCTTACATGCGGCATCGTAGGTTCCTCCGCAAGGATCACCCATACCGCAATAATAAGAAAGCTTTTGATGGGACAAAGGAGACCGCTTTAGCTCAAGAATCACTGGGAGAGAGATATTTGCAGCTGTAAGGGATCTTAAAATTATCCACGGAAAGAGAGCAGCAAAGTACATCTATCCCGAGTTCCGTGATAAGGCTCCTTTGTGGAAAAAGAGATCGATATTTTGGGTCCTACTCATTGGTAGCACTTAGAAGTGCGACACGCAATCGACGCCATGCACATAGAGAAGAACGTGTGTGACAAATTGCTTGGTATCTTATTGGATATACCGCAAAACAAAAGATACTCTCCAAGCACGGATGGACCTTGAAGATATGAAACTCGTGAAGGAGCCGCATCACGAGACATGGATACAGGGAAAAGTACCTTCCCGCACTGCTACACTCGAGCAAGAAAGAAAAATTAGCTGTGCGAATGCTTGCACGGAGTGAAAGTTCCGTCCGGATACTCGCCAACATAAAGAGACTAGTCTCAATGAAAGACTTAAAATTAATTAGTATGAAGTCTCACGATTGCCACGTGATGATGACGCAGATGCTTCCAATTGCGCTTAGGGTGTTACGCGGAGAAAGTCCGAGACCCAATTGTGAAGTTGTGTTCATTCTTCAACGCGATTTCACAGAAGGCCATCGATCCATTGAAACTAGATAAGCTACAGGAAGACGTGGTCCACACTCTCTGCAGGCTCGAGATGTGTTTCCCTCCATCTTTTTGATATTATGGTCCATCTCATTGTTCACATCGTGAAAGAGATCTGATTCTAGGTCCCGTGTTTCTACATCGATGTATCCTTTGAGAGGTTCATGGGGTCATAAAGAAATATGTTCAGAATCGACATCGGTAGGAAGGTTGCATTGCAGATGGTTGGGGAACCGAGGAGGTCATTGAGTTCTGCGTTGATTACATGGATCTCAAACCGATTGGTGTGCCTACATCACGACATGAGGGTAGGCTACAGGGAAAAGGGACATCTGGCAGAAATCACTCCGTACAAACAATCTAGCTTCATTCACACAAGCACATTTCGCAGTTCTGGGACAATCAGTTGTGGTGGCCCCGTATGTCAACATGCACAAGAGCATGCTATCTAGAACAAACCCAACGAAGTCAGAGGGTTGGATCGCGAGAGAGCATAGACATAACCTCGGCGATTGGTTGCGTAGGCACATGATGCATACGGAGACAGAGTGCGCTCAGTTGAAAGTGTTGGCTCAAGGACCGTCCACTACAATTCGGACATTCCAAGGATACGATATAAATGGTTTTACTTTTTATATAAGAGCACAAGATAAAAAGAGCACCAACCAAAACAGCGGTATCCGTCATGGATGCCTCACGACAAAGAACGGAGATAGGAAAACCTACTACGGATTCATAGAAGAGATTTGGGAGCTTGATTACGGACCTTTGAAGGTCCCTCTCTTTCGGTGCCAATGGGTAAGACTTCCAAGGGGCATGAACATCGACAAGTACGGTATCACTACCGTGGACCTAAAACTGGTCGGATACAGAGAAGAACCATTCGTACTTGCTAATTGTGTAACACAAATCTTTTTTGTATCCGATCCAGCTAACAAGGAGCGCCACGTGGTTATTCAAGGAAAAAGAAGGATTGTCGGGGTTGAGAATGTTGTCGACGAGGAAGAGTACAACCAATTCGATGAGCTTCCTCCTTTCGGAGAGGACGTTGACCTCGGTCTCATGGAAGAGAGTGAGGACGAAGTTACATACATACGCCGCGATCATGACGAAGGTCGAATCGTAGCTTAGTTGTCCTAATTAAATACATTTTATTTTCTGATATGTAACAATTAATGTATTCTTTTGTCATATGTATCAATTTGTGTGAATTCAACTTCATCTGTGTGTTTTTTTTGTATTTGTGTGAATTTTTGAAGCGATGGTTGGTCTTCCTTGAAAATTTCCAGAAAATTTGGATAAAAATTGATAGGATTTCAAAACAGTCAGCAATTTGAATTTTTTTATTTTGAAATATTAAAACTATGAAAACAGTGAGCACTCTGGATTTTTATAATTTTACAACTTTGTCAAAACTTAGGGGAAATATTTAAATCAAATATTACATATCCTGAAGAATTCCTCCAAAAATTTGGATAAAAATTGATAGGATTTAAAAACTCCCAAAGCAATCATCCTTTGGAAACTTTGACATAATTGACTGGAGCTTATCACTACCGGTTGTATCATTAAGCCGGCAGTGAAGTGCTTTATCACTGCCGGTTTGTAGTATTAACCCGACAGTGATAATCAAGTATTACTGCCGGTTTTTGTTTTGAACCGGCAGTGATAAATACTTTCACTGCCAGGTGTAGAAACAACCGGCAGTGATAATGTATTATCACTGCCGGGTTGATATTGAACCGGCAGTGATAAGTTTTTTCACTGCCGGGTTGAGATTGAACCTGCAGTGATAAATACTTCCACTGCCGGGTTGAGCTTGAACCGGCAGTGATAATTCAACTATCACTGCCGGTTCTCTTTATTATCCGGCAGTGATAGTTTATCACTGCCGGTTTTTGTGTTGACCCGGCAGTGATACTCTAACCCTATAAATTGACGCGCGCCACTCGGCCCCTCATTTCCCCTTCAACCAGACGCCGCCGTCTCCTCGCATCGCCTCGCCGTCGCCCGCATCTCCCGGCCGTCGCCTCGACCTCACCGCCGGACTCATCGCCCGCCGTCGCTCGAACCTCACCGACCCGCCGTCGCCGCGACGCAAGATCGCCTCGGCCGTCGCCCGCCGTTCTTTGCCGGTAATGACCCGCGTCGCCCGCCGTGCATATGTTTATTGCTATATGTTTGATTTGTGCCGAGAGACAATTGGAGTAAGCTTTCATGTCTCCTTTTCCGACCTTCATTTGTGCAAATTCGTGATTTCTCAAAGGTAATAATGGACAATGCAAATACTACTAGTACTATGGATGAATGAGATGCTTCTTGTTTATCTTTGCCTGTCTTGCTGACAAAATTTTTGTTAATACTTTGTACTTTCACATTGTGTGATGTGGCTCACCCTTTGGGGACTAAGGAAGATGTGGTGCTCAAGACTATCAGACTATGTCGGTCGACGCGTATGTATGCTCCGTCCTTCGTGAAGGTAGAGGCAATGCGGATCGGCTATCATTTGCAAGCTTCCTCATGCGGCTACAAGAATTTGATGTAATTTTGGCGGATCAACGAGCCAAGAAATAGATAGAAAAACCTCTAATAAGCGCAAAACTTTGTTATAGAAAATTAGCCGTAAGTGCTAGTAGTAGCAAATGTTTTTCTTATCTAAACTTCAGAGTAGCGTATGATAATTGGTAATACTAGTGTCGTATGTTAGAAAACATGACATAAGAGAGGCGACGTTGGCCATCCGACGGGTTGGCGTTAGCAGAGTATTCAAGATATGATGATTTATATATGTTCGGATATTAATGAAGACATCTTAATCACTGTCGGTTTGTCCTTGGGAATGAGACGAAAAGCCCTAGAGGGAATGACACTTCACCAAACTCTGGTAGGTTAGGGCACTTCGCCATGTGACCTTCTCAGGTAGGAGGTGAAGTACCTAAGGGCCACCCCACTCATTAGTCCATCTTGAGCGAGGTTGGGTGCGCTTCTATCCCACTAAATGCTTATGGGGTGCCCTCACAGATCGGATTATTAAGCCTTATGCCCTATGCACACGGGAGCGCCTAGGATTAAGAGAGGCCAATGGAGTATGACGAGATCTCCGCGACACCTCGCACTATGCAACTTCTTGAGGAATCCAAAATTACAACGTATTCAAATGGTGAATAAATACTAAATTTAGTGGGGCACTTATGTTTATTGCTATATGTTTGATATGTGTATGTGTCCTTCAAGGATGTTTGTGTATACAGATAAAAATATATGTGTGTACATGTTCTTTAAAGATGTGTATTATTGAGTACTCCTTTCAATAAACATGCCATGTAGCTTTCTATTTAGTAGAATTGCTTGATTTAGTTTGGAATTTGGGGCGTGATACAATTATAAAGAGTCCAGTAATGACGTAATTATAAAGAAAATGAAAGAGAGCAACACTTCAATGACCATTCTCAATTTCAAGTAGTTCTCTACAATATTAATGTAAAGATGTACATGTGTATGTATCTGGGATATGTAAACATCCTTTCACGGATTAACTTTATTGTCAATCCTCGCTTGTATGTGTATTTCAAAAGTGACCTTGTTAATTGGAAATTTTCAACAAACTTGCTAGGAATGGCCTCCGACGAAGGACAAGTGCCAGAGGAGTTGGGCCTCAAATATGGACGAAGGAGGAAGGGTAGCCCGAATAATAGCCCAACGTCCTATCGAACTGCGCAGGATCCACCATGGACCAACTGACGATACTCACGTAAGCGAGGTAAAGTTTTAGTACATCGTGGTTCCCAAAACATGGTAGGCCCAGACGACTAATAATTTAGAAGATCAATTTGTAGGCTCAGGCGTCTGATCAACGAAGGCAGCGCACAAGTCGTGGTCCGAACAAGATGCCTAAGGGAATTTTTAACATAGTGGAGCTCTCGGCAGTCGGGGAACCCGCTATACGAAGTCATCATTGGGGCCGTACAAGACAACGACTGGGGTTATTGCTAGGGATGATGTGCCCATCACTATAGATCATGGATTGGCCGCGGAGGTGACCAATGGGTGGTACCTAATGAGTCAAGAACTCTTTATGGGACAAGTGAAACAAGTTTTCCAGTTCCCCAAGGGACCGAAATGGTCGCAAAGAAACTAGCACTCAGATCATGTGCCTTTGCGTGGAAGAATTGGAAGACAGCGCTAAACAAGAATTATGTGAAAAGAATGAAACGCGAATTTTGACACGTACCCAAAGTTAAGGGAGTTCTGGGATGAATTTGTGGCGTACAAGAGGTCTGAAGAAGCTCACATAGTAAGTGAAAGGAACAAAGCAAACGCGGATAAGAATATTCACCCTCACAGACTAGGAGCAGGAGGGTACGTGAAGAAAATACCAGCATGGGATCGGTCCGAACAAGAAATGACCCGCAAGGGTATAATTCCTGCAACGGCCGCCTTAAGCGAAAGATCGAAGCACTGGTTGCTTGGGAGGGGTGCTTCTATCTTCGATGATGGCAGCTTAAGCTTCAGAACCGATAGAGAGCAGGAAGTGTTGCGCAGAATCACAGATGCTCACTCGCAGTCTTTCCAAGGATCTTTCGCGCCACGAAGGGAGGATGACGAGCTAACCATAGCCCTTGGTAACAAGGAGCATCTAGGTCGCACCAGAGGAGTTGGTTTGGTCACGTGGAAAGAAGCCTTCCCCGCAGACGCATGGATGTACAAACGTTCAAAGAGATTAAGAGAAGATCAACCGAACGCGTCGGATAAAAGATCTTTGTCACGAGAGAGCTAGAGGAACAAAGATCGAACTAGATAAGGCCGTGGAGCAAGCCGCATGTAAAGCTCTCACTCACGACCGCCACCGGTGAAAGCCTTGAGCTCCTCGGTCCGGTGCTCGTAAGAGCATTGCAAGGCCCACGTGGATTCCCGAAGAGCATGGATCGCGTTTTCGTGGATGACATCAAAGAACCGACACCGTGCAAGCTACATTTGGCCGCACATGGCATTACCATAAAGGTGGTGAGGCGGGGCTTGGCCATGCCAGAGTCACGGACTTTGCAATCGCCGCCCGATATTGCGAGGATTCGCCAGGTCGAAGTGGGCGGTGTCGTCCGTCAATACCGAAAAATGGAGGTAGAGATCCTGGCGAGGATGGGAACAAAAGCTAGGAGAAAACGTGAATGGCTTCCTCGCGTGGCGCAAGAGCTTGATTAAGTTTGGCTCGGACGATGAGGGCGACGACGATGATGATCACCGCACTCTCCACACGAGACCTCCCGCCTTCTCGCCGCCAACCAGAAAAGTCCAACTCCTCCGCGGCACCAACGAGAAAAAGCCCGACTCCTCCGCCAAAAGCGTAAAGAATCGAACAACGGAACATCTCGGCGATCGGCACCGTCCTCGAAGAAATCTCAACCATCTCGTGAACCCGGGACAACCACAAAAGAAACTATCACCGGTGACATGACCGAGGAAGAGCGGAAAAATCATGTAAGCGCTGCGTAGCATCTCACTTTAAAAGGTGCCATCAAGTAAGAAGACTAAAGTTGATCCGACGCGCAAAAGTTTTTCTTGAGTATGGCAAAAGTGCAAAAGACGGGCAAGCTTCGAACCTTGCAAAATATCGGACTACGAGCGCATATCCGTAAAGCAAGACTTGCGGCGGCTAGTGCCGACACGTTAAAGCGGGATGCTCAAGCGGATGATGTTCAAGTAGATGCTCGCGCAAGGTCTCGGTGGAAGTTTGTTATGGGAAACCATTTGGTTGAACCGGCTCATTTCGACAACCTTACAACTCAATCTGCGGCGCGTCCATCAATGGTACATGCGGTGTCCAACGATGGTATGGAGGCGTTCCCGATCGGACACGGAGCAAGATTTTCACAATGGGGATAACATCTGCTGGGTTCTTTTCACGAGTCTGTATATGTTGTACCAAAGAAGATGCCCCGGACGTGAACATACTTAGACTATGGACTTTGTAAGTGCCAC
Organism: Otatea glauca; assembly: GCA_036346275.1. NCBI lineage: Eukaryota > Viridiplantae > Streptophyta > Magnoliopsida > Poales > Poaceae > Otatea > Otatea glauca. Next base: position 25,068,147 of record CM070713.1, read on the forward strand.
AAGATATCGTTGAGCATTTCATATTGTTTAATTGCATCTCTAACTTCTTTCTTATGTAGAATGGAGGCGAGACATGTAGAAGAAATAACAATGACAATCTAGCATTCCTAGATCCGGGGCTCGTCAACGAGAAACTTGTGAACGACAATCCACGATTCGTTGAAGACTATTTATTTAATACTTTTTGAAGTCGCAATACAAAACCCTCGTACTTTTACCCTATAACTTCAAGCACGTATCTCGACTTCTAATATCGTTTTACTATTTTTGCGTAACACGACGATGTGGGAGTAATTAACTACGTTGACATATATGTGCAGTTTCTTTGGGTCCTCCTCGTCATCCAGCTTAGATGCTAGCGTGATTTTTGTCTTGGACTCCGGAGAAAACAAACTAATCTGTACCAAGACCTTTGGGACATCTTTGAGCAATGTAAACTCGATCGTTGCGTTATTACTCTAGCAAAATTCCATTCTATTGCATTCAAGTTTAATTACTACTCAAAATCATTCATGTGGCTTTTGCACTGCATCGCAAGAAAAGTGTTGGTATCGTCCATACCGAAAATTTTTGAAATAATAAATGACTTCCCATGCATGAAGCAGAACCGGAAACAATTTATGTGCATTCTATGTATGTACAAATATGCATTCAATTGTCACGAGAGTGTCGGCTATAACTAAGCCATGGTGCGTAATTACACTTTGATGCCCTTTTTATTTAACAAATATCATCATTAAGTAACTTCCTTTTTGTTCAAAAACAGCGCCCAAAGCGAGAACCAATAAGTTATTCTCGTGAAATTATAGCAATTCAAGAACAGATCGCCGGATTCATTCATGATGAGATCATCAATCCAAACGGCGAGTTCCACGAGTAGCCTCATCGCCCTCATTCCTACGGCCTAGACGCGTGACATGTCTACTTCGACTCATTGTAAAATCAAAGCAAACGGGATGACATGTAGTCGAGCTACATTGTAAAAGCAAATTATGTGATGCGTAATTTAATATATTTGAATTATGATTTTAACGATGCTTAGTCGATACATGCATATATTTGAATTATGATTTGAACGATGCTTTATATACTAACATATGGACACTGTAAACAATTATATAAATATATATATATATATTGCACGAAAAATATGTAAGATTGTCACTGCCGGTTCTTGGAGAAAACCGCGATGATATGTATATATCATCGTCGGATTATGGTACAACTTTGGCAGTGCTAGTACAATATCCTCGCCGGTTGTAGATATAACCGCGGTGATAATCCTTATCACTTGCGGATTTTGGTTTGATCCGCGGTGATAGTCCTTATCACTGCCGGATTTTGGTTTGATCCGACAGTGATAGTCCAATATCACTGTCGGTTGTAGGTAGAACCGGCAGTGATAATCCTTATCACTGCCGGTTCCTGAGCCGGCAGTGATAATCCTCGAGTATCACTGCCGACCAATCACTGCCGGCGCCAATGACCGGCAGTGATGGGGTTTTGGAACCGGCAGTGATGTGCTGTTCTGTAGTAGTGTGTACTCCCATATATCCTCCTCTTCAGATATGTCAAAACTCTTGTAACAATTGTTGAAGCTGAAGATACTGAGCGTAAGCTTTGTTCAGGCAATAGCAAATGAAAGAGTTACAGTGATTTCAGCATGCAGAACTGTGGCCACTGTACTATTTGATTCCTTAACAAATGAAAACAATTCTGGTTTCCTTGATTTGGCTTCGTCGCAAAATGTTGCGTGTATGAAACCGCAAGACTACAACAACTTGACCCAATGGTGGCAACAAGCGGCAAATGTAACCCCGAAAATACACAGGAAAGATTTCAACGGCCTAGCTATCTACACAAACTGTAACATGTGGAAGGAGCGCGTAACAAAAGGGTTTTCCAAGGACACACAACCACAGCACTTAAAGTAGCTTACAAAAGCGAGAGAACACATATTATTTTAATGTCATTTGTGCATTTTGTATTTTTCTGGAATGTATTGGATTTTTCTGGAATTTATTTGAGTCTATTTCAAATAATGTATATTGACATTTTGTGAAAACAAATTAAATATATATAAAATTTATATAAAGTTTTGCCAAAAATATTTTATTTGAATCCAGAATGTCTCAAAGTATTTTTGAGAATTTTCTGGGAATTTTCTTGATATTTTTATAGCTTAAAACAAATTAAAATAATTTCGTTAATTATTTTAAAAGTTAAATTGGGAAAAACCGATTGAACAGTACTGGGTCGGAGCCCATTACTGTGCGCATGAGCGGTCCGTTTATCGCGCGGCCTGTTCGGCCTGTTCCGATTAGGGTTAGCATTGGCCACGTCGCGGCGTTGGATGGGCCGTTGGATCGAGAGGGAGCACTTGCAATTGGAAGATGAGGCTGGAAATCCTAGCGCTTGCGAGCCGTTGGATCAAGATCGTGCAGTGGATCTTGCGTTGCCTTAGTTTGGAAAGGATCAGATCGCATCCGTTAGATTTGGAAAGAAGGGATCGGATTATATCGCGTTCGGGGGAATCTCGGCCGTTCATCGCAGATCGGACGGACTGCAGTCGTCGTCTTCGATTGGGTTCCCGAATCCGCCGCTGATTCGCCGCCATTTAAGGAGCATGCTGAGGCTATTTAAGGCGCAGCCCGCACCCCGAGAATCGTCGTTCCATTGCGCATCTGTAGCCCTAGCCATCGTCGTTGTGCCGCCGCCGTTCGTTTGCTAGAGCTCGCCAGAGATTCCCGAAGCGTCGCCGTTCGTCTTCCGTCATCGTCAAGCCGATTGTCGCCGCTTCGGTTCCAGATCCGAACTCGACGCGTCAAGCCGTGTCGGAGCCGCCACTTCTTCATCACCGGAGGAACCCGGTTCGCCGTCGGGTGGGTCGTCGTCCTCGCGTCCAGTGAAGCTGCGCCGCCGTGCTGCCATCTTCACCTCAGAGCTTCGGACAACCGTCAGATCTTCGTCGAACCGTCAAGATCGCGTCGCATCGTCATCATCAACAGTGAACGTCTCCGGTATCATCAGCCATTGGATCAGAGGTGAGCGATCAAGATTTTGGCGCGTATGCGTTGATTGATAACCGTTAGATCGTGTCTGAGTGGGTTAGATCATACCGCTCTGTTCAGCCAATGGCGTGCTGACGCGTGGCGGTGCGGGAACTAAAGCATCGTGTGCCGGGTGCACAGTGGGAAGGCACTATGCCATGGACGTGGTTCGTAGATCGAGCAACGTGGTGCAATTCGATTGGACCACGTTCGTGATGACATCATGCTGACATCAGCCAGTCCACGAGCACAGTACCTCGAGTCCACGGTGGACCAGCGAAGTTTCATGGACCAGGTCCATGCGTCAAAGCCACGTGTCAGCCTCTGGTTGGTCCACGTGTCGCTTGCGCAATAATATGAGTTTTCTTTATAAAAATAATTCGGGAAATTCGGAATTTCTATTTTCTGTATTTATAGAATTTATTAAAACTTTGAAAGGCTATAACTTTTGCATATGAACTCAGATTTGGGTGATTCAAATTTCTAAAAAATTTTAAAATCAAGATCTATTTAATGGTGAATTTTAATTTATTTTTGGAGTATGTGTCCTCTCTATTTTGGTGTTTAATTGCTATCCATGTCTCGATTCGCGTAGACGTTGCTTTGTTCGATACTCCGGAGGAGAATTCGTCGTTTCAAGACCCAAGTCCAGAGCAAGATCAGAACCTATTCCAAGGCAAGTTGGGCTTGATCATGTTGCACCGAGTTTTACAAATTCGCTATATTGTCTTTAAACTATTGCATAATATTTCATGTGTACAAATGATTTTTATTACTTTGGGATCTAGTTATTATGCTTAGTTGAGTTATACCCTACCTTGTCAATTGTATGCCATGATCTAATAGTTACCCTAGGATGGTTAAATTACTAGTTGGTTAATATTAGCAATCAACATGAGTTGGTTAGATCGTGTTAGTCTGCTTAACCATGCCATGTACCTGTCGCATATTTGAAATGCTGAAAGTTAATCTTGACTAATGGAATATGGAACAATGTTATGAACTTGTGTGTCATGTGTGGTCACACGATGAGGTGGAGTTTTGTGGCGAGGGATGTCACACAACAACATTGAATTGTCGATGGCACATGGTCTCTGGTAATCAACTGGGGTGGTAATGATTTAGATTAGGGCAAGTGACAAGGGGCAGTGTGGTGTGTGGAAGTCTTGCCTTAATCACCATAAGGACTTAACCTTGCAAGCATTTGACCTGAGTCTCTCTTGCAACCACATGTCTGGAATGGGACAGCCTAGCTGACTAATTTGTGATGTCTAGATTCCAGTACTGCCATGGTAAATAGTGAGTCCCGGGTTTACGGATTAACTCACATGGTGCAAGAGGGGGGGCCCTGTTGTGGTTTAGCCCTTTAGTGTTGAAACTTTAGCGAGCAGTACTGGGTCTAGGTGGAACATTGTAAAGGCTTTATTAGATCACTCGCCTTTGTGGTGTTTGGTTGTATCGTGTGGGTAAAGTGCATAACCTCTACAGAGTGTATAATCTATTCGAATAGCCGTGTTCACGGTATTGAGCAATACTCGGGAATTACAGTCAAGGGTTAAACTTTTACTTAAATAAAACTTGGAGGGATGGCGGTTCGCCATTGAAAATTGAAAGATGATTAGGAGTTAAACTATGTTACTTGAGAAATGTTACAAGTTACTAATACTAATAGTTGTTTTACCGCTTTCAATTTGTTTAATGTATCCTTTATTAAATACTGTTTTACTACAAATTAGCCTTGTTAGCCATTCCTTTGGAACAAGCCTTGCATATAGTTATAGTAGAATTGTATTTTGTGCACAACTTGTTGAGTGCTTTATGTACTCACCCTAACAACAACAACCTCAGTGGATGAAGAGACTATCCTTGCTGTGGAGGAAGAGTGTCATGATGATGCGAATGCTTAGGGTTTGAACATCGTCAGTTGCCTGTGGTGAACTGGAGAGCCGCTACGTTTATTTATATTTCCGCTACTGCATATTTCTATTTCTTAGTTTAAGCCTTGCGTGGCAATAATCATGTAAGTCGCAATAGTTATTACTAATTAATGGAACTATTACCTTATTCCGCTATGTATGATTGTGATAATATCTATGTTGATCCTGTGTGCACTAACATGATCCTAGACTAGTGCGGTATATACAGAGAGTCCGAATTTATACATTCGAGTCCCGACACTTTGACTCCCAATAGATATCGCTCTCTTCTGTGTTTCGATGAGCCCACCCAATTTAGAGATCATCTTTAGAGATCATGAAAACGTGAATTTCATGGTCTTCCTGTCCCTCTCTATGCACAAACTTCTGTAAAACTGTTCTCCCTATTGAATTAAATGACAAAGCTCCTGCCTTTACTTAAAAAAATGTTGCGCATACGGCTAGCTTGTCAATGCAATTCAATAACTTGGCCACGTCGTCACAGACATAAAATTTGGAGAGAAAAAGGCTAATTAAGGTCCATGAGAAGGAAACTATATGCAGGATGAATACGGTAAAATGACATTTTTTTCTTATATTACTCACTACTACAGAATGTACAACACTATCTCTTTATCTGAGTCAGTTCTTAACTTTTCAAGAAAAAACCGATACTCATATATGATTTAGCGTAGGTAAGAAATATGGTGCAAAATATCACTATCGGTCTGACCTCAGAACTGATAGTGATGAGCCGATAGTGATGATAATCATCGTTACTATCGGTTCTGATGTCAAAACCGATAGTGATATTGTAACATCAATTCCGATATTAGAACTGATAATGATGACTTGGTCATCACGATCGGTTTCTGAGGTTAGAACCGATCGTGATAGTACACATACCAAACGCCTCCTCACGCTTGACCTCTCGGCTTCTCTCACACTTGACCTCTTGGTTTCTTCTCCCGATCCGTTCAAATACCAAAAGCTGATGCGCGAATACCAAAAGCCAAGGCGTCCATCTCGCGCTTGACCTCCTGGCTTCCCCTCCATTCTGTATAAAAAGGAGTTTACTCATCTCCGCCCTCACGCCCCTCCACCTCCCATCGCTCGCGTCGCCAATCTACCTATTCGACGTCCGCATCGCCCCTCCGCCTCCACGGTGCCTACGTCGCCCCTTCGCCTCCCCTGTGTCGTTCCTCGGCCTCCTCGGCTCCTGTAGCACACCCCATCCCGGTGACAAGAAAGGTGTCAGCGCAACGGTGGAGCACCAGATCTGGCCATCGACATCTTCGTCGTCACATCTGGCCACCGCACCACCCCTACCCACCAGCTACCCTCCGCCATTGCCTTCGCTGGCTACAGTGTTAGGCCAAGGTCAATCTCATCACTGCTAGTTGTATTGCTGCATGTCATATGCTCATTGATTCTATGGGTCCATTGATGAGCTAAAACAATTAAAGTAGTGAATGTAGCCTTGAACTAGAGTTGCTTCCTATTAATGCTAAAAATATTGTTTTTATTTCATATCTTTGAGCTTGATCATCATATTCAATATCTAGTCTAATACTCATTTGATTATTGTTGAATATACTAATTATGATTCCTTAGCTTGCTCTGTTCATAGCCTCTGCTTAGTCAGTTGTTGATACACCTGCTTGGGTGAACTATTCATGATGTGATTTTGATCATTCAAATAGTGAAATTGACTTTAAATACTTTATATCTGCATAGCCGAACTATGCATAATTTAGAAAGGTAAGAGTTCAAGATATTATTTGCTTAGTTAATTATTTAGTTCAATTTAGATTATATGACCCTGGTGTAGTGGAGGTAAGAGATTAGTTTCTAGCAGCCCTACACATTGTGGCGAGGAGGCTGAAGGTCTAACCTCCAGTAACCCGACACCTAAGAGCACTCTATCCTACAATTATTCATTAATCTGTTAAATAGACATGATTCAATGTCAAGTCGACATAATAATTATGAGTTGCCAGTGACTAAAAATTGCACACATATATAAAATGAAGCCTACAAACAAAATAGACAATATGAAAAATCTATTGGATGCTAAACGAAAACTTGAAGTGGAGATAGAACAATTGAAAGGAAAGTCCAAATTAACAGAAAAAATTTATAAGATGAAAAAAGGTGAAAGACATAGAAGACAAATCGCAAGATATTAAATCTCTTAACAAGATACTCATCATTAAGGAGCGCAGGGCGAATGCAGAGTTAGAAGAAGCCAAAGATGAGCTTATAGAGGTAATATAAAGGTACTGATAATATTCTAAGACAACCTATTTTCACAACAAAATGATCGCTTTGGTAGGGATTAAGAGATATAACTGAAAATCAATCAGTTATTGGTGTTAAACAAATGGGCACTGTGTCGGAGCTATGGAACTTCAGGGAGAACCGAAAAGCGTCTGTTGCGGAAACGTTGGCACATATGATGGCAGACATGGAAAAGCTCTAAGGTCTCTTTGTCTTGATCTATTAAATAATGTTGTTTCTCAATGTATTCTTGTTAATATTTTAATTAGTTTATTGTATCCTTGTAACATAATAGGAAATACTTCACATAGAAGTTAGCTATAAAAACGATATGAAAGACTGCTCTTGTGTCAAGAAGTTCTGTAAGGAATAGGCTGCTAGAGGATTGTGCCACTGATTTCTCTATTGAGTATATATCCTAAGGAGAGTTACGTTAGAGGATTGTACTACTGATTTCTGCATTGAATATGTATCTATAAATTAACACTGTCAACAGTACAATGATTGTGAATATACTGTGAATTTGTCAATCTGTGAGTATACTGTGAATGTGAATATACTATGAATTTGTCAATTGTTCATATACTGCCAATATGTTAATATACTGTGAATTTGTCAATATGTGAGTATACTGTGAATGCGAATATATTGTGAATCTGTGAATTCCTAGTGCTATTCTACGAAAATATTATGAGATTTATCTCTATCGGCTCTACGCTCAGAACCAACAGAGATGTGTAATCTTTATCGGTTCTGAGCATGGAACCGATAGAGATAATACACGAATCTTTATCGGTTCCACGTTAATAACCGATAGAGATCAGGATGAAGTCTCTACAGTTCTGAGCGTGGAACCGATAGAGATTCGTGTATTATCTCTATCGGTTCCACGATCGGAACATGATAGACGAACCCCACACTTGGAAAATGATTCAGTTTCACACACCTTGTATACCCATGTACAGAACCCCTTCTCCATGATGTATTTTAAACTATACTCGTTCATCCATTCCTGTCGAGCATTTCATCAAATTGTTATTACGCGTACAACATAACAACATCTTGTCTACTCTACACTACACGAAATGAGTACTGCAAACATTCATAAATTTAATTTTTAAACTATAAACTACCGCACATACTTTTCACAATTTTTAATGCCCGATCTGATCCATTCTACACATTTCAAATACTACTCAAATCTTAAAATACCTACATAACTACGCAACTATTGCTAGTCTATACAGCTAAAGCGATAGAAGCAAAAATTATACCTACGACGTTACCAACGACTTCATCTTCCTCTACCTCCTTCTACTTCTCCTTCTCCTGCCCTTCCTACTCCTCCTTTTCCTCTTCATCCTTATCCTCCTCTTCTTCTTCCTCCTCTTCCCCTCCTCTTTCTCCCTTTTTTTTTTCTTCTCCTTCTCTCCTCTCTCTTTCTTTCTCTCGCTAATAGATGTGAAATGTGGCTGTTCTGACCAGATTTTCAGTCGCTCTATCGCTATTTGGAATGGCGACAAAGGCATTATCGCCATTCCAAATAGAGACAGTAAGGTAGTTTTATAAATTTTTTAAAATGGCATATTATTTCTGTAATTTTTTTAATATATTATTAAAAAAATCCAACGATAGAGCTCCTCCAGTTTCGTCACTCTATAATTTTAATTTTTTGAAAGTATTACTCCCTTCGGGTTTTTTTAAGTGACGTTTTTATTTTTTTTACCTTCTCCAAGATACAACTTTTACTATTACTTTTTAACTTTATCTTATTATATATGATAAAATTATAATATTATGGAAATATTTTTAAAGATGAATCTAATGATGTAGTTTTTCTGTGACGAAACTAGGTAGTTTTAAATATATAAGTGATCAAACTTTCGAATGTTTGACAATACTGATACCAGGACGTCATTTGAAGAAGAACGAGGGAGTACCTCTTTGACCCGGATTTTGTTTTAAGTGCCATTTTAGTCGTTCCGTTTAAACTGTATAAGCACTGTATCGATCTTGTTTTTGGGTCGAAGCCTGATTTAGACCGACCAGGCCATGCAACTGGGAAAAGGTTTTCAATTAAACAACACTAGGGCAGAGAAATGGCCCAAGCAAGGGATAAAACCGGATGGGTCAGCGAAGTAGACAGGGAACACACACGGTGACTGGGCAAGCCACGACTGGATGCGTAGGACGTGGCCGATTACCACCCGGTAGGAGCGTCTAAGCGTAATGCGGCACATGCGTCGACTGACAAGCAAGTAACGTGCTACGTGGACCGACGCATTAGCCAGAGAAACCCCGAGGTATTGATTTACGGATTATACACATGCCACAAAGGCAATTCATTGATGAACTACTATTTGTTTTTATGTCATCGATGAAACACAATTTTAAAGTCATTCCTTATAAAGTTAATTACTCCAATTCACGAGCATATGATAATTAATCTCTACTAGAATTTTGGGAGCCAACTATACACAGTATATGAGTTTTTCTCCTCCGTGCACATTATGAATGAAACAAAAATAGAGGAATTTAGAAGAATGTATATAATTGAAGAATTCTGGCAAAAAAAAAAGAAATATTAGAAGCAAGTTTCCTACGTGTGTTTAAAATATCAGAAAAGCTAGGAAACACTATACTGTCGGATCCCATCTCAATGGGTTAAATCTCCACCGTCCAACAAAACTCAATAGCATCGAACAGCTTACATTGGTTTGATTCAATCCTCAACCACACAATATCTTATCCATCCAGCCCGCATCAACCTTATCCATTCACTCGCACACGATCATTTCGGTTGCCCTCTCTCTCCCCATGTCCGAGCCAAGCTAGTAGCAAATGAAGGGTATGGGTGAGCACGACGGTGCGACCCAAGCGCATGGCTAGTATATTGGGTGGGGCACCGGCAAATGTGTGCCTAGTGTGGCGGCGTGGCCTGAGTTAATGGCGAGCACATTATATAGGCTAGAGCGAATGCAGTGTAGAGCCCAAGCACATAGCAAGCATGGCACGCATGGTGAGAGGAGGATGTTGACAACGGGATCCACTGGATCTGGTCGGCTTCCTTGTCGCCAGCAATGGGATCTGCTAGATTCGCGACCCCGCATCACCTCATGGCTCTACTTTGTTGCCACACACGCCACGGGTGACATTGAGCCTTGGCTTCGTCCCCTTAGGTAAGGGGAGGAGGCAGTGGTACTGGCGAGTGGCAAGGGCGGCGGTCGCAAGTGAGCATGACGAGGATTTTTTCTTTTCTTTTCTTTTGTTTTGGCGAAACTTGACGAAATCTATTTAAACTTAACGAAACATGTTGAAACTTGCTAAAACTTTGGATTGAAACTCGATGAAACCCGTTGAAATTTACTGAACTTCTTAAAACTTTTGGGTTAAAACTTATTGAAACTCGAGTCCAAAAATCTAAAACTTGTTAAAAATTTCTAAGAATCTTCTTCTTCACTCTCTGTGAGGCTCCCATTTTTGGTATTAGATACAAATAATGGGTTTCATGTGCATACAATACTAGTACTATGATGAGTGATTAGTACACACATTTACAAAGTTGAAATCACATCCATACACAATATATTACATATAATAGCGGAAGCATTTATACAATATGGTCTTAAAAGACAAAGTAACTGCAGCTGAAATTCCAAAAGTCTTGTAGTTTGCTACATAACCCTCAGGCAACTGACAATGTATAAATCCTAGAAAAGCTTGTCATAATATTCCCCGTAACTTGTGGTATAGAAAGTATCGTCGGGGTTTTTTGTTCCTTCACCTAAAAACAACAACAATAACAAGGTTGCATACATTGTGTACTCAGTAAGGCTTATGGTGTTTGCAAATGTATAATAAATGCAGGCTGTATCAAAGAAAAGGCTACTATGGTTATTTTTTATAAAGCGAATTTGAATTGTGAATAGTGAATAATAGATTACGAACGAAATTTGTAAAAGCAATTTGACAGGAATGTAAATAACAGGTATAAATAACATAATCATAATAACTCACAGTTCCTCCATGAATGTGAGAATTGAACCCATCCTTGCTAACACATGGCATAGTATTACATCATTTGAAAGGTAAACTTTCCAACACAAGTTTCCATTCCCAATCTATTTTTATGAAAATATGAAAACATCTAACTAAGTGATGACTTTACCAAGTGCCCTTGTCCGCGAATGCGGCTTTTCAAAAAGATTTAAACTCTACAGAGGTGTACAGCTTTACCTACAAGATATGCCCTCTCTTTTTGCATGGCCTTTTAACACACTTCCTTTCGTGTGCCGCAGAGAGTTCATAACATAACCGTTACATTACCTAGTCCTAACTTTGCACCAGCCCGGTGACGATAAACCTTACTATGGCGGCAAAAGATATTTGTACACACAGTACTTGTCACACAGTTCACTCCTGTGGAGCCCCACTCCTCCCCATAGTAAGGCGTACACCGTTGTATCAGTAAACATTTGTTCCATAATCACCTCGGTGTGGACGTCCCTTTGAGCAACCTCTATCTGGAAGCCCGTACTATTACAACTTTCCAATGTGCAAAGTCAGTTCTAAGTAACTTAATAGGTTAAGGTTGTCTCATATCAGCACTTGTGGTAGTACAATTATCTTGGCATGAAGACAACACAATAGTTCGGTCCTTAATCTGACCTGGGCGAGAAGTCTCCCCTTACACTACGTGTAAGTCACATGCACATCCGTCTATTGTCAATAGCTCGCACGCGCCAAATTTATAGTTTTACTTTCATTTTTACCAAAATACCATTATCCACATTTTCCATCATGTCCAATATTCTATTTTCATCACGAACAGTATAACTAACCATTCATGTTCCAATCTAAAGCATGGCTAAGCATGTGCAAATATAATTGAGTATACCCATTTGACATTATTAAATGTCTGATCCTGACTTATGGCTACAAAGGATGCTATGTCAATATTTATTAAGGAAGTTCAATCAATGAAGGTTATATCTACCAATGCCATACATAGCGAATTTACTGAAAATGCATGCATCCATAAAGATTATTACTGAAGGCTTACTTAATTTATGTTCTTGACAATTGACTAATTAAACTAATCAAATTAGTCTTTTGATTAGTGAACTGGAGGGTTAACATAATCAGGTTCGTTTACCTTCTTGTTTTTAAGCCTTGAATCAGATAATATATTTAAATCCTAATTAAGTAGGTCCACACATTATTTTCTTATAATCAAAGTACTGTTTTAATTTGCGAACTAGGTATTAGGATTTTTATGGAACATATAGGTATATACATGAGATAAAATTATTTGGTTAACTTAAGGTTTGCTTAATCCAAGGTTCTATTAATTAGAGATTAATCAAATTAGTTGGCTTCTTGATTAGATATGCTAATTAAAATTGGGATGCTAATTAAGTTAGACAGGTTCGTGAACCCTTCCTGAGTTCTAGGTACAGGTTGCACTATACACTGGTCCCATATTATTGTCTCATAATCAAGGCATTGTTTTACATATGTACGAATGTTTTTATAGGGTATATGTTATACATGAAGATGAGTATACTTAAGACAAGGATGATTTGAGCATTCAGTCAAATGCTACTTTACTTAAGGTGTGTGCATTAGAATTCAAAGAGTAGTTAAATTGATAGATTTTGCTGAGTTAATTTTCTGATTACAGATGCCAATTATCTTTGAGATGCTAATTAGACTAAGCAAGTCCATGAACTTATTTGAGCTTATTAAGGTTTTACTTGAATTAAGATCATGATGCTCTGGAGGAAATACATCCAGTTCATTTACTAATTATCTTTGAATTGAAAATTTTCAGAGAAGGGGCCAAGCTCAGTGCACTTACCTCCTGTCAATTGCTCATGCTCATAAGAGGCTGGTCCCACGACATGGAATCAAGGAGCTAACTCAAATTGGTTTAACACTGGAGGCTTTTGAACTTGGGTCCACCAGTCAGAGGATGAAACATAGAATAGAGCACAGGGCTCGGGCTTGCTTCGGTCGGTAGCAGGGCAAGGGCAAGGAGGGCGAGGCGAAGGCTAAAATTGGACCACGGGAACTTGCTCAGTCTGTAGGTGGCCTCGGCTTGAGCTGCGACGGCCGATAGAGGTGGCGCAACAGAGTCGGGCGGTGGCGCAAGGTGGTGCTCGGTGGCAGCTTTCCACAGCAAAGGAAACTCCAAATTGAGTTGGGGCAATCATTTGGTAGGGGATGGAGATGCTCTAGGCGAGTTTAATTAGAAAATGGTGCGGGGATTAGGGAGTTGGGCTGAAGCTCGGTTGGAATGGGGAATTCCGGCCATGATGGAATTGGAGGTGGCTCGGGTAGAATTGGGGCCTGTTTTTGGAGGAGGTACTAGGAGTGTGTTGGTGCACAAATGAAGCTCGAAGCTATCTTAAATATAAACGTTGCTCAAAGTTTTTTAAACTTTTACTGATGGTTTATAATGGCTTGCGAATGCTACTCTAAACTTTTTACATGATGGGAATTCATGAATATTTTATAAAAATTCTGACATTAAGATTTTTAAATTTCTGAATTTTTAGTTTTGGAATTTTAAAGGCATGAAAATTGATTAATTATTTGACATTTTTTTAATTCTAATTGACCTATTTCTGTAGAAGATATGATAAAAATTTTAAGTCATGGTATGGTCCGGACCCAATTTAATAAATCTGACATGTTTTACTGTTCATAGTCTAGTTTATAGTTTTACATTTATTTAAGGCTTTCAATATGTTCACATTGCTTTGAGATTAATCTAGGAGGTTCTGGATATTTACTATATTTTAATTATAATTTTTCTCATTTTTATGTTATGTAATTTTATATTTCTTAGTTTAAAATTCAACAATCAAATACTGAAAATATTTTTCAAAGAGACCAAAAATGCAAGAAATACAAAAAGAGAAATAAATCAGATTAAAACACAATGCCAAATAAATTTGTTTTATTTTATTCACTTTTGAATTTCCAGGATGTTACAAATCTACCACCTTAAAAGAAATCTCGTCACCCAGATTTGTAGGGTCTAAAGGGTGAGTGGTAGTTAAATTTTAAGGTGACCTTTGTGATTATTATGGAAGAATAGGTTATTAATTTAGCAAGTAGAAACTTAATTCTTATTTTGGTGTTGTTCAGAAAAGTTCTTAGGTAAGAGTGAACGAGAAGTTCTAATACTATTGTTGGTGTCATGTGCATAGAAGAAGTTTATAGTGAACGAGATAGCTCGAGCACTCTTTCTCGATTTTGTGACTCGGAATCCTTGACTATGGTTAACTCTTTAACCGCAAGTAGCATGATCATGCATTTCCGTAATCCAACCACTCGAGAGGACTAGAGATATCTCTCCCGTTGTATGGAGAGGCAAATCCCATCTTCATCGATCATGTCTGGCAGCATGCTTCATGACAAACCCGAAAGTCACCTTTATAACTACTCAGTTATAGAGTAGCACTTGGCAACCATAAGTAATTCATTACACATCTCGACTACATGTGTCAACCTCAAGTCTAAGGATATAGCATACACATTGTATATGAGACTAATGATGACAAGTAAGAATACAACATTCTCGCAGTATCTCATGGTGGATCAATCCAACTCCATGTTCTTTAACATGTGTCCATATTATTGATTTGATATCTCCATATCCATGACCTATGAAACATGGTCATCAACCAATACACACTACTACAGATTATACCATCACAGACGGTTCGGAACCATCATCACAAGTGGTTTTTTGAACCATCTGTGACAATGTGTCTGTGATATAACAGCATATAACAGACAGTTTCAAAACCGTCTGTGATATCAATATCATAGACGGTTTTAGTTAGAAACCGTCTGTAATACTACAATATCACAGACGGTTTTATACTAGAACCGCCTGTGACACTTAAACATCACAAACGGTTTCTAAATAGAACCGTCTATGATCCTCTTTTTTCCCCACACCCCAGTAGAACTTCCATCATTAGTATCTGTTGTTCGAAATTTTCTTCTGCTTAGGTATTTCTGCCATGACATTTATAAGGCACAACCAGTTATAGATTTAGTAATTGAATATCTAAACTTCCTAGATGCATTGAGGTAACAACTTGTTTGATCAGGATCGCCTTAAAATATGAAGTCTTGTAGCACTTTCATCTCTTTCTTATTATAATATTGATGGATTCTAAGGTAAAATCCCATTTCATTCCACAGTTCATCATGAACTCTGTCATGCTCTGATTTATCGCTTCCACTTCATCCTCATTCCCGAATGAGAATACTATAGGCAGGCATGCTTCTTGAATTATAGAGTTGATTAAGTCATCGTATGGAGTTGATTAAATTATCGTATGTACTCTATATGATAATTTAATCAACTCCATACGATGACTTAATCAACTCTATAATTCAAGAAGTATGGCTACCTATGGTATTCTCATTCGAGGGATGAGGATAAAGTGATAACGATAAATCAGCGCGTGACAACTTTCAGGACAAACTGTGGAATGAAATGGATTTTATCTTAGAATCCATCAATATTATAATAAGAAAGAGATGAAAGTGCTACAAAACTTCATATTTTAAGACGATCCTGATCAGAAAAGCTGTTGCCTCGATGCATCTATGAAGTTTAGATATTCAATTACTAAATCTATAACTGGTTGTGCCTTATAAATGTTGTTGCAGAAATAGCAAAGCAGAAGAAAATTTCAAACAACAGGTACTAATGATGGGAGTTCTGCTGGGGGTGTAGAGAAGAAAAGAGGATAACATACAGTAGCGTACTGGAGAATTGGATTAGGTAAGAAAGATAGAAACAATTCATGCCCTTCAGTTGTTCGATCTTTTCTGTTAGCTTCTAACAGCTTTTCCATGTCGACTAGTTTTATAATATAGATCAATCTCAGATTTCCCCTTCTGTTGATCAATCTCCACCTAGTCTTTACAAATGGATATATAGCTATGACTTCAACTATAAGAATACAAATGGAGAAACAATTATTTATGAACTATAAAATGATTGGATGGCATTAATGTTCCCCAAAGGTCTGTAAGAAAGACAAATACTTCTCTCATATGCTAACCATTGGGATTATTAATAATTATTACATTCAACACTTCAAAAATATCTACTGGAATCTAAAAGCTACCAAAAATCTAGTCAGCAAGAAAGAAGTGTTGGCACAACCAAAAGCAAGCTAGTATTCATCACACGATGAATTTAGGCAAGTAAAAAGTAGTGCAAAGAAGGTGTACCCATTCTGCTACAAAGGAAGAGAATATGATACTTCTTCTAGCCAAGAACTAATGTCTATCTCTATGTTGCTCTTGTCCTTCAATTCATTCATGATATATCTAGCCTAACAGAAACAGAAAAACATACTATAGTAGTATGAAGTGCAACAGCTAACCTTCGATGTTCCAGCATAGCTAGGTGAAAGAGTACATGTTTATTTCGATGTTCCAGCATGGCTAGGTGAAAGAGTACATGTAGCCCAGTGGCATATCCCAAAATCAGTTTAAAACGGAAACTGGCAGTGCACTAGTATGCATATACATTATAGTTCAAGTCAGTCCTGTACGTGCACTAAACAAAACTTGGACGGGACAATGTATTGTTAATCAAATATGATAGTAGGTAGGATACAATGTATAAAAAGATAATAAATCCATTGAGACTTTCCATCATAGGTGGAGCCGAGCTACAGGAGGTACCGACAGGGACGAGGAGGAGGAAGTAGCCGACGGGGAGGAGGAGCAGGTCGCTGACGGAGGAGTTCGCGCCACCGGGAGGTGGAGGTGGCCGTCGTAGCCCCCACGGATGCCGGGGAGGAGGTGCTCGTGGACGGAGGAGTTCGCGCATGCACCGCAGAGGAGGAGGTGGCTGTCGTCGCCCTCACGGATGCCGAGGAGGAGTGCTCGTGGACGGAGGAGTTCACGCGCGCGCTGGGGAGGAGGAGGAGGTGGCCGTCGTCGCCCTCACGGATGCCGAGGAGGTGGTTTGCCGGGGGGCTAGGGTTTGTGGGAGACGAAACGCATGGGTCGATCTGCACTACGATCTATATCGGTATGGTTATATAGGGTTATGAGTCATATCACAGATGGTTCCTATTTAAAACCATCCGTGATATTAAATTATCACAAACGGTTTGCATTTAAAACCATCTGTGATCATATCATAGATGGTTTTTAACTAAAACCGTTTGTGATATGACTGACGGTTCATAAAGAGAACCGTCTGTGATTGTCTCACTGATAGTTTCACTATAGAACCATCGGTAATATTCTTTATCATAGATGGTTTTACCCAACTGTCTGTGTTGATGCGTCGAATATAAGCCTTTCTGTAGTAGTGACATATGCTACTCTATTCATATATGTCCTCATATGTTTATCGACTAGGGATCACTTTAGAATAATCATCACAAAGTCCACTACTACACGAATATACATCATAATCGGTTCTTTTTTGTCATCACAGTTGATTCTGGTGGCAACACAAAGTCATTAGACAGAGATGAGGTGGCACTATCACAGTCGGTTCTTGCTCGATTGTGCTGAGGGATCATCTCTATCGGTTCATTAAAAGAAGTGATAGAGATGAACCCTCATCTCTATCGGTTCTAAGAATAAAGCGATAGAGATGAGTTCCTACAAAGAAGCGATAGAGATGAAGTGCACATCTCTATCGGTTTTTTCTAAGAACTGATAGAGATAAGATGTTCATATCTATCGCTTCTTACAAAGAATCGATAGAGATGAGAGTATAATCTCTATTGCTTCTTCCAAAGAACCGATAGAGATGATGGGGTCATGTCAATCACTTCTTACAAAGAACCGATAGAGATGTGAAGAAAGGGTAACCCGCTGCCAACAAGAAATGAGTATTGTAAAAAAATGACCGATGAATCAGAATGCTGGGACAAACGGGCTTCCTCCTGCCATTCCTCAAAAGGGTCCTAAAATAGCGCAAACCCATCCTACAGCGAATGCGGAAGTGCAAGGTCTGACCCAAATTGAGCAAAAGCGGCCACTTCGCGATATTGTGCCAATTCCAGTTTTGTACTACCGCAGATACAATGCGCTGGCAACTGAGGCTTGGCAGGATGGGAGTTAATTAAGGTCGAGGGAGCAGGAAAGAGTTTGTTATTTGCTCTCGTTTATGTCCATAGTACCATCGTACGTACCTTCTACTATCAACTAGATGAGATAGGGCTTTGAAAGGTCAGAGTAGTCCGCACCCCAACACAAACCCCAAAGGCTCCTAAGCTCCATCATTGACAAGGGACTTACCTCCTGGAGAGATCGATTGTTATAGGAGTTCCATCCTCAACCTATGTATGCTCAAAGAACTGGATCAGAGAACTCTCTGCCCGATGATTTCCGTTCTCTTTTGTCTTGGTCTCGAAGATGTCTGTTAGTCTTCAGTGAAACTGACGAGTACGGGAATCCCAATTTGTCTACGGGGCACCTCATTCTGAAAGCATGGATTGCTTCTGAGAGCCTAGTTCTCTCGGATCCCACACAAAGATGAAGAAAGGGAAAAAAAGGTGAAGATGAGGAATTGGTCTCAGGGTTAGTCCCCAACCGAAAGAAGAATGTCTCTGTGATGTTTTTCATATAAAAAAGATCGGCTATTGAAAGCATATCTCGCCTATTTTTAGTAGATTACTCGTTCATACCTAGCACCTGTTTCTCAACGTTACACATACCTTGAATGCCAACCCAATATTCTAGGGAGAGAAGTAGAAGTGGACAGTTCACCCGATCCGATAGTACCCATTTTTGTTTAGGAACGTCTAGTGCCAAAGTCACTGAATGGGTCTCAACAAGCCCTGATAGCGTCGGTTTTTGAAGTTCAGCATAGGGAAGAAAGCCCCCTGCTCTTGAGGGAGGAAAATGCGCACACGAAGGGGGACCCTTACACGTGTATGCACACATGTACGCCTGCGGAAGGACGCTTGCTTTTTCTGGGCAATTAGTTGTATTTGAGTATTGATCGCCTGATCATGCCCGCCTCTAATCGGTTACCAGGTTCCAGGTAACGAGTTCCGGGATAACCTCCTAGAGCCATGTTTCCCGAAGCGACACTTTGTTTCACTCCTTTCATTTATACTCTAAGCGTGATTGCTATAATATATACTTCCTTGACCACTTTAAGACAGATCGATGCAATTTACCAGTAGCAACTTGACCTCGAACGAAATGAAAGTCAATGGCAATGCGCTTCATACGAGAATGGAACACGAGGTTGGCGCAAACATCAGTTGCTTGTATGAGGGGGAGCTTACTTCACTTGTTTTCTTTAAATCACTTGCCAGGAGGGACAGATAAAGAGCACCATCACCTTACTTTACAAAGTGGCAGGTTCTGAATCTCCCCCTCGCGAACCTCCACCCGTGGACCAAGACTCCAACCGAAGAATAGACCTGTGATGCCTTCCATTTATATGAATCGCGAACATACCACGCACGACCGGACGTAGAGCCAAAATTCACTGGCAGACTGAGTCGGACGATGATCCACTCCGCAAATATCGATCGAAACTTGAACCCTTCGAACAGTCAACGATGTCCTACACCCAACTTTCAGATCTGCTTGCACTGTGATGTCAGGTTGTGTCCTGATCTTTCGATGAGAGCGATAACTATCGATTTGGTGGAACCGATTTTGATGATCCGACTACAACGTACGACGACGATGCGCCTTAGCAATTGCTAAACCAACACCGGAGTGTTATTGATCTTGCCGTGGGCACAATCAACCTGAACGCGAGGTTCAATTCCTGCAAGCAACCGAAGAACAAGCAAGAACAATAGTAAAAGCAATCTGAAATTGCGAATAAAAATTGAAGGCAAAATCAAGGTGGGGTTCTATTGAAGATCTTGACAAGGTGGTTGTCCAGCACAACTTGAAGATACAAAGTTTGCACTTGGCTAAACTAATCAAACAAAACCCAAGTGTCTAAAGTGGCGGCTACTGAGTTTATAAGAGGGATGGATGTGAGAGGGATGTCCTAGGGTTGTGTACAGCCAGGGGGCGCACACAACTTAGGCTTGGGCCCCCACACGCTTACAAGGCTCGAAACAACCCAAAACAGTATTGTAGTGTATTATTTTGATGATTTCAACTGATCCACGATGAATCTGGAGTTAGGATTAGATCTATTGGAAAGATCTTGTTGTAATCTTTCAATCAAGTCCAAGATCACCCAAATCGGAGTCCGTATGCAAAATTTATTCAAATTTGAAGTCGGTGCTGTCCCAGGAGGCCGAATTGGATTCCAGAACGTGATGGATTGATCTCTCTCTTCTTGGCCGGTGGATAACGTGTTGGAGTTGGCACAACCTAATGTGGTCATATCCGTAGTAGTGATGTGCTCGTCATCCTCCCTTTCTTGAATTTGAGTCGTCCTCGACTCATGCTCAGCTTTTAGCTTGTCCTCAACAAAAATTATTCTCATCTGAAAATCATCCACATAGCTCAATATTTTTTCCAGCATATAAAGGCATGTTGAAAGCTTGCACTCTTGGATGCTTCCTCCCCTCCGTGAAGGAAAGCCATCCTATTAGATGTAGATGATGCAGATGATGCCGTGAAGTGTCGCCAAACTGATATAGCGTTGATCATATCCAGGACGAGCATGGTCTCATCATTCTCCCTTTCTTGAATTGGAGTTGTCCTCGACTCCATCACATTCTCCTGCAAAATGTTAGTAGTGAGAAAGAGCAAAGCAACATGCATATCTTTTGTAATCAAATCAATGGCTCGTGAATCACAATCACCCAAACACTCCCTTTCTTGAAAACTATCATATAGACTATAAACAAAAGTAGGGGTACTTGATATGATATTAAAATTATCAAATTGATCACATTGTTGCATAGGAAGTAGAGTTTTCAGATCTGAACAAATGTATACTCTATGCACTTTGTATTCTCCTTTATCATTATGTTTGCTAACAACATGAAAAATATTTCATGATAACCATGGCAAATCAGAATGTACAAAAATCTTCTCCTTGAAACTATCTAGATCACACAGAACATCAAATTCAATGTAACCTAAAGTATTTAAAGAAGACATCAATTTAAGCTCATCTTCTTCCTTGGCAATGTGAATAACATGTTTGTGTTCAACGCAAATGTTTAGTTCAAATATAAATATTTCATGTTCATTCACTAGTTGTGGCGTGGATATAAGTGAAGCATTATCACACAACTCTTCTTTATCACCAGGAATAGCAAGCAAATCAGCAATGAGTTCCATTAATAATTGCTTTACGATAGCACGATTCATGGACAGTTTTATCTCTTCAAAATGATTTTCATTATGTATACAGCCCATATCTTTTACATTACCTTCTAAATCATTCTCAATTGTTGTAGGTGCAACTTCAATTTCCAACTCTTCACATATGTATGGAGCAGCAAATATCTCCAATTTCTGCACATTTTCTCTTTCATCTTTCTCACGATGGTGCTCACTTTTCTGCAAAATGTCAGCTACAATAGAAGGTGCAACAATGGGCACATCAAATGAAGCTAAAGGCTCTTTCAAAGATTCATCAAGCATGTTTTCAGCTTTACAAGCACATTTAATCAATTCTGAAAGACGACTATATGTTTCATCAACAAGAACATCCTGAATTTTATGATAAAGTCCACGTATGAACCTAAGCTCAGTAGCTTCTTCACATTCTTATAAACCACAACGCAATAAACAATTTTGCAAATCATAAAAGTATTCTCTAACAGTTTTAGAACCTTGTTTTAAGCGTTGAAGTTTGGTAAGCAAATATTCAACATCATATTCAGGAACATAATCATTTCTCATAAGTCTTTTCATGGCATTCCAAGTTTTAGGTTTTTTATCATGTCTAGATATATGCTTCCACCAATATATTGCACCTGACGTTAACACTTGAACTACGACACTAATCTTTTGGTTTTCAGATAAGTCATAGTTTTCAAATTCTTTGTCTACCGCAATCTCCCAATTAATATATGCTTTAGGATCGAACTTTCCACCAAAAGGAGGCAATTCAAACTTGATTTTACCTTTTTCATCATCAGTTGATGAACCCGTGGAGATGTGTGGTGGGGCGACCGAAGCAGCGGGTCCATGCTGGGAAGCCGGTGCAGCAATGGGAACCCGTTGTGCACGTAGTACACCATTGTTGTTGCTTAGGAGACGAGGCGGAGGACTGGAAGTTCCAGAGGTAGCAGCTGCAAGCATATCAAGTCTAGACAAAATAGTAGCAAGGGTAGTGTTAGCAACTCCCTGAGCAGTCTCGATGGACCGGAGACGGTCTTCTTGCAGCGAGATTCACTCATTAGTGAGTCGTACATTGCTCTTCGTATGTGGAGAATGATGTAGTGAACTCTTGTCACCTGACATGGTTAGTAGCAAAAAGGGAAACACAAAGATTTATGTAATTCCCTATTAACTACTAGGAAGTGGAGAAAAGTCGCTCAACTCTCAAGCCTTAACCAAAGCTCTTACAAGTTCTTACCGTGCTGCAGGAGTTGTCGGTCGTTGGCGGTGTCGAAAGTTCTCCCAAGCTTGGATAAAGTGATTGCCAAGGGACCGAACAAACGTACGAGCGTAGAATATGTGGAGCTGGGTAGGCTATACTTTTTTCCTATACAATCTGATAATTCTAGTTATTGTAATGATAAGTAATGACCCAAACTAGAATTCACAAGTCCTAGTTGCTGATCTCAAAGATATAAACGAATTTCAAGGCAACTCACGCGCAAAGATGATGGTACTTATGCAATCAAGAAATGAGCTATAAAATATAAGTGAGGCACCAAAAGCTCTATTGCACAAGTCGTAGAGAGACGCTAGCTTATTACTTCAAGAATGTAAAAAGGGCACAAGATTACTCAACAATTAATACAATTACACAATCTGAAATAATGAACACAAATTAGGGTTTTGCTCAATGTAGTGTGACCGACCACTATTTTCCTTTTCTTTTTTTTCTTCTCTTTTTTCTTTGCCTTTTGGCTCTTTCTTTCTCTTTTCTTTCTTTGAGTGACTTTCGGCCAACACTACTATGAACAAAGTTTTGAAAACCCTAACTCGATGTCACAAGATAGTATGATATGATAATTCAAGATTATACAATGTATCAATATGAACAGCCCTAAGCAATATCAAATAGCTAGTCTCAATTGGGATCAAAGAATTCACAAAGGATGAATTGGTTCCCAAAGGTATGTGTACTAATATTTTTTTGGGTTTTTATGGATTCTACTGGACTTAACCAACTCAAAGGAACAAAACTAGAACATGAATTGAAGCAAGATACCCAAATTCAATGTTTCTAGGGCAGCACATTTGTCGCTTAGAATAAAGCTTCAAAACGGCCAAATTTAGAAGGTTCACTATGGAATGAATTGAAGCTTATGTCCTCAGCTTTCAAAAGAGTACAGGAACATGCAATTTTGAGCTCGGGTGTGAAAATTATGGCTCAAAAACCGAACACCACAAAATACCCCCAATTTCAGTTTGCGAGACAGATTCCGAATCCGAATCACAAAGGACAACCAAAAACGTTTTTTAGAGGACTCTTCAAGGATTTAGGAAAGTATAAAAACTTCTTAATCAGAATTCGGATGTGAGAATTATGATCAAAATACCGAATCGATCTGGATTGGAAGTACAACTTGCTTCAACAACTTTGACATCCAGATTAAACAGATTTGGCTTCAGAATTAGAGTCCATGCCCAACTAGGTTTTTGTAGAGATCGTTCCCAGGTTTTAGGAAAGTGCAAAAACAATAGAATCCGAGCTCGTATGCGAAAGTTATGAACAAAACAAAGTACTGGACAGGTTGAAAGAAAAGCTACGCGAAGGAAAAAAATGATCAGCAACTCAAACAAGGACTCTAATGGATAAAAACCTAACAAAACTCACTAAAATACCAGATTGAATCTAAATTTTGAATTTTTATGGAGTAATTTTCCATTTAGGACCAAAAAGTAATCTAAGATACTGAATCTCTCACCGAGAAACATGGCGCTCTGATACCACCAGATGTGAGGTTGTGTCCCATTCTTTCGATGAGAGCGATAACTATCGATTTGGTGGGACCGACTTTGACGATCCAACTACAACGTACGACGACGATGCGCCTTAGCAATCGCTAAACCAACTCCGGAGTGTTATTGATCTTGCCGTGGGCACGATCAACCTGAACACGAGGTTCAATTCCTGCAAGCAACCGAAGAACAAGTAAGAACAATAGCAAAAGCAATATGAAATTGCGAATAAAAATTGAAGGCAAAATCAAGGTGGGTTCTATTGAAGATCTTGATAAGGTGGCTGTCCAGCACAACTTGAAGGCACAAAGTTTGCACTTGGCTAAACTAATCAAACAAAACCCAAGAGTCTAAAGCGGCGACTACTGAGTTTATAAGAGGGATGGACATGAGAGGGACGTCCTAGGGTTGTGTGCAGCCAGGGGGGCGCACACAACTTGGGCTTGGGCCCCCACACGCTTTCAAGGCCCGAAACAGCCCAAAACAGTATTGTAGTGTATTGTTTTGATGATTTTGACTGATCCACGATGAATCTGGAGCTGGGATAAGATCCATTGGAAAGATCTCGTTGTAAGCTTTCAAGCAAGTCCAAGATCATCCAAATCGGAGACCGTATGCAAAATTTATTCATATTTGAAGTTGGTGCTATCCTAGGAGGCCGACTTGGATTCCAGAACGTGATGGATTTGATCTCTCTCTCTTCTTGGCCCGTGGATGACGTGTTGGAGTTGGCACAACCAAATGTGATCATAAACGTAGTAGTGATGTCCTCGTCATCCTCCCTTTCTTGAATTTGAGTCGTCCTCGACTCATGCTCAGCTTTTAGCTTGTCCTCAACAAAAAATATTCTCATCAGAAAATCATCCACTTAGCTCAATATTTCTTTCCAGCATATAAAGGCATGTTGAAAGCTTGCACTCTTGGATGCTTCCTCCCCTACCTGAAGGAAAGCCATCCTAGTAGATGTAGATTATGTAGAGGATACCGTGAAGTGTCGTCAAACTGATATAGCGTTGATCATATCCAGGACGAGCATTGTCTCATCACACTGTCTTAGGCTTATTGGGGGATTACAAAGAATGGGAACAACTACAGCTTCTTTCCATCTACCTATTTGAAGTAGTAAGCTTATCTTTTAGGTGGGAATAGTTTACAATGTGAGAGCATTTTCTTTAGCTGTTCCTTAAGAAAGCTATCGACTTAGCCCAATAACGAAAGTTTCGTAAGGGGACTGGAGCAGGCCCGCGAAGCCTCACTTATGCACCGAGAAATATCGTAGATAGGGCTAAAGTGAAAAAGAAGAAAATAGTAGAGAAATTCCGCATGGTGCTCACTAAACCTCCATAATATCTAACAAGTCGAGTCTTATGTCGGTCATATAGAACACCAAATAGGTAGTGTTCGATATCCAAGTGGTAGTATCAGGGCCCTTAGCTATTGTTCTGGAGAAATGGCCGGCCCAAGGTACATTGGTCAAAGTTTCATAATTACCATATCCCACACAAATCGTTTACCTAAAACTATTCACTACCCTTATGAAAAATCAATCACATCAAAGCATTTTCGGGGGCGAATCCACTTTGAATATGATAAATGTATTGCTTGTGTGGGGGGGATGAGGGCGACTCCGCCCACGGGTTGGACCACACAACATGCAAAGGTCCTTCCACGACAAGAGAAGGGTGACTGGAACAAGAAAAGGGAGCTAGTCATTGGAGGGAAGACAAGGCTTGTTCCATGCGACTCCACAGAAGGTAGACCAGGGGACGGAATCCAATTTTCGCAGAGTGAACTCCATCGAATGAGATAAAGCTCAATGGCAATCACAACTAGATCTGGGACAAGGGAAAGCTCTACTGGAAAGACAATTACTCAAGCAGGAAAGCTCAGCCTCAGTGCGTCCTACTTGTGTCGTGTTTTAAGCCAGCCATCTCTTAGAGGGAGTTCTTCACTCAACTCAATACCCGGGCCTTCTACTAAGAGTGTAGCAAATTCCCTTTCTTATCCCTTCTAGTTGAAGCCAGAATAGTGTGGATTGAAAAGATGGTCGGGCTCCTGTTTCTTCGCCCTTCTTGACTCCACAAGCAGCAAACTCTTCGTATCTACTCCTTTTCTTCGTTCTTCCTCAAAAATGGGCTCGCAAAAGGGTCGACTATGCCTTTTTGACTACTACTATAAGAGGACTTTCCCTCTATGATTTAGCTCTAGGGCTAAACCTAAAAAGTCTTTATCTTCTTTTTTTTGCCTTCAAAAGGAAATCCGCATCCATCCTCAATAGCATATCCTGCTCCTGCCATAGCCTCTCAGTCCCCAACTGCGGAGATTGCCCAAAGAGTGACTTGTAGAAGTTGGTGTTCTACTGGGCTTACTTCGAGGTCTAAAAAAAGGGCGTGGAGACAGATAGAAACTCTTGGCGATTCCTTGCCGATTTTTTTGTTGTGAAGGAGGGGTACCTCTTTTGCAAAAGGGTATAAACTTGAGATTATTCCCTGAGAGCTTGTCCAGTACCACCAGTACCGATGGAACTCAATCTCATTTAGAAAACTTATTTATATATTTAAGCAACGCTTGGAAAGCTAGGCTATTTCAGTGATCCGTAGGTGAGGAAAGAAAATGGTTACCATTTGATTTCGACCACAAGAAACTCTTATTCGCTATTTCGATTTTGCTAGTCCTTGGGAACAGCGTAGCGACGAATAAGGATATTTCTTGTATAATCCTGCATAATATCGAATGTTATCAGTTTCGATACGTAGTTGTCCTAGACGAGTAATCTTCTTCATCAGGCTTCCTTCTCGCACTCGAAGCGGTAGCGATACTGCAAAACGAGTTTTTTGATAAGAGGTATGCGTATTGAATAAGAAGTATAGGCTTTTTCTTGCTACTAGAAAGATTGACACCGGTGGTAAGCGAATAGGGGTAGGCTGCCACGCGGAGTGAAGGTAACTAGCCAATTCCCCAAGGGATAGATGCATTCGTCATAGTTCCAGCATTACGACGCATAGTAGATCCTGAGTGACCACTCTATATCTTCTGATGGTCCTGGCATTGATATTTCTAGTGACTCGAAGCCTTCTAGCAAAAGCAAATAATCTTGCTGCAATAGAATTTTAAAAAAGCTTTAAAAGAAAAAGAGCACAAATGAAAAAGGGTTCTGAAGCTCCTTTCTTGAAAGTGGAAGTTGCTCCTACTACAAAGATTAGGGCTAATGGAGTAGGATTCTCAATATCTCTACCAAAAAAAGATAACTTATATAAATATAAGCAAATCGAACCTAGGAATAGTAAAATGATCATTCAAAGTAGACTTTTGTCATAGGGCAAAGGAGCTTAGAAGGGTGATGTAGGGAAGTTGTAAGGGATGAAATTACTTAGATAGAACAAACGGAATCGGAGGTCAAGAACGTATCCTAATCCATCAGAGGGGTTAGTTCTAAGAATATTGTACCGATGAATTCGACACATAAAAGTACATTCGTTAATTAATCCGAATTATTCATATTCTCTTTTGACATGCCCCCTATTATCGGGATGTTCACCATGATTCCTTATTCTGGGTGCTTCCCATTGCTTCCTGGTGGGTGACTATGACCTGGAGATGGTTCGATGGTTGGTTACTCTACGCCCTAATCGTGACTAGTTGTTATTGGTTTCGATCAATTGTCCCCCTAGCCGGCAATGCCTCAGCTTCTCAAAATTTAGGAAGTAAGTTCTCCTTCCTTTACCTATTTATAGATTGATTCATGTTCAATGGTGGGTTGATCCTCCCCTCCGTTTGTTTTAGCAACTTATCCTAAGGTCTCTTCGCCAAGAACTCTCCGATAACGACAGAGGAATTCTGAGTGCTCTTCCTTCGACATCTCGATGATTAGTCTCCTCGAACCCAATGAACAATTCCATTCAAAGGAATGTTCTAGAGGGGAAACATGAGTGAACAGATGAAAGAGAGAGTTGAAAGCGCTCACAATAACTGATCATTGAGTCTGGGTGCTGGCGGATGAACTCACTGGACATACTGGATGGATGAATCGGTGAACTGAGAGATGATCGAAGTTTTCATGACAAATGCTCAAGGGTAAAGTCATAAGGTGCTCTCCTGCTTTTCTTTTGAGTGCTCCACATCGTAGGTAGGGTCTTCTAAAAACCACATGAGCCTTCACTCTTCTGTCTGAGGAAAGAAAATGCATGAACCAACCTCCACGGCGCCTACCTAACAGCCAGCCCATTAGGGGCCATTCTAATCTTTTTATTGAGTAATTCCCACACTAGCTCCTGAACTGCCGCCACTGCCGGCTAGGGGGTAGGGACCCAGAGAGCGTTAGTAGGGACCCAGAGAGCTGCCCCATCTAAGGTCTATCTTCCCTACCAGATCAGGTTTTCCCAGATGAGTAATCTTCTTCATTAGGCTTCCTTCTTGCCATCTATCAGGCTGGAAGTAATTAAGTCAACCACCTATCCTAGAAGAGAAAGGCCCTCTTTGTTGCGGCTATCCTATCCCTTCTGAAAGGTTCTACAAAGCTGTAAGAATGAAGCCAATGCAACATTGGCGGAAGGTGTTGAAGGAATTGAATCAATAGTAGGATTTTTAGTATATTAGTCCCATGCCACTATTTCCTCCTACTGAAGCTATCACCTAGTCACCTATCCCGAAAGCCTTCCATCGTTGCAAGCCCCTTCCATTCGGTCTTAAGCAAGTATATTGAGAATCTTAAGCTCATCTAGTGCTAGTGCACGTCACTCTATTCCCTTAGGAAGCAGGTCAGCAAGTGGGACTTTAGGTAAGATCTAGAGAAGCTTATTCGAGAACAAAAGAACCTAGTGGGGCCACCCGAAGGGCAATGCCTTAGATAGGTTTTGAGCTTGGTTGTTGGATTGAGCTTGCCTTCGCGTTTACTAGCACGGGAAATCAAACCAATCTGCTCGGCCGAATCTTTTCCCAGGGGTGGTCTCACATAATCGGCTCAACGAAAGCCATAGCCAGAACTTTTGTCCTGCTCTAGTTCCCTAGATCTTAGCCAAATCAGTAAAGTTCAATGCTTTCCCCAGTTCCTTTCCCACCGCTGTTTGGCAATCAATACCTGCTGCTGGTTTGACGCAAGATGAATGGCGTTGGAGTTTTTCAAATGAAACCCGCAATCAGAAAGTCACCAACAGAGCCATACAATCTATCTAGTAGTGTGCCATGGCACGGTACTCCGCTTCGGTAGAGTCAGTCATTAAGATGAAGCTTCTTCTGTTATAGGGAGCTTCAAGTTTCTAGTAAGAATATGGCATTTTGGGGGGAGGAAAGAGTATGAAAGATTTCTTGCTTCTTTCGAGGAACCAGACACTGGCGCTTGGGTAAGGCGTTCTCACAGCAAAATCCTTCGTGAGTTCTATCTACTGGGCTTGAGTTTGAGGTCTACATCGTAGGTAGGGTCTTCTAAAAACCACATGAGCGGCTGGCATAAAGGCATTCCACTATGGGACCAAAAGAAGATGATGAAGATTTTCATTCATATCCCGGAAACATTTTCACACCCATCCTTTACGTCATGCGATCTAGTGTTTTCTAGCTAAAGGATGAATGGTGAGAAACATGGAACATTTGAGAAAATGTGTTGTGTCGTTGAGGGGAAGAGCGAGTCTTTCGAAGGCATCTTTCTTCAAAGATACATTTCTTCCCAGCCCCCTCAACCGAGCAACCAGAAAATTCTAGACTCGAGAATGTTGCTTTAAACCGAGCAAAGTCGAGTGAGTCTGCTGTTTTGAAAATTGATCAATAGCTGGTCCGAGAGGATGATCAGCCACACTGGGACTGAGACACGGCCCAGGGCCAGGGGCGTGAATTCGAAAAAGAGCTAACTTTCTATTCTGGTAAGCGAAAGGATATCAATTGCTAGAATCCTCGATAAAAGAAAGGGATGTTGTGTATGAATCACTCACCTATTCTTCCGAATTATATGAATTTGCGAGATTCATTTTTGGTTTCGATGTGCAAAAGTAATTTTACAAAGGTTGGGTACTACTTTTCGTTGCTGCCTTTCTTATGAACTTTTGGGCGTGGACCATTCCATTTCTCGATTCCCTCGATTGGCTGCTTTCTTTAATGGAGAATACGAACGAAATACTTGTAGTGAGTCTTCTGTCTGTTCGTTTATTCCACTCGTTTTGTTAAATAAACACAGCTCTTTGTTTGATCCATAACGTAATGCAATCCAATCTTACATGCATAGGATGTTATAGGTTAAGGTTCGAGATGGAGTAGTACATTCCAGCTAACAAGAAAGAAGAGAAAAGAGATTCTAGACACATTGCGTGATATTACTCTGAAGAATGGAGAGGAGCTCCGTGAAGAAGACTATCGCACCATGCTTGATTTCATGTTGAGCCGACTCCAGTCCGACGTTAATCCCCGTGCGTTTAAGGAGTGGCGAGTGGCATTCATGGAAAGGGATTCATAGATAGGCATTCAGTGGGCATGGGAAAGTCAAGTTATGTATGCAAGAGACAGGTATGCACCTAAAAAGGAAATGAAGCATAAGCTGTCACCACTAGGATAAATCAAATCCTAGGCTGTTGAACTCATTGACACCCCTCTGAAATTCAGCACTCACACGCTTTTCTGATACATCCATTCCTCACGGTCCATCTGCAATTAGACTTCACACAATAAATAAACGAAAAATTGGAGTGACAGCTAGCTAGCTATTTCAAATATTGAGACATCATTTCAATTAATATTACCTTTGGAAAATAGAGGACATGTTTCAAGATATATCAATGTACTCCCGATCGATACTTACCTTCTTCCCTAGTTAAGAGCTTCCAATTCCCTAGTTAGGAGACATACATTACAAAGGGAACCAATGATGACTCCTAATCTCTAAATAGGTTAGGTCCTAATCCCATTCGAGGATATGTGGTTCGGGCAAGTTTCTAAGCTGTTATACAACTTTAGAGAAAATTTTGGCAGCATCTCCCCACTGTTCTCCAGATACACGTCTCGACAACAGGTCAAGAGGGGTGTGTACCCAGAGAACACCACACGGAGATGATACCGAAATCTACTCTGGAGTTGTACAACACCGGAACTTGCTCGAACCACATATCCTTGAACTGTCCAAAGAATGTGGATAATTCGAGACTGCCTGCTTATAAATATGCCATTTCGATCGGCATATTTATAAACAAGCACCCTCTAACGGGAGACTTAGGTTCCGTAGCCTAAACTCTAACATTCATCATATGACAGCAACAATAATTTCAGATTAACACGAGAGCATTACAAATTAAGATAATTAAATACATGTGTGTTTGTCAAATAAAGGGTGTGAAATCTGATAGGATATACATAAATACCAGTGCAACCTAAACTTTCTTCGTGACATATCGAAATTACATAGTGCAAAATTGAAGGGGTTTGAAGGAATGCTCACATTTTGAAGAAAACTACAAATTCTACAAAATGAGGGGAAATCTCCTCAGGCTAGGCTCAAATTTACCCCCTTAACACCCACCCATGAGGATTTCAATTTTTCTCACCCAAGTATTGCTTCCAACCACAGAATATAAGCTGTTTGTTCTGGTGGGGACGAAGAAATGTCCTTTGGAACAACAACAGAGGAGAGTTTAGCCCGAGGGATATAAATAACCTAGCGAGACACATCACAATTGGTTCTCATTTAATAAGCGATAGTGATGTGCACACATCACTATTGGTTCTTACTTGAAAAGCGATAGTGATTTAATCATGCACATCACTATCGGTTTTTATGTGAGAAGCGATAGTGATGTGCATGCTCATCACTATCGCTTCTCACACAAGAAGCGATAGTGATGACTACGTGCACATCATTATCGGTTATTTTGTAAGAAGCGATAGTGATGTGCATGATCATCACTATTGTTTCTCACAAAAGAAGCGATAGTGATGATCACGTGCACATCACTATCGCTTCTCATATAAGAACCGATGGTGATGTGCCCAGTGCTACATCACAATCACTTCAAACCTGATAACCGATACTGATTATTATTAACACCCCACTTAAGTCATTTATTACAATTGTTTTTTCCTAAAAACTTAAAAACCGACCCAGATGAAGCGGTAGTGATGTACCATTCTGTAGTAGTGATCATATATAGAGTTTCACAAACAAGTCACATATTTGCTAATAAATAATAATGATATTATTTATGGAATAATATAATAAATCATGAACATAAGGAAATATAATCATCTCTATGATTGCCTCTAGGACTTATCTCCAACAGGCTGCATGCTATACGTTCAGATCAATCCGAATGGTATACGATTATGTAGTTGCTCCCTTAAATTAAAAGATGGCTTCTAACAATTCCTTTGAAGTGATTGTTTAGGTCATGTGTGTATCTAGTGAAAACCGGGTAAGTATTGAGAAATTGTGAAAATCAAGGCTCGAAAGTTTCCAAAAACACTTAAAACAACAAGTAAATGCAGGTTGAGGCTATGCTGAGTAAAATTTCAAGATAAAATGCAATTACAATATTTTAGAAATAGAATTTTGCTTGGATAGTGCAATTAAAGCCATTGTTCATTTAGAATTTACTTTTTTCATATCTTGTAAATATGAATGAGTTTCATTTTAATGCCGGAATGGGGTACCATGGCGCTTGGACACCATGATTTTAAATGCGCGAATTCAAGCCATATTCAGGTATTTGTTTTGAAAATTTTAGTTTTAGGGTATATACCCATCTATAACAATTCAAATGAAACACATACTTTGGAAAAATATGCTCAAATTCAAATATTTTGATCGAATTTAGATCACATGCTTTGCAGATTTATATATAAAATCAGCATATACCTACAATCAAACTATAAAAAGAAACTCTACATTGAATTTTATTTCAAACTTGTTTGAACTAGTTAGTAAACTATTTAAACTCAACATCCTAAAAAATTCAAAAAAAATTGCATGCAACATATATAAATATTTATATATATATAGGAAATACCCGTTTTGGATCATGGTGCCCAAGCACTGGGCACCATAGTGTCACAGGTACACTACTACAGAATGGTACATCACTATCGCTTCATCTGGGTCGGTTCTTAAGTCTTTAGGAAAAAACGATTGTGATAGATGACTTAGGAGAGGTGTTAATAATAATCACTATCGGTTCTCAGGTTAGAAGTGATTGTGATGTAGCACTGGGAATATCACAATCGGTTCTTATGCGAGAAGTGATAGTGATGTGCATGATCATCACTATCGATTCCCACATAAAAAACGATAGTGATGAGCACGTACAAATCACTATCGATTCTTATTTAAGAAGCGATAGTGATGAGAATGCACATCACTATCGCTTCTCACATAAGAACCGATAGTGATGTGTACGTACTCATCACTATCGCTTCTTATGTGGGAACCGATTGTGATGACAACGCTCATCACTATCGCTTCTCGCATAAGAACCGACTGTGTTGTGTATGATCACATCACTATTGCTTTTTATATAAGAACCGATAGTGATGTGCCTCGTTAGGTTATTTATACCACTCGAGTTGAACTCTTCTCTATTATTGTTCCAGAGGAGATTTCTCCGCCGCCACCCGAAAAAAGAGCTCATATTCTGTGGTTGGAAGCAATACTTGGGTGAGAAAATTTGAAATCCTCAAGGGTGGGTGTTAAGAGGGTAAAATTGAAGCCTTAACTTGAGGAGATTTCCACTCATTTTGCATAATTTGTGGTTTTCTTCAAAATGTGAGCATTCCTTCAAACCCCTTTAATTTTGCACTATGTAATTTTGATATGTCACGAAGAAAGTTTAGATTGCACTGGTATTGTGTATGTCCTATCAGATTTCACACCCTTTATTTGACAAGCACACATGTATTTAATTATCTTAATTTGTAGTGCTCTGATGTTAATATGGAATTATTATTGCTGTCACCTGATGAATACTAGAGTTTAAGCTGCGGAACTTATGTCTCCCATTCGAGGATGCTTGTTTATAAATATACCGAATGAAATGGCATATTTATAAGTGAGCAATCTCGAATTGTCCACTTTCTTTGGACAGTTCGAGGATATGTGGTTCGGGCAAGTTCCTGAGCTGTGTTGTACAACTGAAGAGTAGATTTTGGTAGTGTCTCCCTGGTATTCTCCAGATACACACCCCTCTTGACCTGTTGTCGAGACGTGTATATGGAGAATAGCGGGGAGATGCTACCGAAATTTTCTCTAGCGTTGTACAACGGTTTAGGAACTTGTCCGAACCACGTATCCTCGAATGGGATTAGGATTCATCGTTGGTACCCTTGTTTTGTTTCGTTGTAGTCAAAAGATTTGTAAGCTACTGCACTATATAATTAGATTGTTTGATATCATTGTTGATGTTAAAAATGCATGCCTCCTATCTAGGGAATTGGAAGCTCTAAACCAGGGAAGAATCTAGGTATCGATCGGGAGTACATATTTTATATATCTTGGAACTTGTCCTATATTTTGCAAAGGTAATATTGAAAGATCGAGATGGCGATAAGAGGGTAGTGAATGATCCCAAATTAAAATATGTTCTCTAAGGTAGATCACAAATGCAGATTTTCACCCAAAGAAACCAAGCCAAAACCCTTAGATATCAAGTGGAAGCGAAAGAGTCTATTTTCACAAAAATCAGCCTGATGCCAGTGCTATCACACTCTGGGGGCGATACTATTGTTATCAGAGCTACAGTGAAATCAGCATATCAACAAAAGAAGCCAAAAGTTCAAATAAGAAAATTGATGTATCTTTTGATCCGTCGATCTAAACTCAACCAAACTGGGTAGATAAGGTCCTTGGGATGTCAGGAACTTATTTGAATCTTCAATCACAAGGATTGATGTCAAAGTTCTGACTTTTTTGCCCGAGAAGGAAGAACGCACCAAGTTTTGACAAAAATAGAAAGAACTTCGATCAAGGCTTGCTCGTGGGGTTTTGATGATCAAAGTGATCTTGAATGACTTCCCACACGTCCTAGCAAGCAAGAGAACACAAAGAAACTCAAGGATACACAATCTACAAGATCAAGCATTCAAGAACGCAAAAGATCAACTTCTTGCAACAAGAACGCATGGATAGCCTAGATGATTGAAATAGGATTTCAAGAAAGAATCAATCATAAACCTCAGCAAAAGATTCATAAGCAATTAGAAGGAGGGGAGGCAAATCCAAATTGCAAGAAAGTAAATGCGGAATTTAAATTGCGTAATTTAAATACGTAATATAAATGCGTAAAGGAAATGAAACATGAACATAAATGAAGAACATTTCATTTCTGGAAGGAGAGGTTACAAAGCCTCACATTCATGTGGGCGAAGCTCAAAGGAGCATAAAAAACCTCAAAACCTTCACTAGGGGGAGGCTGCCCCTCCACCCCTATTTATACAACTCTTGGGCCACCTACCACCCTTGGATGAGCCTCTAAACCCTAGAGCATCCATCAAGGGCTAGGATCAACCCACTCAACCAGCCATGCAAGGGCTAACCCAAAACCCACCACACACACATGGGTTTTCTTGAACGGTTTTCAAAGCAAGCTACACTTATCCACTACTCTATCTTCCAGAACTGCAACACAACAGCTCTCCTTGATCCAAGTAGTGATAAGCTAGCTTCTCCACTGATCTCTTGTCTCATGGGACTGCACCAACTTCATCTCCGGCCATCTTCCGGCGAACATCCGGCCAACTTGAACCTCCGGCCATCCCATGCCTAGTTCCAGCCTCCCTTCGCCTCACTATGACAACCAAATGAAGTCCTACATCCACAAAGACAAGAAAACCCTTCTTGATTCTACCATGAACCCAACGCATCAATTCGATCACGAATTGGGGTTAGAACAGACCAAAATAGACCAAAACAATTCAACCAAATGCAAACATCCTGTTTTCAATACAGTAGTAATCTTCTTAATTTTTTATGATTTTTTATGTTGCTCATATGAAAAACTTGTCAACATGAAAAAGTTGCATTTCGAAATTCTCTACAACTTTCAGGTAGAACACATAATTGTTTGAGCAAGGTAAGACCTTCAAAAAGGCATATTACTGCACACTGTCAAAATTGGTCCGTCGTAAACGTGAGATTCTCTGCTAACCTTCCCGATTTTCTATGATTTTTTATGTTGCTCAAATGAAAATCTTGTCAAAATGAAAAAGTTGAGTTTCGAAATTGTCGACAACTTTCATGTAGAACACATAATTATTTTAGCACGGTAAGACTTTCAAAAAGGCATATTACTGCACGCTGTCAAAATTGGTCCGTCGTACACGTGAAACTTGCTGAGATTTGGTCCGTCGTACACGTGAAACTCACCGAGATTTGGTCCGCCGTACACGCAACTCATGTGACATTTGGTCCGGCGCAAATAGAAAACTCTCTGTTTTCCTCTTCCAACTTGAAATCCATTTTAAATCTGAACTCAAATCTAAGCTATCCTAGATTATATAAAGTCAAATACTCATCATAAACATGGATGGACCTCCACATGGTCCTTCAATCCCCCCCTTGATGAGTATATTGACAAACCAGTTAAAAGGCA
Organism: Otatea glauca; assembly: GCA_036346275.1. Classification (NCBI taxonomy): domain Eukaryota; kingdom Viridiplantae; phylum Streptophyta; class Magnoliopsida; order Poales; family Poaceae; genus Otatea; species Otatea glauca. The sequence continues at coordinate 25,105,011 of CM070713.1, forward strand.
TAAATTTGAGTTTGAGTAAGAAAAGAAGAAAGCAATGTGATTGCAAAACTACACATGGTCCAAAGAGAAATAGACTGAGAACATGACCAAGTTGGTAAGACATATTTTAGAGCTAAATCAAGGAGAGAGCAAGTTTTCCACAAAAAGCTCTAAAATCCAATCATAAGTGCCAAATGTGATTATGTGATTATGATCCATAAGAATTAACAAAATTTTACCAAGATCATAAGAACCAAATAAGCTTTCACATTTTTAATGATGCCTTTTCTACGTTTTCTCCCCCTTTTGGCAATATAGGCATCAAAATGAAATTTTCTTCCCCTTTTTATGTATGCATGAAATGCAACCTAAGGGAGCTTTGAAGATTACCCAATTGATCGTAATGACAGGATATGACACCAAGCTTATCAATCTCAGATTATAACTAAACTAAGACATGTCCAAGTGCAAATAACAAATTTTGCACATAAGCTAAGTTTTGAAAATGTGTCATTTTTAGCATAATTTGACAAGTGCAAAACTTAGCAAAGTTTCAAAGCTAGAAGCAAAACCACTTAAGGATCAAATGGAAAACCTAGAGTTCAACCTACTCAACACTTTGGGGAATTTTGAAGTGCATATAAGGTCCTTCGAGCTCATTTTTTAATTTATGCAAATTTTCTTTAAGACTTGGAAAAACATAATGGGGTGCAAATGTTTGACATTATTTGCATTCTTTACCCATTTATGTGTTTGATATTTGCATTTTTCTTTATTGATTGACTCAAGCCATTTTCGATCATCTCAAGAGTAACTCTTAAGAGAATGATCTTGGTCATACACAATATATTCCAAGTTCATCCCAAATGCAATGGGAAGCAGTCTCATGAATATAAAGTGTTGAGATCAATTTTGCACAAAAGAGTCAAATTTTTCTTGATTTCAATTTAGCACATATGAGCAATTTTGAAGGACTCAAATATGGATCAAGCAAATTTTACCCAAGTTGCTATAGTGACTCTAGAGAAATCTAAAATTTCACAATTCATGGTAAAAGCCCCTAGAGAAGAAACTTAGTAAGTAAAAGCAACATGTTTCATCAAGTTTTCATTTAAAGCTTTCAAGTTTTTCAGATTTTAAATAACCTTAGCTTGATAAATGAACTTGGACATATCTAAGCTAGTGATTTTCTTCAAAAGATATAGCATGATGTATTTCATGAAGATTGTAATAGATAAAGCTCATAAAACAGAAAATGTAGTCTAAATGCAATGCATGAACAGATTCCCAAACTCCCCCTCAACAAATGAATCAATTTTAAGCTCAAATCTGGTTAAATTTGAGTTATTATCGAGATTAGGCATAAAGAAAACCCAAAAGAACTCAATAGCAACCAAAAAAACAGAATGAGGAGAAGAAGTCGAGAAAGCTGCAAACTGGGTGGCTATTGAGTATAGAAAAGATAGAAGAGACTCACTATGGCTCAGACTCGCTCTTATCTTCCCCAATGACTGACATAGAGAAGCTGACTCTAGATCCCAACTAAGGATTGCACACAGACCCTATCTACCCAGGAGGCCCAACACCTGCTAGACTTATAAAATTGTGAGGAAAGTCAACCTAGAGAGAAGAGAGAACAGCTAATCACGCATGATAACAATCTAAAGCACAAGATAAGAGGTCCATGCAAGGCATGCCAGAAGTCTAAGTGAGCGAACTCAACTCGAGAAAGTAAGCCCAAGATCACCCAGAAGAAACACAAAGAAGAGAAAAACTTGAAGAGAATATATTATACATAATATACAAACCAGCTCCCCCTCACGATAGGCCGTAAGGGCTCACGACTCCAAGCTCACTTCTCAAGGCAACAAATTTGGAGCTATCCAAAGGTTGGTAAAGATATCGGCTAACTGAAGATCACTCTCTATGAACTGAAGCGCGATATCACCCTTCTCCACATGGTCTCTAAGGAAGTGATATCTAATATCAATGTGCTTGGTCCGGGAATGCTGCACTGGGTTTTTAGCAATGCAAATAGCAGAAGTGTTGTCACAGAAAAGTAGCACACTCTCTATCTCGAACCCAAAGTCCCGCAAGGTCGATCTTAACCAGAGCACCTGGCTACAGCAACTGGCTGCAGCAACATACTCGGCCTCAGCGGTGGACTGTGCAACTCCGGACTACTTCCTAGACGACCAAGAAACAAGAGAAGTGCCAATGAATTGGCAAGTGCCAGAAGTGCTCTTCCTATCTATCCTACAGCTAGCAAAGTCGGCATCGAAAAAGGCTCTCAGGGACAGACAAGAAGAGGAAGAGTATCAAATACCATAATCAGTGGTAGCACGAAGGTACCTGAAGATGCGCTTCACCGCCTGGCGGTGAGAGACGCGAGGAGAAGCCTGAAATCGAGCGCACAGACACACAGCAAAATGTATGTCTGGCCTCGAAGCGGTGAGATACAGGAGGGAGCTAATCATACTCCGGAACTCCTTCTGATCAGCAGGCTCACCATCCTCGTTAGGCTCGAGTATAGCAGTGGTGGCCATATGAGACATCACCGGCTTACCATCAGACATATCAAACCGCCTCAGGAGGTCCCGAGTGTACTTACCTTGGTGCAGGAAAGTACCCTCCTGAGTCTGCTTGATTTGGAAGCCAAGAAAATAGCTCAACTCGCCCATCATACTCATCTCAAACTCTGTGCTCATCACCTCGTAAAACTGAGACACAAGTGAATGAGATGAGCCACCAAAATGATATCGTCCACATAACCGGACGAGAAGAAAATGCGACTCATGGTGTTTGATGAACAGAGTCTTGTCTACTATGCCCATCTTGAAGTCATGGCTGAGAAGATAAGACTTGAGCCTCTCATACCATGCTCTGGGGGCCTGCTTGAGTCCATACAAAGCTTTGGAAAGCTTGTATACATGACTCAAAAACTTGGGGTTCTCAATTCCTGGAGGTTGTTTTACATAAACCTCTTCCTCAATATAGCCATTGAGGAATGCACTTTTGACATCCATTTGATAGAGCTTGAAGCCCTGGGATGCAGAGAATGCAAGTAGGATCCTGATAGCCTCTAGTCTAGCTACAGGGGCAAAAGTCTCCTCAAAGTCAAGACCCTCAACCTGAGAAAAGCCTTGTGCAACTAGCCTAGCTTTGTTGCGAATGACAACCCCATCCTCACTCTGCTTGATTTTGAACACCCACTTGGTCCCAAAACATTATGACCAGATGGACATTCTACAAACTGCCAGACTTTGTTCCTCTCGAAGTTTTCAAATTCCTCATGCATAGCATTAGTCCAAGACTATTCAAATAATGCATGAGTCACATCCTTCGGCTCAAACGAGGCAACAAAGGCAGAGTGAAGGCAGAAACTGGACAAACCTGTTTTTGAGCGAGTGACTCGCTCAAACAGATCGCCGATGATCTGATCAGGTAGATGAGAACGCTGAATATGACAAGGAGGTCCAGAAGCAGAAGTGGCCTCTACCTCATGCACAGAAGAGGTAGGAGCAGAGCCACTAGCTGCATGAGAGTCAGAAGGCAAGTGCTGGCCTTCCAGAGGTGCAGAAATGGAAACAGGAGGAACCTTAGGTGTAGAGAGGACTGGATCAGGTGGAACACCATCATCTCCATCATCCTCATCCTCTAAAAAGATGGTCTCGGAGGTAGAAGAAGAGCCTGAAATGTCAGGTCTAGCTCCTGGGCTAGCCTCATCAAAGGTCACTTCACAGGTCTCTATGATCCTATGCGCATCGCAACTCCAAACCCTATAGCTACGAGAAGAAGTCGAGTAACCCAGAAAGATACCATCAAAAGAATGAGACTCAAACTTATCCAGGTTACCAGACTTTAGAATAAAACACTTGCAACCAAACACACGAAAATGAGAAACACTGGGCTTTCGCCCATACCTCAACTCGTAAGAAGTGCGGTGCAAATGTGCTCTCAAGAATACACGATTAGAAACATGGCAAGCAGTAGCTATAGCTTCAGCCCAAAACTTCCTAGGAGTACTGTACTCGTCTAGCATCGTCATGGCCATCTCTACTAGGGTCCTATTCTTCCATTCCACTACGCCATTTTGCTGAGGGACATAGGGAGAGGAGAACTGATGCTGTAAACCAGACTCCACATAAAAACTCTCAAAATAGGAGTTCTTGAACTCCGTGCTATTGTCACTGCGTATAGCTCGTAGGGCACCAGGGAGCTCAAAAGACAACCTATGAACCAGACCCCTAAAATGGGTAAAAGTCTCATCCTTCGAGGACATGAAAAACACCCAAGAGTACCTCAAAAAATTATCAACAATGACAAGAACATACCACTTCCCACCCACTGACTGCACTCTAGCTGGACCAACAGTGTCCATTTGTAAAAGCTATCCTGGTGCATCTGTCATCACAATAGTGACTGGGGGATGAGAAGCTGCAACCATCTTGCCATATCGGCAAGGAGAGCAAACTAAGTCTTTGACCATTTTGAGTTTAGGCAAACCACGAATGAGGTCATGACTGCTAACTCGGGTCAAATGATCAAATCCAATGTGACCAAGTCTCCTGTGCCAGAAGGAGAGATCACAAGACTCTGAAGCAATCAAACAACGAAGAGAGTCTCCAGAAGAAGCAGAAAAATCAGCACGAAAGACTCTCCCATATCTAGAAATCCCGCAAACTAACCCTCCTGAAAAATTGAGGATTCTACAGGCGCTACTCTTGAAACTCACCTCGAAAGAGTCATCAATAAGCTGAGAAACAGAAAGTAGATTGTATTGCAGCTTACTCACTAAGGCAACATCTTTAAGAATGAAATTGTCATTAATGCAGATGGTACCTTTAGCAATGACTCTACCTGAAGAAGCATCCCCGAAAGTGATCAACTTATCACTGGGGGCTCAGACTAGGGAAGAGAACCATCGAGAATCTCCGGTCATATGATGAGAACAACGGGAGTCGACAATCCAAACATCTCCCTTCCCCATCCGATGAACCTGATCAAGACACAAGAGAGAAAGATGACTCAGTACTGTGATAGAGTGAAGACTTGGGGACCCAATACTGAACCACTCGACGCCTAAGAGTACCAGCCATTGAAGAAGACTGAACTCGAGTGTCTCTCTGACGTTTAACACTAACAAGATCAGTAGCAACTCTAGTAGATGATCTAGGAGCTGAAACTGGGTTGGCCCGCCGTGATGCAAAGGCTGGACCATCCCAGTGAGGCTGCCTAAATCTCCTACCAGAAAACATCTCACGCCGCTGATATCTACCTCGATGAGAAAAATGAGGAATATCAAGAGGACGGCGGAAAGACTGACCACGAGCGGCTCCAGGACTAAAACTCGAAGAAACAGCATAAAAACCGAGTCCTGGACGCTGTCCAAAAACAGGCGACTCTCTAACCTGTCTAGAAATAGTATGTGCCTTAGGAGCACTCAGAGTCTGGAGATGACCCTGAATACCCCTAAGAGCAGCAACACGCTCACGCCGAGTGTTCTTGGCGCGCCTGAAGCAAAAATCTACTAGGTGACCATCCTTCTTACAGAAGGTGCATGTGTACTTCGCCTTGCTAGAGGCAGAAGCAACAGGAGTAACACCCTTCTGGTCAGAAGTCCTATTGACAACCCCAGCAGTCCTAAACACGGTGGTACTCACTCTGGGAGCTACCACAATCTCACCACTCTTGGAGCTGCACACAATGGTGGGAGGATGCGCCCGAGCGTGCTCCAAGGGATCAAATCCTAGACCTTGATTAAATCTACTAATCTTGGATTGGTCTAGAATAAGATTGAGCTTCTTCTTGCCTCCAACAAACTTCTCAAGAGTGCTCATGAGATACTGGCAATCTCGGAAGAAAGAGGCATAAGAAGAACAGGGAGAAGAAGAGGAAGAAGAACCAGAAAGATGAGCTCTCTCAGCACGTGTATTTTTCTCCCTCAGCACGGCTGCCTCAATCTTGAGGGCCTCACAAGAAACGCACGACGTATTTCTAATCCTATGGACTTGGTCTTCTAACTTCTTCTTAAGTTCGACATGGATTTTATCCATATCATCCTTAACCCCAACACACAAAGAGTAACTGTGTTGTGACTTAACTAGTAAGTCCTTAGCAAGTTGATCACACTTGACATTCAAAGCATCATTGTCAAGTTTTAGTTGCCTACAGCCCTCACATGAGCTGACTGGGTCCTTAGAAGCATGCATTTCAAGTTCATCATTTCTAGAAGAAAGCTTCCTAAGGTGATCGCTCATGGCATCAATTTCGGCAAGCAATTTAGGGCAATTTGAACATGAAGGAGTAGAGTGAGCATGAAGAAAACTAGCCTCAACAGGAATAGCATCAACAGAACTAGTGCTAGCATTCTTCAACCTAAGACCATCAAGTTCAACAAGTACACTATTATGCAAAGTCCTTAGGTTCTCCAACTCCACAAGTAAAGCATCACAGAGTGTACAGCTATTAGAGTCTCCGGAGGAACATGATTTAAGTGAAGCTAACTCCCGAGACAGGCTATCTACCTCTTTCTCTAACTCAGAACACCTCGACCTAGCCTTAGCATGAAACTTGCCTAATTTACAGAAGGCATAATTTAACTCGTCGTAGGTGGGTACCCCATCTGTGTCGCTGTACAGCTCGGAGTCGCTTACTTCAATGGCGCCTGCCATGAAGCACATGCCGGAGAAGTCGTCGCTGCCCTTCACCTTCTCTTGCGGATCGTCCTCGCTTGCATCGCTCTAGTTCTCCGTGTCAGAGAGCTCGATGCCGTCCAGTGCGGCGAGGACACGGTGAAAGAGCTTCTTGTTCTTGGCAAAGTTGTGGTACTTCTTCTTCGTCGGCTTACGAGCTGGGGCCTTCTTGTTGCGGTTCATGTTGGTGTAGTCGTTCTTGCTCGAACCGCCTTGTTCGTTTTTGCCCTTCTCCAACCAGGGACAGTTTGCTCGAACGTGGTTGGGGCCACCACACTCGAAGAAAATGATCTTGCCCCCTCTCTTCCTCTCTCTTACCCTCTTGTAAATTTTAGTAAATTTATGAGCGACAAGTGCAAGCTCATTTTCTGGAAATCGTTCCAGAACTTCATCGCTCACATCGCAAAGAGCAGAGAGAGAGAACCCAGAAGAAAAATCAAGAGAGGATCTGGAGGAAGACCCGATGGGATCGGTGACTAGAGCCATCGACTGAGATTTCGTCTTGCAAGAGACGACGTCGATCTCATGAGTCTTGAGACGGGAATACAACCCATCAAGAGTCAAGGTCGACAAATCAGTGGAGTCCTTGATGGTAGTCACCTTCATTTTCCAAACTCGAAGATCGAGTGCGGTCAAGAAATGTCGAGCATTATCCGAGTCAGGGTATATGCAACCGACTGCTCGGAGGTAACTCAAGATCTTAGTAAACTGACCAAAGCACTCGTCAAGACTCTCACTAGCGTGTTGTTCAAACTTGTTAAACTCACGCTTGAATTGGTCCTGTCGAACCGTCTTGATTTGGGTAGTGCCCTCATGGTAAGCGTCGAGGGTCACCCAAATCTTGTGAGCGAAACGGAGGTGAGAAATCCTATTATATTCACTACGGCTAAGACCCTGTATGAGAATGTTCCTTGCCTTAGCGTTTGCCTCAACGTCAGCCATATTGACGGCCGTGACATTTTCATCAGCCGAAACCACATATGGGAGTTTCACCTTCTGCCATATCAGGAAGCCCTGGGCAGTGATGTATGACTCCATTCGAGATTTCCAAAAAGGAAAATCAACTCCAGAGAAAATAGGAGGCTTCGTGGAATATTTGTCCATCGCCATGGCTCTTGAGACCGGTCAAGATCTATGAAAGAGCAAAACTGGCTCTAATACCAATTGAAAGATCGAGATGGCGATCAGAGGGGGATGAATGATCCCAAATTAAAATATGTTCTCTAAGGAAGATCACAAATGCAGATTTTCACCCAAAGAAACCAAGCCAAACCCCTTAGATATCAAGTGGAAGCGAAAGAGTCAATTTTCACAAAAATCAGCCTGATGCTAGTGCTATCGCACTCTGGGGGCGATACTACCGGTACTGTAGCTACAGTGAAATCAGGCATATGAACAGCGTTTTCAGCAAATGTTCAAATAAGAAAATTGATGTATCTTTTGATCCGTTGATCCAAACTCAACCAAACTTGGTAGATAAGGTCCTTGGGATGTTAGGAACTTATTTCAACCTTCAATCACAAGGATTGATGTCAAAGTTCCGATCTTTATGCCTGGGAAGGAAGAACGCACCAAGTTTTGACAAAAATCGAAAGAACTTCGATCAAGGCTTGCTCGTGGGGTTTTGATGATCAAAGTGATCTTGAATGACTTCCCACAAGTCCCAGCAAGCAAGAGAATATAAATAAACTCAAGGATATGTAAACTACAAGATCAAGCATTCAAGAACGCAAAAGATCAACTTCTTGCAACAAGAACGCATGGATAGCCTAGATGATTGAAACAGGATTTCAAGAAAGAATCAATCATAAACCTCAGCAAAAGATTCATAAGCAATTAGAAGGAGAGGAGGCAAATCCAAATTGCGTAAATGTAAATTGCAAGAAAGTAAACACGGAATTTAAATTGCGTAATTTAAATACATAATATAAATACGTAAAGGAAATGAAACATGAACATAAATGAATAACATTTCATTTCTAGAAGGATAGGTTACAAAGCCTCACATTCATGTGGGCAAAGCTCAAAGGAGCATCAAAAACCACAAAACCTTCACTAGGGGGAGGCTGCCCCTCCACCCCTATTTATACAACCTTGGACCACCTACCACCCTTGGATGAGCCTCTAAAGCCTAGAGCATCCATCAAGGGCTAGGATCAACCCACTCAACCATCCATGCAAGGGCTAACCCAAAACCCAACACACACACATGGGTTTTCTTGCACGGTTTTCAAAGCAAGCTACACTTATCCACTACTCTATCTTCCAGAACTGCAACCCAACAGCTCTCCTTGATCCAAGTAGTGATAAGTTAGCTTCTCCACTGATCTCTTGTCTCTTGGGACTGCACTGACTTCATCTCCGGCCATCTTCCGGCGAACATCCGACCAACTTGAACCTCCGACCATCCCATGCCTAGTTCCAGTCTCCCTTGGCCTCACCATGACCACCAAATGAAGTTCAACATCCACAAAGACAAGAAAACCCTTCTTCGTTCCACCATGAACCCAGCACATCAATTCGATCATGAATTAGGGTTACAACAGACCAAAACGGACCAAAACACTTCAACCAAATGCAAACATCCTATTTTCAATACAGCAGTAATCTTCTTAATTTTTTATGATTTTTTATATTGCTCAGATGAAAAACTTGTCAACATGAAACAGTTGCGTTTCGAAATTCTCTATAACTTTCATGTAGAACATATAATTGTTTGATCAAGGGAAGACCTTCAAAAGGGTATATTACTGCACGCTGTCAAAATTGGTCCGTCGTAAACGTGAGATTCTCTGTTAACCTTCCCGATTTTATATGATTTTTTCTCTTGCTCAAATGAAAATCTTGTCAACATGAAAAAGTTGCTTTTCGAAATTCTCTACAACTTTCATGTAGAACACATAATTTTTTAAGCACGGAAAGACCTTCAAAAAGGCATATTACTGCACGCTGTCAAAATTGGTCCGTCGTACACGTGAAACTCACTGAGATTTGGTCCGTCGTACACGTGAAACTCACTGAGATTTGGTCCATCATACACGTGAAACTCACTGAGATTTGGTCTGACGTACATGTGAAACTCACTAAGATTTGGTCCGCCATACACGCATCTCAAGCGACATTTGGTTCGGCGCAAATGAAAAACTCTCTGTTTCCCTCTTGCAACTTGAAATCCATTTTAAATCCAAACTCAAATATAAGCTATCCTAGATCATATAAAGTCAAATACTCATCATAAACATGGAAGGACCTCCACTTGGTCCTTCAAATATTAACTGAAATGATGTCTCAATATTTGAAATAGCTAGCTTGGTGTCGCTCCAGTTTTTCTTTAATTTATTGTGTGAAGTTTAATTGCAGATGAACCGTAAGGAATGGATATCGGACAAAAGTCGTGTGAGTGCTGAATTTCGGAGGGGTGTTAAGGAGTTCAAAAAAATTGCCGAAGAGGACATGGTGAGGAGGGGTGTAAACTTCATATATTGTCCTTGCATCAATTGCACCAATCTGAGAAGATTTAACAAATCAGCTCAAATTGAGGACCACCTGATTCGACGTGGCTTCGTGAGGAATTACACGTGTTGGATCCATCATGGGGAGACAGGTAGTACCCTGGCAGTATGCAACAAAGACACGGTGGAACCGGATGATGAGTTGCAGCTTGATAAGTTTGAGAAGGAGAATTTGGAGCAAATGTTGCGGAATGTGGAGGGTAATTACACGGAAAGAGAGTTTGAAAAGTTTAAAAGCTTGATGGAAGACGATGCCAAACCACTGTTCACAGGTTACAAAGCAGAATACACCAAGTTGGGTTCGGTACTTGCATTGTTTGAACTGAAGGTAAAACATCATTGGACAGATACAAGTTTCAATGCACTTCTAATTCTTCTATCAGATCTGCTTTCGGAGGGAAACGAGTTGCCAACAAGTATTTATGAAGCGAAGAAGCTACTATGTCCGATGGGAATGGAAATGAAAGGATACATGCATATCCGAATGATTGCATCTTATACCGTAACACACATCAGGAGCGGCACGTTTGTCCAGTTTGCGGTGTGTCCCGGTACAAACAAAAGGAGAAGTGTAACGACAAGAAGTGTAAGAGCTGGAGCAACGACAGTGAAGAGGTCACTAAAGGTGAACCGGCCAAGGTATTGTGGTACTTGCCCATCATTCCCTGTATGGAGCGGTTGTTTGCAAATCCCAAAGATGCAAAATTGTTGTGTTGGCATTATGAGTCTCGAAAGGAAGATGGCAAGCTGAGACACCCCGCTGATTCGGCTCAATGGAGAAACATTAATTGGAAACATGAGGAGTTTGGTGCAGAAATGAGGAACATAAGATTTGGGTTGAGTACCGATGGAATGAATCCGTTTGGTAACATGAGCAGTCGTCACAGCACGTGGCCAGTTCTGTTGTGTATCTACAACCTCCCTCCTTGGTTGTGCATGAAGCGGAAGTATATTATGATGTCGTTGCTAATCTCGGGACCCAAACAGCCGAGAAATGCTATTGATGTGTACCTTGCACCATTGATCGAGGATTTGGTAAAATTATGGAATGAGGGGGTCGTGGTGTGGGATGCGTACAAAAGAGAGTATTTCACCCTACGGACTATGGTATTTTGCACCATAAATGATTTCCCGGCCCTTGGTAATTTTGCGGGCTACAGTACGAAAGGAGAGAAAGCGTGTCCTATTTGTGAAGAGGAGACTGAGAGCCTATGGCTATCGAATTCCAAGAAAACTATGTATATGGGTCACTGTAGGTTTCTACCTCGAGGTCATCGATACCGTAAGATGGATGAAAAATTTGATGGGAAGAGGGAAGTCCGTTCGGCCCCGCAGCCTATGAGTGGAAGGCAAGTATATTCACGTGTGGAGGATATCGAACTTCAGTACGGCAAGAGCCGTAAATCTGTTTATCCTAGGACCATTTGGAAGAAGAGATCCATATTTTGGGAACCGTATTGGAAGGAGTTAGATATTCGACATTGTATTGATGTCATGAACGTTGAGAAGAATGTCTGCGATAATTTGGTTGGTATCCTACTGAACATACCTGGGAAGACCAAAGACACGCTCAGGGAGCAGCTGAGGGAGGAGATCAAGGAGGAGATGAGGGGAGAGATGACGGCACGTAAGAAGGAGATGAAGGGGGAGATGATGGCACGTGAGGAGGAGATGAGGGGGGAGATGATGGCACGTGAGGAGCGCCTGAGGGCCGAGATAATGGCGATGATCTCCCAGAGTAGCCAGATGCCCCCACCTACCGTAGAGAAACCTATGCACCGACCAAGTAGCTGTGGTTCCAAAAATGATAAGTTCGGTCCCCAGCTGAAGGTAATAATTAATTTTGCTTAACTTAAAGGTGCGAGGGTAACTTCATATGTTTTCTCTCAAGTTGCGCACTTTTTGCATGCGCCTACCAAGTGCCAGCTCACCCTGACGGAAGACGGATTTCCTGTTGAGGCTGCACGCGGGGTTGCATTTCCATGCAAGGAGACCGACACGGTACATGGTCAGCCTTTGGGGAAGGGCTACATGAGGGTCCAAGTGGACTGCGTCTACGAAGCCTTCTTATCACATATGCTCAAGTTCCCCCTCAACGAAGACATCACCACTCTCGGGCAAGTGCTGATGTCGTTCATCAAGTGGCCCACGACAGGCGTCGTACTGGTCAAGGTAGAAAACCTCGCATCTTTCGTACCATTCCAGTAGTATTGCAACAAGTTACTTAATTATGCGCGTGCTTTGTAGGTTCCTACCATACCTGCGCCTGCTCCCACGACCATGACGAGTCTTGCACAGAGTACAGAGCTGGTGCATAAAAGGACTAGCACAACAATCGTAGAACCACTGGAGGCCTCTGCTAAAAAGGCAAGGTTCACAAAGGCCACAACGCCCCCTCATGTACATGAAAAGCCCACTGCCCCGGCATCGGAGACTCCTTCGACCCAGAAAGGAGAGCTGGCACAGGCCACAGAGAAGCCTTATGATTTTAAGGCCTACGTACATGGAAAACCCCTTTTACCTCCTAGCAAATTGAATGCTCTAAGCATATGAACTCGACAGCTCCATGGATGGTACGTTGACAAAGTGAAAGAGAGCGAGCGGCGTGTCGACTTCAATGTTAGATACAGAAAGGGACATTTCCACCGCGAGGAGGATGGGACATTCCCAGTCAGTTTTGAGGATCTGTTCCGTCTGTACCAACTGATAGCCATCGACATTTCCACTGTACGATCCTAGACGCTGTGAGTATCGCACCACATAGCACGACCTTATGACTTCCATAGGATTTTGCATTACGTTTTTTAACATTCAATACGAGTTGCAGGGCAATGAGGCAGCGAGTCGTGATGAATCGACAACTAGTTGGGTTCGTCGACCCTGAGGTTGTGTCCGCGACGATGGCTAGGCTTCAACCGGAATGGATTGCCGGCTACATTAAGAGGCATTGCAAACTGAGTCGAAGAAGGACTTCATTCTACTCCCGTACAATGAGGAGTAAGTACTACTTCACCGTTCAATTACTTCTACGCACTTAAACCGTATGTGAACTGATTTCCTTCGCTACATACCATTTAATAAGCAACCATTGGGTTCTACTCGTGCTCCTTCCGAGTGACAACATAGTGTACACTTTTAATTCGATTGAGAAAAGACCGATGGCCTACGTGATCAAGCCTCCTTTGGAGCAATAAGTGCAATACTCTTATCTAACACTTTCTGTATTTAACTACATTCATTATTTTTTTACTCAACGGCACCTCTCCAATGTATATAGGGGTTTCAAGGAATACATCGAAGCAGGAGGGACACACGACGACAAAAAGGGCTCCAAGTTGGAGTATGTCCGCTTCAAGGTACAAGTGGCTACCATATGTAAGATTTAGATTTTTTGACATATTTTCTTTGTCTCTTAATTTGTTTTTCTTTCTTCACAGTGTCATCAACAGGGCAGCAACGACCTCTGTGGTTTGTACGTCATGTATCACATGGTGATCTTGATTGCCGGCTCAGACCGTTTCCCTAAGGTATATGTACATGCATAATAATACAATTAGCCTTTCACATAGAAATTTGAAAACTTAAATTAGAGCACTCTTTTCTATTTTGTAGCAAATCAATATCCCCCCAGAAGAGTGTAGACAAAACTGCACTCAACAAGATATAAGACCACTTATACCAGTGGTACTGGATAGAATGCATGTTGGAGGACGGACGGTTCAGAGATCCAGAAAGCTCCTACTAGACCATATGTGAACAATATTACATATCTGAATGCGATTGCATGTGTACTGATGGTTAAACATGTTTGACTTCTATTTTGTGAACGAATGTGATATGTGTTTGTTATAACAAAGTGTTTGTGTTCTTTGAATGTGATATGTTGTCTGCAATTGTTGTGTGAATTTGATATGTGCATATTGTGTGAAATATATGCTGATTGGAGGGTGAATTGAAAAATAGCACACCACACCCCTTCATCTCTATCGGTTCTCACAAGAAAATGATAGAGATGAGAAAGTCATCTCTATCGGTTCTTTTGTAAGAAGCGATAGAGATGAGGATATCATCTCTATCGGTTCTTTGTAAGAAGCGATAGAGATGATGGATCCATCTCTATCGGTTCTTTTTAAAAATCGATAGAGATGAGTCTATCATCTCTATCGGTTCTTTGTAAACACTGATAGAGATGATGGACTCATCTCGCTTCTTTGTAAGAAGCGATAGAGATGAGTCGGTGTTTACAAAGAACCGATAGAGATGAGTACCTCATCTCTATCGGTTTCTATAAGGAACCGATGGAGATGATGGACTCATCTCTATCGGACAAGAACCGACTGTAATAGCAGCGCCTCATCTCTATCTAATCACTTTGTGTCGCCACCAGAACCGACTGTGATGATAAAAAAGAACCGACTGTGATGTATATTTGTGTAGTAGTGGTAATTACTATATATATTCACACACATATACATATGCATGTATATGTACATGTATGCTCCCACTTATGCTTGTAATTGTTTTGAGAATTCTCGGAAACTTGACATCTGGTTTTCAGATGTTTTCACAAGTTAATTAAGCAGTTTCACTACCTATTTGGCAGCCGTGTACGTAATGAAAACTGTTTATTTCTATCTTGCTGTTGTTAAAAATCACGCAGAAATGGAGTGACTACCTAGGCTAGCTTTTGTTTTTGTTATTGAGACTCATTATCTTAGCTACTTGATTAACCTCGATGAGACACTAATGCCATTCCCTCGCCAAAAAAAGAAGACATCAATGCCATTTTTCAACATGCAAACTTTTTTACGGTGTTATATATTGAACAAATTGCTCTATAAGACAAATGTGGTGGTA
Source organism: Otatea glauca (assembly GCA_036346275.1). Lineage (NCBI taxonomy): Eukaryota > Viridiplantae > Streptophyta > Magnoliopsida > Poales > Poaceae > Otatea > Otatea glauca. The sequence goes on from CM070713.1 coordinate 25,120,054, forward strand.
TATACTCAACTCAGGCAGCTTGTGGTCAGCAGCAGCATGAAATTAATTACGGTCAAGGTCTGCCTCTCCTGTGATATCCAACGGACAGCATCCATGTACAGAACTTAAAGTCCGAATCCATGGAAATTTAGGGAGAAAATGACCAGGCACAAATTAGAGGACCTAATTTGTATCAGAAAAGAGGAGAGCCAGCAATGGGGAGAAGAACGAGTACACAGTACTAGTCAACGGCTCAACGCCACTCCATCATTCCGGACTGGTGTTTGTTTACTCTATATACTTAATTACGTAGAACCATCTAATTAAGCAAACATCCTTTGATTATATTAATTTATACGCGCTGATAAGACTAATGACCGTCTATACCGGCACCGCCTGCATAAGAATAATAATGGAACGAATGTAATCTCTCCGTTGATAAATATAAGACATAGTTTAAATGATTTTGTTGAAAAAAAATGTGCATGTAGATTTAATGAGCTTTTCTATTTATACCTCTATTTATTCGCTCTCAACCATATGCATTTATTCATTACTACCTACACAAAGTATTATCTCTCATCTTACAAGACAATTAGAGCAAGTGCAATAGCAAAGCCAACTACTAACTAATAGTAAGCTAAAAACCAATTTGTACAATAACTGTCTCTAAAGGTTGTCTCTAGATATTGTGCAATAACTATCTTTTCTCTTTTGTATATAAATGATCTACCTATACTCCCGTGCAAAACTGGCTACTAAATAAGAGACAGCTCTCTTCTCTCTCCTCTTTTCTCACTCCTCTACATAGACCAAAGCTGATGTGTACGGGGTAAGAGCCAGCTGACGTGGTCTTATTGTACATGCCCTTAAGAGGGATATGTAAGTCATTTCCTCTCATGTTTTTCTCAATTTTATCACAACCTTAATTCTTGTGTCAAGTCAAAATACGCCTTATATTTATCAACCGAGGGAGTACTGTGCAATCAATTAAATAAAGCGATTAGTTAATGACTGATTGAGCAAATTAATTAGTTGTTCCTGGTCGATGAGCTTTCACCGAAAATTCTGGCTTGCGTACACCGACGGACCTAACTCCGCAAGTTCATATGACCTTGATAAAGTTGTCATGCATACATATATACTTGAGCAGGACTGCCCATTAGGATTTGCCTCCCACTACTATAGAAACCGTGATCACTGTTGGTTTCAAATTGGTATCACTGTCGGATATTGAAACTGACAGTGATTGGTCGGTAGTGATAGTCCAATTATCATTGCCGGTTCTAGAAAGGGGTGTTTTGTAGTAGTGTCCCTATTGAGGTCCATTAGAAAATCCTCAAATGCCAATTAATGGAGTTGTAGATTCTAAAAATTCCTAGTAATTATTATTACTCAAATCCTCTTTGGGATGCATTAATTTTTTAAAACAAATTATAAAGAAATGGAAATTAGGTGTAATCAGTACAAAATTCCTACATTCCAAGTAGTTTCTTAAGGCACAGTCGTAACAAAAAAAATCTGTACGGATTTTATTTTTTAGAATTAAACAATTCAATTCCTTCTGAAATTTATGCTAAAATTAAATCTACATCGTCACCAACAGGGTCTTAGGATTTACATCGAGTTAAAGATTGTGGGTAGTTGTAGCATATATTCTTTAATTAACACTCAATATTTTACATACTTTGACGACATCCTAGCAGTGATATGTTCGCACTGCCGGCTCTATCCCAACCGACAGTGATATACCGGCAAGGATTGTCTGTTCTGTAGTAGTGGCTACACTATCTCCTCGTGAGCCAGCCACATGTTATGCCTGTTCTATAGTAGTAGCTACACTATCCCCTCGTGAGCCAGCCATCCATATGTGGATTCTCTTCCGTAATATCAACTTATCGCTTGATGTACCTGCAACTTCGTGCTCTGTGCCACAAATCCGCTTTGCAATACATATCAAACCGTGGCCTCGTTAGTTTCGACCCCACGGTTCCTTTGCAGCAAATCGCCCTCGTGGCGAGATCTGGGAACACCGATTGCTTGTCTTTTCGAGATAGTCCACACAAAACTCAATAACCTCTTGATCCCATAACCTTCCACAATACTACCCTCGGGCTTGATCGATTCCTCACATAGGACTTTAATATACCCATGTACCTCTCGAGCGGATACATGTAGCGTAAGAAAGCGGGTCCACATATCTTAATCTCTCTAACAAGGTGAACAACAAGGTGGACCATGACGTCGAAGAACGACGGTGGGAAATGCATCTCAAGGCGACATAAAGTCCGCACCACCTCCTCGTAAGTTGTCTAGCATGTCGAGGTCAATAATTTTGAGGAGATCGCATTGAAGAAGTAACACGCCGTGATTGCAAACGACATCCTCTCGCGAGAATATTTGGGATTACAAGCCCAGGAGCATTTGGGTCATCAAGACATGGCGATCGTGGGACTTCATGCCCAACAACTTCAAATCATCCAAGGACACAAGCTTCTTAATGTTCGCGGAGTAGCGGATGGAACTTTAATACCATGGAGACATTTGCAAAGTCCTCTTTCTCCTTCTTGGACGAGGTGTAGCATGCGGTGAGGATATCACGGACCTTTTCCATCCTCCTCTATCACTTGCAAGCCTGGCACGTGATTCCCATGTAGGCCATGTCGCGACGAGCATTCACACCATCCTTTGTCTTTCGGTATGTTCAGCGGGATACCAGCAAATTATCGCAGACATTCTTCTCAACGTGCATGACATCAATACAATGCCGAACATCTAACTCCTTCGATGCGGTAAGTCCCAAAATATTGACCTCTTCTTCCAAATGGTCCTAGAACGAGCGATTTAGAGCTCTTCCGCATCTTGAACATCGATATCCTCTACGTGAATATACTTGCCTTCCACTCATAGGTTGCGGTCGAGCGGACTTCCTCTTCCCATCAAATTTGTCATCCATCTTACGGTATCGATGACTTGGTAAAAACCTCGGTGACCCATATACAGTTTTCTTGGAATTCGCGACCATAAGCTCGGTCTCCTCTTCACAAATAGGACACGCTTTGCTCCTTTCGCATCTTGTAGCCGCCAAATTACCAAGAGCGAAATCATTTATGGTGCAGAATACCATAGCCCGTAGGGTGAAATGCTCTCTTCACATCGCATCCCACACAATGACCCGTCATTCCACAATTTTACCAAATCCTCGATCAATGGGCGAGGTACACATCAATATCATTTCCATTGTTTAGGTCCCGAGATTATAGCGACATCATGATATACTTCCGCTTCATGCACAACCAAGGAGGAGGTTGTAGATGCCACGTCTTTGTGCATCATGTTACCAAGCGGATTCATTCCATCGGTACTCAATCCAAATCTTATGTTCCTCATTTGGCACCAAACTCCTCATGTTTCCAATCGATGTTTCTCCATTGAGCGAATCGGCGAGGTGTCTCGACTTGCCATCTTCCTTCGAGACTCATAATGCCAGCGCAACAATTTTGCTTCTCTAGGATTTGCAAACAACCTCTCCAGACGGGGAATGATGGGAAAGTACCACAATACCTTGGCCGGTGCACCTTTAGTGACCTCTTCACCCTCGTTGCCCCGGCACTTACGCTTCTTGTCATTACGCTTCTCCTTTTGTTTGTATGCGAGGCACACAAAAGCTGGACACACGTGCGACTCGATGTGCGTTACGGTACAAGATGCAATCATTCGGACATGCATGTATCCTTTCTATTTCCATTCCCATGGGACATAGTAGCTTCTTCGCTTCATAAATGCTTGTTGGCAACTCGTTTCCCTCTGGAAGTAGATCCGATAGAAGAACTAGAAGTGCATTAAAACTTGTATCATCCACGGTGTTTTGCCTTCAATTCGAACAATGCAGGACCGAACCCAACTTGGTGTATTCTACTTTGCAACTTGTGAGCAATGGTTTGGCATCGTCTTCCATCAAGCTTTTAAACTTTTCAAACTCTCTTCCGTGTAATTACCCTCCACATCCGCAACATTTGCTCCAAATTCTCCTCCTCAAACATACGGATTTTATTTTTAGAATTAAACAATTCAATTCCTTCTGAAATTTATGCTAAAATTAAATCTACATCGTCACCAACAGGGTCTTAGGATTTACATCGAGTTAAAGATTGTGGGTAGTTGTAGCATATATTCTTTAATTAACACTCAATATTTTACATACTTTGACGACATCCTAGCAGTGATATGTTCGTACAACACTCGCCGCCGCTCTATCCCAACCGAGTGCTCGCTTATAAATATGCCATTTAGTGATATACCGCATGCATTAGGATTATTAACACCAAAGCACTACAAATTAAGTTACATCTTGTGAAATAAAAGGGTGTAGTAGTGGCTACACTATCTCCTCGTGAGCCAGCCACATGTTATGCCTGAAACCTCCTCTGGAACATGTTACATATAACAACTGAAGGCCGTTGTAACAACAATTACCCTCTACTGTTCACCCAGTTTGGTCCAGTGTCACATCATTCCCTTGATCCCCTACATATTCCATGCCACCTTATTTGACATGATACCGCATAATTAAATACCAACTCATATCCCACAAAATATCCACCTTTTATACTACACAAACTTCTTTAATTTAGCCTCTTGTGCACACAAGCAATACTAGTGCATGTGCCAAGTCCGTGTTCTTGCTGCATCATGTGCCCTAAAGTCAGATGGGTGCCAAGTCAAAACCGGCTTATTATATTGCCTCCATGCACTTAGTGCCAAAACTATCATGGGGAAAAGGGTAATATATGTGGTGATCTGTGTCATGTACTCATACAAATGCGCTGTGATGCCGTGCCGTCACGGCTACTCTTTTGCGTGGATTTTTACAGCCTATCTATCCAGCTCTTGCGACGTAGGACTCACTTAACGAGCAGACGCATGCATTTCCCAAGAAGTGAAGCAAAAACCAGCAGAGGATTAGTTACAGTTCACTACAAGTTTACAGTAATTGCATCTCTCGTGTGCATTGATCTTATTCATGCCATGATTTGATCATGTAGGATCGGGAGAAATCAAAAGAAGAACAAATAAGAAAGAATGAAGTAGAAACTAAAAAGAAGAAGAAACAAGAAACCAAGCATATCCATTCTCTCCTCAACTTATGTACTATAGCTAGTAAAATTTTGTTTTTTTTTCTCCGTCTCTCTTGCTTGTCTTGAAGCTTCTGATCTCATCAAGGTACATACGTACATGAGCACACCGCTACTAGGTATACGAAATGCTCTCTCTGCATCCACAATGGAAGAATAATACTGCTCGATCAACACAACAAGATGATGTGCGCCACTCACAATGAAAGCCCGGACCATGAACTGCACCATATACTACTCATCTCTCCCTCAATGATGCAAGGGGTTTGGGCCTGTTGGGACCAGCCTCTTCTGCACGCCGTACCGCGGGTCGATCTCCTCGCCCTTGCCAACAGATGGTGGAGTTCCCTGCATGTTCCATTGATCATGGTGACTGTGGTGGCGATGGTGATGCTGGTGATGATGGTGGTGATGCCGCTGCTTCGGATGGTGATCGGTGGCTGATGAGGCGTCGATGCTCGTCACGGCGAGAAGCACCTTCCTCGGGAGGGAGACCGAACTTCGCCTCACGGAGTTTCCACAGCCGAGGGGGCTACACCCGTGGAACGCGAAGGTAAGCACGGAGAGCCACAAGAGGAGAATGACAACGGCGGCGGCGGCGGCGGCTGCGTGAGGTTGTCTCATGGCCACCGTGCTGGCAGACAGACGAGAGTAGTCATGGACGATGGGGGCGAGCGAGCTAGCTACCTAGCTATCGAGCCACAGACGGAATTGAATCAGACGAAGATGCGATTCTAGTACACAGAGAAAGAAGGAAGGGAGGAAGGTTGTATGTATCTACCTAGCTCTGGGAAAGGAAACTTGCGAGATTGGTTATGGGGAAGATAAGGGACGGACAGGAGGAGGTGGTGCGTGCGTTGAAATGTGGGGGTGTAGGCGTTAAGAGGGCGGAGTTGCTTCCATGGGACTCCTATTGCCGGGCTCGATCCATCGCCCGATTTGATGTCGCTTGCGTAAACCAACACTTGCCGAGTCGATCTTGAACCCGGATAGACTCCAACTCCCGGCTTCCCCGGACACGGAGGAGGGGGTAAATGGGCCGGTGGTGTTGCTAACTTCGCGTTCAAGGAAGACAGGATGGGATAGTTTTTAGTTAAACTCGCTAGCTGGAGGACTACTAGCTTAGAAGCCGGCCAAACCGGCTGCCCTTTACATGGCTCTTGATACGGTTAACAATAGCATTCGTGCATTTTTCTTCCATTGTTTCTCTTCTTTGGAAACTTGGGAGTACTCGATTTTGGTATGGATGAATGAACGGATGCAAGTTGTTCGAGGGTACCTTTTGGGGTTGGGTAAATTGAAGGTACGAGACGCTCTAATAAAATTGGAGGTAAAAGGTGAGATTTATATGTTTTAATTTTTCCTTTTCATTTTGTTTCTCAATCTTGAAGGAACTGTTGGCTTCACCCAACATCCGCCTTTGACTTTTGGAGGAGCAAATGAGAAAGAGCGAGAAGTGGCGAACATGGACACGAAGCTAGCTGCAAGTAAGGGGCACTACGACAGAGGAAGGATAAGATCTCAGGTTGGTTTGTGAGCTGAGCTCCACAAAATGAGGTGCCATGTTCAAGTCATAGGCGCCATCACGAGAGTCAGGCATTCACATTGATTCGCTCACACAGCACACCAATTCACATTTTACATTTGGTTTCTGAGTCATTGAAACGGTCAGAGGATTGTTAATTTCAAACAGGCGTCACAACTACTCCGTAGAACACACCGCGGTTGTGGTTGTTGATGTGTGTGTGAGGGATTTGATTAATGCAAGTCAAAAAAAGTTGTGCTGGCAACCTGCACTACACTACATACTCCCTCCGTTCAGAAATATAAGATGTATTTTGACTTTGCACAAAGATTAATGTTAAGGTGAATTTGAGAAAGGTCGTTGGCCCCAGAAAACTTGAAGATGGGTCTATGGCTACAACCCACCGGACGAACACCGGGTTCTCAGGTTCTAGGCGTGTCAACCGATTTAATCCTGTAATCGGTAAGATAAATATAAAATACACTCAAAGCTGATCTAGCGAAGCAATTGGCGAAAGATATAAACAGCTAAAAAGTCGATCAAATCCTCGGTAACGATAAGTCTAATTAGCCGATTAGGGCTAATCAAATGATGAGAGGTAGATCTTTTCCGAAAAATGCGATGTGCAACAAGATCGGAGAAAATCAAACCTGATTGGCGTAATCGCAAGTGATCAACAATCGGCGATGAACAACTTTATTGATCAAATCAAATTACAAGGAGAACCTAAATTACAAAGGCTACTCCTAATCGACACAAGGTAAATAAAAGTAATGCGAGTTATTTGATTGATTATGTTGTTTTCCTCGCTTGCCCTAGACCATCTTTTATAGCTATTGGCCGATTGTATCCACCTCCAATACGCTGCTCATCATAATCCGTATCAGCCTCAACTCAGACAGTATTCCTCCTGTTTTAGATTAAATATCGGTCACAATCCATACTTAAACCTTTTTTCCGATAACGGTCAAGATATATTTTGATCCTTGGCCTAATAACTTTGGCCACTCTTTGCCAAATTTGATGCAAACATATGTCCCTATTTTTGGGAGATAATATATGTTGTCTCCCAAAAATCTTCTCAATCGGCTTGCATTACCATTGGCTTGACACAACATTCTTATTAGTAACTGCTCCATTTATGACGCTCTAAAATCTTGAGATGCGTATCTTCACCATTAACTGCACGTGCGCCCTCAAAATTCTTCCCACCGTTTCACCTATTTTTACCCCTCTATAAATATAAGGTCCACACATGGTCATTTTCACACACATAAGCTCTTAGACGATGCACCATCGGCTTCAACTAACTTCCTGCACACTTTGCTCAACAATTTTCATCGGCCAACCCTTCTTCTCCCTAAGTCGGCTGAATGGATTCCCAACAGGTACTTATTCCGATCTCAAATAGCAATGATTAGTATTACCTAGGCCCCCAATAGAAAACCTAGATTCTGACATAGTTATAAAACAAGAAATCTCTCGTCTCCCCTTATCGGCTTCTGGATATAACATAGAAGGGTGGAACAAACGTTTTAAGGCCTAGCTAACGGCACTGAAGGGTTGGAGAACTTGGTACAATCGGGTAGCGGTCTAAAAGAGGGAGATATGGGAGAGAATGGAAATAGCCAAGTGCCTCCCTCTATCATTAGCCGACTCTGAAGCCAATGAGCCCTTAGTGGCCACGGTATGTTATTTTTGGTCGGATACGCTAAATGTGTTCATGTTTAGAACGGGTCTAGTCGACCCAACTCTCCTAGATGTAGCCCAACTCTGCTGCCTACGGCCTGATGGGGAACAAGTGTCGGCTTTTAGCGCCAAGCTGCAGTACAAGTTGATCCAATCCAAGGGCGAGGGATGGAGCAAGTACATCGGCAATAACAATAAGGGCACCGGGCCAGTATCGGATGAGGAACATGTAGTGTTCCTTAATCTCTGATTGGATAGATTCCTTTTCTATGGGGCATCCCTTGGACTGACCCAAGTCTACCAGAGTGTGGCTGAACAGCTGTTTGAAGGCCGTCGGCTAGCCCTAGGAAAGATGCTTTTAGGTGAAGTATATAAGATGATGCACATCATACACAGTCGGCTTTTCACGGGCTTAGGCGATTATATCGTCGGCAACGTAGGAGGCCCATAGTGGTTTGTGTAGACCTGGCTCTAATGTATATTCATTCGATTTTTTAATTTGAACCCAGCCGACGATACTCCTTTCCCCGTGAAGAAACTCCTGAGGATGAAGAGACCCACTACAGACCAAGCCGATCTTATGGGGAGAGATTTATACTCTGCTCTGGGAATGAGACAAAGGTTACTCCCGTCGACTATAGAAAGTACTTGGCATTCTTTGTGCAGCTCGACAGTGAATACTTCAATCAGCAGGACTTCTTTAGTTATAGCGATGCAGCCAATTATACCTGCCCTTCTTTTTTGCACTTGGAAGCCGACAGTAATTCGATGCCTCATGAGACTTTGGAGTTTTACAAGTTGTTCATTTATCCAAGTGTATTATCTGTCGGTCTTCATACAAAGAATCGGACTTTCCAGCCTTCATATAAATTCTATCATCCATCAGTCTATGCTAGGCAGCTGGGATTTGGGCAAGTGACCCCGTGCTTTCAACTCTTTGATCGGCTTCAACCCAGAGCACGAGTCTGTAATGCAACAGCGGCCGACATTGTTTTGCATATAGCTAATAATTTTCAAGTTCGAGATTTGCCGCACTTTTTCTTGAACACTCGCCGAGCAGGCCATTTCTCGTCACGGTGGTCGGCCATTGTTGTGGCCTTGTATTCAGAGAAGACTCCATCGGCCATCATCAACGAATTTTTCCCAGATCTCCCCGAGCCGACGGTAGCTACTAACAATGATTCTAGCGATGAGGCTAGTTCATTTGGATAGACTAATACCAGCCTTGTAAATATTACTGGTGAGGTATCAGCTAAAGTAGACTTTTGCTTCTATTTCAACTTTTATCTCATAACCTTTACTAATCGGCTTCTCTTCCTCTTTGCAGACCAAGGCAACCGGCAAGAAGATAGCGACTGGTTCATCGGGTAGTGGCCAGCCCAAAAAGAGGCCACACCAATCGATTGGCCTTTCAGGGTACACGTGTAGTACCCATGGCATCCAAGCCCTTCTTTGTCAGACATAGAGAAACAGCAGCCAAGTAAGTTTATAATAATCGGCTACTAGCTATACATTCTTCATAAGTTCTTTGCAGAGACTAATACATGCAGCCGATTTGTTTTTTCAAAGAAGAAGCGTGCCAAGCTCACAAAGGTCTTGGCTAGCAGAGGACCTAAGCCTCTAGAACAAAGCGATGAAAGTTCTGTGCACTCCCTGCACGCATCGGCCACCGGCGAGGTAAGTTAGCTTTTATAAATCTTCCGCAAGTTATACATCTTCATAGGCTTAACTTACTTTTGAATTCTTCTCTAGCCTTCTCTGTCAGTGCAAGTGGCTAACATCTTAGCCGATTTGCCAGTAGCCTCCTTCGAGCCTCCGCCACCGTCGTCTCAGCCGACATCGTCGGCCCCGATAGCTGCTTCTGCTCTGACATCGTCTGACCCAACCTACTTGTTGGGCTTTACATTGGCCGATCTGGATGATGAGGAGGTCGTGGCTACAGACGACTACCTAGCCAACATCCAAAGGATTCTTGAAGTCTTAAAGGACGCGTCAGCTGCGGTGACATCCGCCCTGAGCATGCAGGAGAGGCTGAACAAGCTATTTGACTAGGTGATGAGGCCCTTGGCTGAGCTCCTTAATAACACGCAGACCCTCCGCGACACCATGGCCATCATCGAAGCCGATCTGCCTCCGGAAGCAATGGCGGCGCTACTGAACATTTGCCACTTGGATGACAAGAAGGCGGTAGTTGATGCGACGAAGTCCAGGAATGCCCTGAGAGAAGCCCAAGAAGCCGACCAACAGCTGCTAAACCAAATGGTGGCCGATGCCAAAGCTAAAAAACAGAAGTTTGATAGCGATGCCAAAGCTCTCAAGGTTAATAGAGAAGCCATCCTGAAGCTGGAATCGACTAAGAAGATTCTTGAAGAGGAGCTAGCCAAACTAAACAAGCAAATATCCGATAGCCAGGAGATGCTTTCTAAGTCGTCATCGGCTATCAAAGATCAGAAACTCAGGATTGCCTTGACCGTGCCTGGAGTCAAGAAACAGTCGGCCAAGATCACTCCTGTGCCTGGAAACGCCAAAGAAGATGATAGAATTCTTCGTGAGGTGAAGGAGACGATTGCAAAGGCTGCGGTGGCCCTGTTAGCTCTTGGTGCTCGGCTTCCCGGGTCTGGCCTGTAATCGGCTTTATCTGAAATGCTTGTAACGAGGTTGTTTAAACTTTTGAATATTTGGAACGTCAGTTGTTAGAACACAACCTTTTGAAATGCTTAAGAATTTTAATCGGTTGTTTAACCAGAATTAAATACAATGAGTTATTTTATACGGTATTTTTGAAACTAACTCGTTGCAGTATTTTACGTTAATCGCCTTAGGAAACACCACACCTTCCAACGTCTCCAAAATGTTGGAATTTCCATTAACAAGCTGATTTGTTTTATACGGTCCTTCCCACGTAGGAGACCATTTCCCAAATCAGTTATCCCTAGAGCCGACAGATAATTTAGTTTTCCAAACTAAATCGACTTCACAAAAAGACTTAGGTATCACCTTCTTGTTATAGGCCTTTGCAACTCTTGCCTTGTTATTTTAAGCCGATCCAACGCATATAAATGTAACTGCCAAATCGTCTAGATTATCAATCATTAGAATCTTGTAATCTTGAGCCGACAAACCATTTTGCCAGGCTATTCGTATAGAGTCGATATTGATTTCCACCGCTAAAACAGCTTCTTGCCCATAGACTAACTAATAAGGCGAAAGCTTTGTCGCTCCATGGTATGCAAGCCGATAAGCCCACAATGACTCTGATAACATTGAATGCCAATTCCTTACTTTTTGATCAATTTTCCTTTTAATTAGCTTGATTAATGCTTTGTTAGATGATTCGTCTTGACCGTTGGCTTAAGCTTAATAAGGTGATGAATTCAACAACTTGATACCCAAACTCTTGGCAAAATTCTGAAATTCATCGGACATAAACACAGTACCTTGATCGTTCGTAATGTTTTGCGGAATTCCAAACTGATGGATAATATGTTCCGTAACAAATCCGATGGCTTCAACGCTTGTGACCCTTTTGAGTGGGTTGGCTTCAATCCATTTAGAAAAATAATCGGTTGTGGCCAAAATGAACTTATGACCTTTACTTGAGGCAGGAAAGATTTATCCAATTACATCTATCCCCCATCCTCTAAATGGTCAAGGCTTGATAATAGGGTGTAAAGCCGATGCTGGAGCCAATTGCACGTTGCCAAATTTTTGACAAGTTTGGCATCCCATGTAATACTTAAAGCAGTCTTCCAAAATTGTCAGCCAAAAATACCTCGTTCGTTTCAACAGCCATTTCACCTTACAAGCCGATTGATGGGATCCACAAATGCCTTTGTGTACTTTTCCCAAAGCTATTTTAGCTTCCTTGCACTACTACACAAATATACATCACAATCGGTTCTTTTTTATCATCACAGTCGGTTCTGGTGGCGACACAAAGTCATGAGACAGAAATGAGGCGACATTATTACAGTCGGTTCTTGCCCGATAGAGATATGACGGTCATCTCTATCGGTTCTTTGTAAGAAGTGATAGAGATGATTCGATTCTTTTTAAGAAGCGATAGAGATGAAGAAGTCATCTCTATCGGTTCTATGTAAGAAGCGATAGAGATGATTCGATTCTTTTTAAGAAGCGATAGAGATGAAGAAGTCATCTCTATCGGTTCTTTGTAAGAAGCGATAGAGATGATACAAAGAACCGATAGAGATGACTTCTTCATCTCTATCGCTTCTTAAAAAGAACCGATAGAGATGATAGAATCATCTCTATCGCTTCTGACAAAGAACCGATAGAGATGAATACCATCATCTCTATCGCTTCTTATATAGAACCGATAGAGATGAGTCTATCATCCCTATCGCTTCTTACAAGGAACCGATACAGATGAGTATCACATCTCTATCATTTTCTTGTGAGAACCGATAGAGATGAAGGGATGTGCTGTGCTATTTTCTAATTCACCTTCCAATCAGCACATATTCCACACAATATGCACATATCACATTCACACAGAAATTACAGACAACATATCACATTCAAAGAACATGAACACTATGTTACAACAAACACATATCACATTCGTTAACAAAATAGAACGTAAACATGCTTAACCGTACACATGCAATCGCATTCAGATATGTAATATTGTTCACATCTGGTCTAGTAGGAGCTTTCGGGATCTCTAAACCGTTCGTCCTCCGACAAGTATTCTATCGATACCACCGCATAAGTGGTCTTGTATCTTGTTGAGTGCGGTGTTGTCTATACTCTTACGGGATATTGGTATCTTTGCAAAATAGAAATGAGTGCTCTAATTTAAGTTTTCAAATTGCTATGTGAAAGACTAATTGTATAATAATGCATGTACTACCTTAGGGAAGCGGTGCGAGCCAAGCAATCAAGATCACCATGTGTTGCATGACATACAAACCACAGCGGTCATCGCTGCCACGTTGATGACAACGTGAAGAAAGAAAAATAAATTAAGAGACGAAGAAAATATGTCGAAAATCTAAATCTTATATATGATAGCCACTTGTACCATGAAGCGGACATACCCGGCTTGGAGCCCTTTTTGTCGTCGTGTGTCCCTCACGCTTGACGTATTCCTTGAAACCCTATATACATTGGAGAGACGCGTTGAGTAAAAAATAATGAGCGTAGTTAAATACGAGAAAATGTTAGATAAAGTGGTGCACTTCTCGCTCCAAAGGAGGCTTGATCGCGTAGGCCATCGGTCTCTTATCAACCGAATTAAAAGTGTACACTTTGTTGTCACTCGGACGACACGAGTAGAACCTAGTGGTTACTTATTAAATGGTATGTAGCGAAGAAAATAAGTTCACATACGGTTTCAAAGTCGTAGAAGTAATTGAGCGGTGAAGTAGCACTTACTCCTCGTGGTGCGGAGTAGAATGAAGTCCTTCTTGGACTCGACTTGCAATGCCCTCTTGATGTAGGAGGCAACCCATTCGGTTGAAGCCTAGCCATCGTCGCGGACACAAGCTCGTGGTCGGCGAACCCAACTAGATGTCGATTAAATCACGACTCATTGCCTCATCGCCTCGCAAATCGCATTGAATGTTAAAAGCGTAATGCAAAATCCTATGGAAGTCATAAGGTCGTACAGCGTGGTGCGATACTCACGGCGTCGAGGATCGTCTGATAGAAATATCGATGGCTATCGGTTGAGTGCAGATGGAGCAGATCCTCAAAACTAGCAGGATTGTCCCATACTCCTCGCGGTGGAAATGTCCTTTCGTATCTAACATTGAAGTCGTCGCTCGCTTTCTTTCGCTTTGTCAACGTACCATCCATGGAGCTGTCGAGTCCATATGCCTAGAGCATTCAATTTGCTGGGAGGCAAAAAGGGCTTTCCATGTACGTAGGCCTTAAATTCATAAGGCTTCTCTGTGGCCGGGGCAGTGGGCTTTTCATGGACCTGAGGCGGCGCTATGGCCTTTGTGAGCCTAGCCTTTTTAGCAGAGGCCTCCAGTGGTTCTGTGGTTGTCGTGCTAGTCCATTTATGCACCAGCTCTGTACTTTGTGCAGGGCTCGTCATGGTCGTGGGAGCAGGCGCAGGTACGGTAGGAACCTACAAAGCACGCGCACAATTAAGTAACTTGTTACAATACTACTGGAATGGTACAGAAGACATGAGGGATGTTTACCTTGACCGAGACGGCGCTGTCGTGGGCCACTTGATGAGCGACATCCGCACTGGCGAGAGTGGTGATGTCTTCGTTGGGGGAACTTCGAGCACATGTGATAAGAAGGCCGTGGGCGTAGTCCACCTAGACCCTCATGTAGCCCTTCCTAAAAGGCGACAATGCATCGTGTCGATCTCCTTGCATAGAAATGCAACCGCGTGCGACCTCAGCGGAAATCCGTCTTCCGTAAGGGTGGTGGCACTTGGTAGGCGCTGCAAAAAAGCGCAACTTGAGAGAAAACATATGAAGAGTTACCTCGCACCATTAAGTTAGGCAAAATTAATTATTACCTTCACTGGGACTGGACTTATCATTTTGGAACCGCAGACTACTTGGTGGGCACTGAGTTTCTCTATAGTAGGCGGGGCATCGGCTCGACTGCGGGAGATCATCGCCATCATCTCGGCCCTTAGGCGCTCCTCACGTGCCATCATCTCCACCCTCATCTCCTCCTCATGTGGCATCATCTGCACCCTCATCTCCTCCAAGATCTCCTCCCTCAGCTGCTCCCTAAGCGTGTCCTTCAGGCGCTCCGCACGTGCCTCCTATGTTCTTGATCTGGTACTCGCAGCAGCATCTTGGAAGTAGGACTTCTTTGTATGCCCCGACCCTGCGGCAAGCACCCGGCCCTTATGGTCGGGCTTCCCGATCGCAGAGCATAGGATGTCATTTGACACTTGGCTAAGAAAGGTCCCCTGCTCTTTCCTCTGGCTTACCTCCTCCTGTAAGAAGCGAGTACGAATTAGATCTGAAATACACTAGGAATGGTCTACTGCAATGTAGTAAGTTTGATATCTTATGATGGTGGAGACGACATGCGCGGTAGTGGGGTTTGGTACTACCAGCTGCCCGTCCGCGGTTTTCTTTGTCCTCACTAATACCCAGTCACGTGCCCACTCCTCACATATGTGCGAGTAAGGCATCACTGTCCCAGAGTTGGCGCACTCCTCGGCTAGTCGTGCCCATTCTGCTTTCTTCCCTTCGTAGCCGCCTGAACCGAGGTGGTGCACATGCGTGTTCAGCCTCTGGGTAGCAACGTTCTTCTGTCTCAGCTCCTCTGCCTCCGGCGTACTCTTGATCCTCGTCAACTCCTCCCAAACATCGGGAGTCACGAACGGATACCTCTTGAAATGTGTACGGCCTTTCAGCACGTACTCACTGTGCATGTAGACCCTGAAGTGCCTCAGAGCCACACCCATCCTCTTCAAGGCGTACCGCCTGGCATTGTTTTCATCCTCCTCTTCTATAATCTATTTTCCCTTAACCTCGCCCCACACCGGTTCTTACGCTCGGCGACCTCCTTTCTCCAATCCTTAACCGTTATGGGAACTCTCTCCCTCACAAGTTGCCCGAGGAATGAGCGGTATCGCCCCTTACACTTGGGAGGACCCGTGCAAATGCTTGTCGCATTGAATTGGAGAATTTGCGGCGTTCTCCCTGTGGCCCCTTTGCTCGGTCCTCGGGCCTTCCTCACCTTGCTCGGCCCCTCGACATTTCGAACTTGGCTCGGCTCGACACTTGGAATTTGGCTGCGCCCCTTAGGAGCACCTTTTACTCTTTCTGGCGATGAGCCGATGCTCTCTAATTGCGACATTTTGAGTTTTCCTATCTAACATAGACAAATATTTGACATGAGAGAAAGCAATTCGTAGCTATTATGTGAACTTCACAATAAATCATCCGAAGCAACAGGTCAATGGATAATTCATAGCATGTCATTGTTCTAGCATATTGCGAGAGTAAATGATGAGCGAATGATCTTCAAGAAAAGTCTATATGTTGACCAACTAAATCGTCTGACGATAACTCCTAATCTCTAAATAGGTTTGGTCCTAATCCCATTCAAGGATATGTGGTTCGGACAAGTTCCTGAACCGTTGTACAACTCCAGAGAAAATTTTGACATCTCCTGCTGTTCTCCGGATACACGTCTCGACAACACAGCCGAGAGGGTGTGTATCCGGAGAACACCGGGAGACACTTCAAACCTACTCGTGAGTTGTACAACAGTCGAACTTGCTCGAACCACATATCCTCAGCTAATCCAAAATCGTGGACAATTCGAGGCGCTTGCTTATAAATATGTCATTAGGCATATTTACAAATAAGCACTCTCGAGCGGGAGGCGAGGTTCACATAACCTAAACTCTAACATATCTTTGAGATGAAAAGGAAAATAATATGCAATTATAATTGAAATAGCTATCTCAATTAATGAGTCTAAAGTTGCATAATAGTATGGCGAGTCTGAAGCACATATGACAAAATATTGAAGAAGGCATAAAACATACTTTGGGATATTACAGGTGCTACTTTGGGATATCAAAGTGCATTGATTGCTACTTTGACATAAATGAAACATGTAAATTATATCATAGCATGTCTTGCTACAAGCGAAATTTCAACTATAGAGTACATTAATGCATATCTAAATCCCGCCAAAATCTTTTTGCAAATTTTGCCTCTACTTGTTCATAAAATCTAGCTTGTAAAACTAAGGTTTTGTAATTTACTTAGTGCTTACATTATCGCATATGTTCACCTTATTTTGTAGAATAAAATGATTGCTACAATAAAGTTAGATATAGTAGAGAAAAATGAGATTGCAAAAAATGCTTGCATCTTTCGAAATGATCCTAAATTATTCCCTCTGTCTCATGAACTATATCAAAATTGCTAACATGGTTTTTCTGGTTGCATATATTATAGGCTTATAGCCTTTAACTAGTTTATTCTATCTTGAAAATTGAACCTACTCTTGATATGTTAAAAATTAAATCTGTTAAACTCTGTGGAGCGAAGAAATTGTTATCAAGTTGTCATACATTATTGCATATTTATTCACTAATTGTGCTTAGGGCTAGTGCTTATGAAGAAATTGATGGCGAAAGCATAGAAAATTTCATAAACATCATCGAAATACATTTTACCTTTCAAGTTAAATAGATAAACTAAATGTGGAGATTTTGCAATTGAAAACATCATTCCTGTAATCTTACGGTTCTTAGGCAAATTGTTGTTTGAGTTAACTATCTAAATATATAAATTTGGATGTCCTATTAATTCTTGTACCTTTTCATATTAATCTTATAGGAAATGCATACTTGAATTGGCTTAGTGAATTTACGATATAACTTCTGTATGGATCCTTTTCATTACGCAAAGGTGTTTTGCTTTTGGGCCTCTGGAACATGGAAAACACTCTTGGCAAAGGCACTTGCATGAAGTGGAGCAAATTTTATCGGCATAAGCGGCTCCACACTCACATCAAAAGTAATTTGATTTGACTTGTTTCCTTTTATGGTTTTCTTTTTCAATTATTGCGATAAAGCTCTCAAAGTTTGAACATCATTGATCTATTGTTTTCTTCCATACGTGGGTATATAATTTGGGGTTAACTATTGACCTAGTTTCTTTACTTCATGAAAGTTACCATTAGTTAAATTCTAACCGTTGAAGTACTAGGCATACTTAATTAGATGTCATTCTACATGTGATTTGTCTGAACATCCTACTCGAGTGCAGTTTACGATACCCATCATCTGTCGATTTCTCATGAACAAGTAGAGGCAAAATAAGCGCTAGAAAAGCCATAGAAGACGGCCTCTACATAACGATAATGCATTAAATAACTCACGGCCCGCGCGCTTGGCGTGCGCGTGGGAGGAGGGTGCCGCGTGGGGGCTTGAGCCGCCGTGGGAGGGAGGCGTCGCGAGGGGGCTCGAGCCGCCCGCGAGGCGTGCGTCGTGGGAGGAGGCGCCGCGCGAGGTGCTGGGGCTCGAGCAGCTGTGGGAGGGAGGGCGTCGCGGGGGCTCGAGCCGCCGGCGAGGTGTGCGCCGTGGGAGGAGGCGCCGCGAGAGGGGTGGGGGCTCGAGCCGCCGGCGGAGGCGTCTTGCCGTGGGAGGAGGCGCCGCGCGAGGGGGCTCAGGAGCCTCCGGCGTGGGAGGGAGTGCGCCGTGCCACGCCGTGGGAGGGGGAGAGGGCGTCGCGCGAGAGGGAGGGCGTGGGAGCTAGCTAGCTAGGGCAAAATGAGACAATGCGCAACTTGTCCAAAAATTCAGATTTAAGAGTGAGGGAAATATTAATTGTGTCGGTTCCATACACAAACCGACACAAATATCAATCAATACTATCGGTTGGAAAAAAACCGACACGAATATTTCTCTACTACTATCGGTTTTTCACAAAAAACCGACACAAATATGAACTTTTACAATACTATCGGTTTTTAAGAGAAAACCGACACAAATATGTAGATCTCTAATACTATCGGTTTTCAATAAAAAACCGACACAAATATTAATTCAATACTATCGGTTTTAAATTAACAACCGACACAAATTGTAAATAATTACTATCGGTTTTTCATTTAAAAACCGACACAAATATGAACTTTTACAATACTGTCGGTATTTAAGAGAAAACCGACACAAATATTAATTCTATACTATCGGTTTTGTAGGAAAAACCGACACGAATAGTACTATAACAGGTTTTGAAGGAAAAATTGACACAAACTATTACTATCAGTTTTCCTGTAAAAATCGAGACAAAAAGTTCTCTCTTACTATCGGTTTTAATTTTAAAACCGACACAAATGTAAACTTGTATAATACTATCGGTTTTCAAGAGAAAACCGACACAAATATGTAGATCTCTAATACTATCGGTTTTCAATAAAAAAACCGACACAAATATTAATTCAATACTATCGGTTTTGTAGAAAAAACCGACACTAATAGTACTATAACAGGTTTTGAAGAAAAATTGGCACAAACTAGTACTATCGGTTTACAAGAAAAAACCGAGACAAAAAGGCCTCTATTACTATCGGTTTTCATTTAAAAACCGACACAAATATGAACTTTTAAAATACTATCGGTTTTTAAGAGAAAACCGACACAAATATGTAGATCTCTAATACTATCGGTTTTCAATAAAAAAGCCGACACAAATATTAGTTCAATACTATCAGTTTTGAAGAAAAAACCGACACTAATAGTACTATAACAGGTTTTGAAGAAAAATTGGCACAAACTAGTACTATCGGTTTACAAGAAAAAACCGAGACAAAAAGTGCTATATTACTATCGGTTTTCATTTAAAAACCGACACAACTATGAACTTTTACAATACTATCGGTTTTTAAGAGAAAACCGACACAAATATGTAGATCTCTAATACTATCGGTTTTCAATAAAAAAAACTGACAAATATTAAATAAATACTATCGGTTTTGAAGAAAAAACCGACACAAATATCAATCACTATTGGTTTTCCACACAAAGCATGATGAAGTCTGATTTCGTAGAATTCATTGATGAAAGAGTAAAAAGGCCACAGCTTTTACAGATATAGTTGTAATTATTTCAAATTTTGCAGAAACATACTTTGGGATATTACAGGTCTTTTCGAAAAAGAATTTTCGAAAAAAGAGTTAGCACTAAAAACAGATGCAAGAATTCACTTTGTAAGCATGATTCTAGCTAGCTTAAAGACTGCAAAAGTCAAAACTTATGCAAATAAAGTCCAGGTTTTTCCAAATTTTCCGTAAATAAACTTTGGACTAGTTAGAAGCTTTCCCAAAAAGAAAAATATGTAAACAAATTTTCTGATAAGTAAACGAATGACCAACTAGTAAGTAGATTTCAAATATATCACAATGTTCCATGAGAGATTATAACCGTATAACTTTACCCAAACAAAAGGCACGATAAAACATATGTCTTAAACACTAATGGCTTAAAGCAAATGAACAGCATGATAAAATGAACAAACAATACAATAGTTCCTTTAGTTACAGTATAACCCTTCTTGATGATCTACGCGCACGTAATTTCTTCGATGTGTGTCGTCATCCCCGCTAAGATTGGCCCATCTGCAAATGGAGGTATTTCATCGAATTGATTGTATTCTTCTTCATCTACGACATTTTCAACACCAACGATCCGCCGCTTGTTGTGAAGGACAATGTGCAACCTCGGATTGGCCGGATCACGCACATAGAAGACTTGATTTGCTTGCTTCGCAAGTACTAACGGGTCATCTTTATAGGCGAGTCTGCTTAGATCCACAAGAGTAAAACATCTCTTGTTGACCTTCACTCCATGTGTTAGTCCCACCCACTTACATCAGAATAATGGAATTTGGTATATTCCGTAATCGAGCTCCCAAATTTCTTGATCATCCCATAATACGAGTACATTGCCGTTGAGGATCCTCCTTTCGAGTGATGTACATCGGAAAAACATCTATGCTTACACCTTTGTTTTGAAGCGAGTACTCTTAGCATCTTGACTTTCGATTGTAAAAGGTGTACCCATTAATATCGTTACTTGCCATATGCGTACATTAAATCTAGGTCCGTCGACCAACCATTTAACATTCTCACTAATAGAGAACTCTACCGTTTGTTTGAACCATGTAACAAATCTATCGTTGTGTTCTCGCATGATGGAAAGCTCATCCATATGTGGATTCTCTTCCCGTAATATCAACTTATGCTGCTCGATGTACCCTGCAACTTCTGTGCTCTGCTGCAAGACTGTCAAATGCGCTTTGCAATACATACCAAACCATGGCCTCGTTAGTTTCGACCCCACGGTTCCTTTGCCAGCAAGTCTGCCCTCGTGGCAAGATACAAGAACACCGATTGCTTGTCTTTTCCCGAGATAGTCCACACAAAACTCAATAACCTCTTCACCCCATAACCTTCCACAATACTACCCTCGGGCTTGACCGATTCCTCACATAGGACTTTAATATACCCATGTACCTCTCGAGCGGATACATGTAACGAAGAAAGCGGGTCCACATATCTTAATCTCTCTAACAAGGTGAACAACAAGGTGGACCATGGCGTCGAAGAACGATGGTGGAAATGCATCTCAAGTCGACATAAAGTCCGCACCACCTCCTCTGTAAGTTGTCTAGCATGTCGGGGTCAATAATTTTGCAGGAGATCGCATTGAAGAAGTAACACAGCTTTGTGATTGCAAACCTGACATCCTCTGGCAGAATATTTTGGATTGCAACTGGGAGCATTTGGGTCATCAAGACATGGCAGTCGTGGGACTTCATGCCCAATAACTTCAAATCATCCAAGGACACAAGCTTCTTAATGTTCGCGGAGTAGCCAGATGGAACTTTAATACCATGGAGACATTTGCAAAGGTCCTCTTTCTCCTTCTTGGACAGGGTGTAGCATGCAGTGGGAATATACGGACCTTTTCCATCCTCCTCTATCACTGCAAGCCTGGTCCTGATTCCTATGTAGGCCATGTCGCGACGAGCATTCACACCATCCTTTGTCTTTCCAGGTATGTTCAGCAGGATACCAACCAAATTGTCACAGACATTCTTCTCAACGTGCATGACATCAATACAATGCCGAACATCTAACTCCTTCCAGTACGGTAAGTCCCAAAATATTGACCTCTTCTTCCAAATAGTCCTAGAACGAACAGATTTACGGCTCTTTCCGTACTGAACATCGATATCCTCTACACGTGAATATACTTGCCTTCCACTCATAGGCTGCGGTGCCGAACGGACTTCCCTCTTCCCATCAAATTTGTCATCCATCTTACGGTATCGATGACTTCGAGGTAGAAACCTACGGTGACCCATATACACAGTTTTCTTGCAATTTGGCAGCCATAGGCTCTCGGTCTCCTCTTCACAAATAGGACACACTTTTGCTCCTTTCGATCAGAGCCCGCCAAATTACCAAGAGCCGAAATTATTTATGGTGCAAAATACCATAGCCGTAGGGTGAAATGCTCTCTCTCATGCGTATCCCACACAATGACCCGTCATTCCACAATTTACCAAATCCTCGATCAATGGGCGAGGTACACATCAATATCATTTCCGGTTGTTTGGGTCCGAGATTAATAACGACATCATGATATACTTCCGCTTCATGCACAACCAAGGAGGAGGTTGTAGATACACAATGAAGCGCCACGTCTTTGTGACGATCGCTCATGTTACCAAACGGATTCATTCCATCGGTACTCAATCCAAATCTTATGTTCCTCATTTCGCACCAAACTCCTCATGTTTCCAATCGATGTTTCTCCATTGAGCCGAATCGTGAGGGTGTCTCGACTTGCCATCTTCCTTTCGAGACTCATAATGCCAGCGCAACAATTTTGCTTCTCTAGGATTTGCAAACAACCTCTCCGGACGGGAATGATGGGCAAGTACCACAATACCTTGGCGGTGCACCTTTAGTGACCTCTTCACCCTCGTTGCCACGTCTCTTACGCTTCTTGTCGTTACGCTTCTCCTTTTGTTTGTACCGAGGCACACCGCAAACTGGACAAATGTGCAGCTCCTGATGTGCATTACGGTACAAGATACAATCATCTGGACATGCATGTATCCTTTCTATTTCCATTCCCATGGGACATAGTAGCTTCTTCGCTTCATAAATGCTTGTTGGCAACTCGTTTCCCTCTGGAAGCAGATCCGATAGAAGAACTAGAAGTGCATTGAAACTTGTATCTGTCTAACGATGTTTTGCCTTCAGTTCGAACAACGCAAGGACCGAACCCAACTTAGTGTATTTTGCTTTGCAACCTGTGAATAGTGGTTTCGCATCGTCTTCCATCAAGCTTTTAAACTTTTCAAACTCTCTTTCTGTGTAATTACCCTCCACATCCGCAACATTTGCTCCAAATTCTCCTCCTCAAACATATCAAGCGCAACTCATCATCCGGTTCCACCGTGTCTTCATTGCATACCGCAGGTACTACATCTCCCGTGATGGATCCAACACGTGTAATTCCTCACGAAGCCACGTCGAATCGGTGGTCCTCAATTTGGTGAGTTGTTAAATCTTCTCGATTGGTGCAATCAATGCAAGGACAATATATGAAGTTTACACCTCCTCACCATGTCCTCTTGGCAATTTTTTGAACTCCTTAACACCCTACGAAATTCAGCACTCACACGACTTTTTGCATACATCCATTCCTTACGGTTCATCTGCAATTAAACTTCACACAATAAATTAAGCATAAAATGGAGCGACAGCAAGCTAGCTATTTGAAATATTGAGACATCATTTCACTTAATATTACCTTTGCAAAATAGATGACAATTTCCTGCAACATATATGAAATATGTACTCCCGATCGATACCTAGATTCTTCCCTGGTTTAGAGCTTCCAATTTCCTAGATAAGAGACATACATTTTTAACATGAACAATGATATCAAACAATCTAATTATATAGTGCAGTAGCCTACAGATCTTTTGACTACAACGAAACAAAACAAGGGTACGTGGATGACTCCTAATCTCTACATAGGTTTGGTCCTAATCCCATTCGAGGATATGTGGATTCGACAAGTTCCTAAGCCGTTGTACAACTCCAGAGAAAATTTTGGCAGCATCTCCCCGCTATTCTCCATATACACGTCTCAACAACAGGTCAAGAGGGGTGTGTATCGGAGAATACCAGGAGACGCTACGAAATCTCTACTCTGCGTTGTACAACACAGCTCGAGAACTTGCCCAAGCTTATATCCTCGAACTATCAAAAACGTGGACAATTCGAGACTGCGCCGCTATAAATATGCCATTTCGTTGGTATATTTATAAATAAGCATCCTCGAATGGGAGGCGAGGTTCCGCACCCTAAACTCTAGCATTCATCAGGTGACAGCAATAATAATTCCATATTAACATCCAAGCACTACAAATTAAGATAATTAAATACATGTGTACATGCTTGTGAAATAAAGGGTGTGAAATCTGATAGGACATACACAATACCAGTGCAATCTAAACTTTCTTCGCGACATATCAAAATTACATAGTGCAAAATTAAAGGGGTTTGAAGGAATGCTCACATTTTGAAGAAAACCACAAATTATGCAAAATGAGGGAAATCTCCTCAAGTTAGGGCTTCAATTTTACCCTCTTAACACCCACCCTTGAGGATTTCAAATTTTCTCACCCAAGTATTGCTTCCAACCACGAATATGAGCTATCTTTTACGGTGGCGCGGAGAAACCTCCTCTGGAACAATAACAGAGCGAGTTCACTCGAGTGGTATAAATAACCTAACGAGGTACATCACTATCGGTTCTCATATAAAAGCGATAGTGATGTGATCATGCACATCACGATCGGTTCTTATAAGACAAGCGATAGTGATTATCATAGTCATCACAATCGGTTCCACATAAGAAGCGATAGTGATGAGCACGCGCTACATCACTATCGGTTCTTATTTAAGAAGCGATAGTGATGACAATGCACATCACTATCGCTTCTCAAAAGAACCGATAGTGATGAGCACGTTCTCATCGATGTCGAGTTCTTTTGTGAGAAGCGATAGTGATGTGCATTGTCATCACTATCGCTTCTTAAATAAAAACTGATAGTGATGTGTACGTGCTCATCACTATCGCTTTTTATATGAAAACCGATAGTGATGATAATGCACATCACTATCACTTCTCGCATAAGAACCGATTGTAATGTTCCCAGTGCTACATCACTATCACTTCTAACCTAAGAACCAATAGTGATTATGATTAATGCCTCTCCTAAGTCATCTATCACAATCGTTTCTTCCTAAAAACTTAAGAACCAACACAGATGAAGCGATAGTGATGTACCATTCTGTAGTAGTGTTGGCTTCAAGACACCTTAGCAACAAACTCTCTAAAGTCCGATAATATAACACATTATCCAGGACAACATATTTTAGAGCTTGTTGCCTAACGTTCCGATCTGTAGGCTTTGAAGGATCGATCAAATATTCCATTATTTTTGCCCTCCAATCGGCGGTGTTAACACACATCACTGTTTTTTCAATCGGCTCCATTCCTCAAACCGGCCAAAAACTTTATATCCCGATGCTTGTTGAGCTAATAAGTTGGCCCTGTTGTTATCTCTCGAGGAATATGACTAATGGAGAACCATGTAAATGAGCCGATTACAGCAAGGCATTGTTTTAAACCTGTTGTACAACCAGCAAGGAATCACCATAAGCCTCCATAGAATCGACTCCAATATTTTTGAGGAATTGTAGGCCTTTAAGCAATGCTTCATACTCAGCTTGATTGTTAGATCATTGGCAATTTAGCCGGAATGCTAATTCAAAACTATATCCTTTTGACGAAATGAGCACTATTCTGATATTGTCGCCTTCTCGACATACCGATCCATCAAAATACAATTGCCATGGTGCCACAAATAATAGATCGGTATTTGTTTCATGTCCTGTTATGAAATCGTCTATCACCTGTCCTTTAACCGCTTTAGCCAATTCGTATATTAAGTCAAACTCGATGAGCGCGTAAGCCCATTTACCAAGTCAACCACATAGAATTGGAGCTGAGAGCATATATTTTATAACATTGGTTTTATAAATAACCTTACAAGTCAATGCTAAAATATAATGCCTTAACTTCGTGCAAGCAAAATATAAAGATAGGCAGAGTTTTTCTACAAAGGGATACCTAATCTCAGCATCAATTAGTCACCGGCTTAAGTAGAAAATAACCCGCTCTTTTCCATTAACTTCTTGCACCAGAACAGCTCCAATAGTTTCTTCCTCAGCCGATATGTACAATTTAAACGGTATGCCCTTTTGTGGTGTGGCTAGAACTGGAGGATTGGTGAAGTATTCTTTGATATTTTCAAAAGCTTTCTGCTGATCGGCTCCCCATACAAACTCTTGATTGTCTTTTAACTTCAACATGGGGTAAATGCACTAATACGGCCAGACATATTTAAAATAAATCACCGTAAATAATTGATCTTACCGATCAGCTTCTGTAAATCATTTTTACATATCGACGGTTTCGTCTTGGCTATGGCTTTGACTCTTTCTTGATTGAGTTCAATCCCTCTCTCATGAACCATAAAGCCTAAAAATTGTCCAGTCAACATGCCAAAAGCACACTTGTATGGATTCATCTTCAAACTGTGCGCTCTTGTATTCTTGAAGATTGTTTCCAAATCGGCTAAATGCTGCAAGTCTTATTTAGATTTCATATCAACATCATCAATGTAAATCTCTACAATATGGCCGATTAGATCATGAAAAATTGAATTCATAGCTCTTTGATATGTTGCGCCAGTATTCTTTAAGCCGAACGTCATTATAGCCCACTCAAATAACCCTAAAGCACCAGGGCACCTAAAAGCTGTTTTAGGTATATCGGCTTCTGCCATGAATATCTGATTATACCCGGCATTACCATCAAGGAGCTAATAATCTTATTTCCTGATACAGCATCGATAAGCATATTAGCTATTGGCATCGGATATTCATCCTTTGGCGTAGCTTTGTTTAAGTCTCTAAAATCCACGCACACTCTTAACTTACCATTTTTCTTTATAACAGGAATGATGTTAGAAACCCACTCAGTGTATCGGCAAGGCCTAATAAATTTGGCCTTTAACAATTGTTCGATCTCTTCTTTTATAACATTATACAAGGCCAGATTAAATCTTCTAGGAGACTGTTTAAACAGCCGATATCCTAGTTTTATATGTAGCCGATGTTCAACAAGCTGTCGGCTTAAACCAAACATCATATGGTACTCCCAAGCAAAACAATTTTTATAATTTCTAAGAATTTTGACCAACTTTTCCTTATAATCTGCATCTAATTTTGCACTAATAAAAGTCGGTCTCTTTCTATCACCTTCACCTATATTGACTTCTTCTAACAAATCCGTCGATGTAAAACCCTGGCCTAATTTATCAAATTCTTGAAAATCTTCAATTGCCTCATAGCTATCAGTCTTTTGCCGATAGCTTTGCATTTTGTCTTGTAAAACCTTCATTGCCTATTCGGATCCCATCGGCGCAAAATTTCGTTAGTTTGATCAAACGTACTTGGCCTCACGTTGATCGGAATAAGCCCCATCTTGTTAATGCAAATGAAATCATAATCGTCTAGAGCTTTACCTGATATACATTCTGCCTCATCATGTTGCCAATTTGCATCTGAACTGACCATAGCAATATGAGCCGATGTGTCGGTTCAAATTATCTCAACTTCGTCCCCATTCCATTGAAAGAGTAACTGGTGCATAGTCGACGGTATGCAGCAATTGGCATGAATCCAATCCCGCCCGAGCAAGACACTGTAATTGCCCTTAGCATAGACTACAAGAAAGGCAGTCGAGAATGTTTTGCTGTCGACAGTCAACTCTGTTACCATGACACCTCTTACCTCAGTGGGATCTCATGTGAAATCATTCAAAACCATATTATTTTTAATAAGATCTTCATCGGACTTACCTAAGATGCCGACAAGAATCTTGGGGCTTTTCAAAGACTCCTGAGCCCCTAAACACAATTGAGCAAACGTTTCTTTAGCCGATTCAGTTTTTATTTTGAATTCGGCCGGCAATGTAAACATCATGTTGATGTCCATTGGTGGAGTATCATCTTGAATCATAGGTGAATCTAGGTCATCAGCTGAATCCAATTCTTCTTCAACCAGCTCCTTTTTTCTCCACTCCTTTTTAATAGTTTTAATCGGTTGAAGCTCGTTGAAAGCCTGATCTTTCTGTTTTTTCTACTCGGCCTCTGTCATCTCTTGAGTCCTTAGTCTTTGAAGTCATCTGCACTATAATCGACTAAGACCAAGTGGACACCATCTTGGCTTAGGTTCAATCGGCTTTTGTATCTTACTAGCCAAATTCTCCTGAGTCGCGGACCTTCCACCTTCTGCTTTCATTTTGGCTTGATCAGGTGTGGAAATCCTTTCATGCATCGGTCTTCTGTGGGTTCTGTCAGGATAATCATGCACTTGTCCAGATAATCTATCTTTAGCCGATCGCCTTGGCCAATCATCTTGAGGAAAGTGCTCCATCGGGCATGTGTATGCTGATGGCAAAGCCGACCCCCTTCCCCAACAGAACTGCCAGAAAGGGCACCGCTGGTGAGCTCTCTCAAAGTTCTTAGGCCAATATAGATTATCTGGCTGACGCGCAGGATAGCGAAGCCTATTGCTTCTCCTTTCATATTTTTCAAGTAACTGAGAGAAGGTTGGCTTAGGCTTAATCACCTGCTGTTGTGGTGGCGATTTTCCCCCTTATACCACTTGTCGATTTGCAGGTCTACTTTGGGTTTAACAGTTCTTGAGCTCCTTCCTTCACGATCAGTCCCTACCTGTAATGAACCGACCATAATCTTCATGGTCTCCTTGCTGCTGGAAGTCGATTGGATATCAACATGCCGAGCGATCTTTGATCCTTCATCCTATATCGGCTCTTTTCCTTTTTCGGAGCATTAACCATGTTTATTGGAAAAGGATTGGCATCAACTTGCATCGTCGGCTCTTTTGCAAACTTAAGCCGACCATCTTCTATAGCCGATTGTATCTGCTGCCGAAAAATATTGCAATCGTTAGTATTATGAGAAAAAGAATGATGCCATTTACAATACCTTCGTTTTTTTATCTCATTGGCTGATGGTATGACATGTCCCTCAGGCAACCGTATAATCTTTTCTTGTAACAGTAGGTCAAAAATACGATCACACTTGCGGACGTCAAATGCATATTTTATTTCTTACTTATTCTTAGTCGGCTTAAGCCAAGAACAAACCAAAGCCTTTTAGACCCTTTGACCCGTTCAGCTATGTTTATTTCTGCCTCATCATCCTCAGAAGATTCGCTTGAACAGTATTTGACCAAGTTAACTTTAGCCTTTTCCTTGTCCCTCTTTTTATTAGTCTTGAATTTGTCTTTGAAGGCTCTATTATCGGTAAAACGTCTTTCTTAAGCCAATACCCTATGCAACAAATGACTTAAATCGGTAAACTCTTGTCTGTCGAACTTTTCCCTTAGTTGGGGAATTAGCCCTTGGAAGGCCAAATCGGCTATTGGTTGTTAGGCAAAGTGACGCTAAAATACCGATTTATAATTTCTCTAAACCTTTTAATGTAATATGTTACTGATTCCCCAAATTTCAGGCGAACGGAGCTCAAATAAGAAATTCTGAGTTCCAGACCACACAAAAAAAGGTACTCATGGAATCGGTTTTCCAAATTGGTCCAAAAGTGAACCAAATTTAGGGGTAAGCTAGTGAACCATGTAAAAGCAACTCTTGACAGTGATAACAGGAATAACCTAATTTTTAGAGTGTCGAACTGAGCGGCTTCACCACACTGCGTAATAAAGGATCTAACATGTTCTAATGTGGTAACAGAGTCATCTCTAGAGAACTTGGCAAAATCAGGAACTTTAAAATTATTAGGGTAAGGCATACCGTCAATATAATCAGGATATGGTTTCTTGTAACTAATAACCTTCCCCTTGGGCTGTATACCGAATTGATCTCTCAACACAGCAGATATCTGGTCGACCCAATTAATAGTGTTAGCCGAAGTCATGGTAGGGTTCTACCAATTATGATAGTAATTGGCATTCTGTCGCCCGAGCGTAAGCTCAGGCTGACGATTTGGTTGAGCCGACGTATATTGAGGAACTTGCTCATATCCGTTATTCCTCCTAGTAGTTGGCTTTGGTACTGGGACAAAGATCTCCGAGTATATTACAACTTTATATGGGGCCGAATTCCTAGGTAGAATCGGCTCAGCATACTGAGAGACCTGTTATGTTCAATCGGCTGTGGAACCGATTAGGGAAAAGTGTAAAACAGAGCTGATGGTGGCAAGTTAGCCGATGCATCCATATTAGCGACATCGATATATGCTTGGTAATGCGCAACCCCACTTGCATAAGGGTCTCGTGGAAATATGACAGTCGGTTGGGTCGGCATCATAGTCAAGGATGGAGTTATAGCCGATGGTTTTGGGTCGGCTGTTGTGCCTTGAGTGTTTTGTGCTACCGAATAAATAGGATAATTCGGCTGGGTCTGCATTTCGTCGAGCAGGCTTCCTGCTGATGCCAACTCCTGAGCATGGTTTTAACGCTATTGGCTATCATTGGCTTAAGAGTTGTGACTAGAGCCGATGATTGGTTAATCAAGGCATGCTGCACAGATTGGTTGATCATAGCCGACAATTCAGCTTGTGTAGGCATGTATTGACTTACCAGGCTGTTGGTAACTCCTGCATCGCTGAGGGCATTTACTGTCGGCAATGTGGCCTTTTGAGTGACGCTGCGTCGGGTCTTCTGATAACAACCCAACATCATCTCTTCAAGTTCAGCTTTTCGATCTTCAATCTCTTTGTGTTGTTTAGGCGTTAAGTCGTCCAGAGTTGGGATGATTATAGCTTCAGCATTGAGATCGGATGGTGGAATTGATTTCCCTGATGAAGACATCCTGTCCTACCAGGCGTGCCAAGGGTGTGTTGGCGCCAAAAAACTTAAAGATGGGTCTATCGGCTACAACACACTGGATGAACACCGGGTTTTTAGGTTCGAGGCGTGCCAACTGATTTAATCCTGCAATCAGTAAGATAAATATAAAATACACTCAAAGCCGATCTACCAAAGCAATCGGCAAAAGATCTAAACAGCTAAAAAGCCAAACAAATCCAGGATAACGATAAGTCTAATTAGCCGATTAGGGCTAATTAGATGATGAGAGGTAGATCTTTTCCCAAAAAGGCGATGCGCAACAAGATTGGAGAAAATCAAACCTGATTGGCGTAATTGAAGGTGATCAACAATCAGCGATGCGCAACTTTCAAATCAGATTACAAGGAAAATCTAAATTACAGAGGCTACTCCTAGTCGACAGAAGGTAAATAAGAGTAATGTGAGTTGTTTTATTGATTGTATTGTTTTCCTCGATTGCCCTAGACCATCTTTTATAACTATTGGCCGATCATATCCACCTCCAATACACTGCTCATCATAATCCGTATCGGCCTTAACTCGGACAGTATTCCTCCAGTTTTAGATTAAATATCGGTAACAATCCATACTTCAAACTTTTTCCATATCCGATATCGGCCAAGATACCTTTTGATCCTTAGCCTAGTAACTTTGGGCACTCTTTGCCAAATTTTAATGCAAACAAAGGTATAAGTGAAAATGACTTAGATACCATCATTTAATTGTCTTAAGATGAGAGATAATAGTTTGTGTGGTGGTAAAGAATAAATGCATGTAGTTGAGAGAGAATAAATAGGGGTATAGTAGAAAAAATCTAATTAAATCTACATACAAGTTATATATTTTTGAATAAGATCATTCAAACTATAGACCTTGCATTTTGTGAAGGGAGAGAGTACCTTGCACTACCGAAGGTCTACGAGTGATGCACAAGGAAGACTTGGGACAGCGGATGCACAGCTCACCGTTGACAGCAAGCACATAAAGAGTATTTGGCTACAACCGGATCACAGTGCTAAACCAGTGTCGTCTCCATCGGTTGCAGTTGTTGGAGGCTTGTCATGTTTTGATTGCTCCCAAACTGATTGATGCCAATTTAGTTAAACGGGGCTTGTGCCAATCCAAGTATGCAAACAATTAGCGGGGGAGTTCAGAATTTGTTCAGCATCAATTGGCATAAAGCAATTCAGTTTCTTACATCTCACATCGTTGCTGTCTTCAAGCATACAATGCGACCATCATCATATGTACAGAACAAAACTAAATTATTTTGTTCTTTTTGCACATAATTGCACGACTCCACTCACACCAGCAGGAAATCAGAGTGCATTGAGCCAAAATCACGCGTAAGTTACACTACACATGTTCATATAGAGCAACGAAACTACCACGACGAATGGGTTTTACAAGGTAGCTAATCAGACAGTTTTTCAATTGAAAAGGCGACTTTCTTTCGACGCGTTATTCTTTGGAGTGGCTACTTGCGTGTTGCCACAATCGGCAACTGAGTCCTTGAGTTTCCAGAACCGACGCTCTGCCACGAGGACGGCTTCACCTTGCCTGCCATCAGCGCAGAGGCTGTCCCGGCTTTTATATTTCGCCTCTTCAGTGCAAGGTCTACTTTGTTCTTCGAAGCTGAGCTTGATGAGACTGGGAAGATGGAGGAGGCCTTGATTGCTGCTCTTTTGTCCTTTCTGCTCTTCTCAAATTTTGATGCAAACTTCACAGAAGCTGCTGCAGTGGCATCTTCTGCAGAGGGTGGTAAAAGCCGTACTCCAAGTCCCATCTTTCTAGCTGATTTCTTCTCTTCAGCAACTCTCTTCTTTTGGTTCTACATAAATAAGACAAGTGGATAAGAATCTTGACAATTTAACGAATTACTGTTGAGGAGTTATTAAAATAGGAATTCATTGGATGACCCTAAGACAATCACGCAGGGCTCTGTTCAGAGCATAATCATCAGAATGCCGGCTATCAGAAAGTCGCTGAAGACGAACTAAAACAGGCTCAGCTTCTTTCTTCTTGCGTAGATCCTCTTCCTGGTGTTCAAGCCGATACATAGGATCCACAAGCTTGTCTCTTTCTGAAGAAAGATTCACAATAGAACATTAAGCATTTGAAAACAAAGGATTAATGAATAGAATTTTTTTTTACAGGTGTTAGAACCTTCATCTGCAGGAAGCAGCAGCGTCTCTGCATCTTCAACATCAAAATCTTCGGTCTTCCGCTGAGCACCACTGATTATAACATATTCAGTGTTCTTTGGATCTGTCTGTATGACTATTTCATGCTTGCAACATGGTGACTTCATAGTGAAGCTCCATATCTGACACAACATATGGTGAAACAATGTCAGAACAACATAATGTTATATGATCCAAACAAAATGTACCTGAATTATGCCATAGGAATAACTCTAGTATCCCTTAAAAGGAGATGTAAAACTATTGAGGGCTCTAGTCTAGACCATTAAGTACTTAAGAGATTTTTAGGAACACAGTAAAGAAATAGTGCACACGAGTCACATGCAGTTCTCTTCGAGTAATATGTCTGAGGCAGCAACATACAACGACACAATGTATTTAATGCATCCAAGGAATTTGAAAACTGTAAGTAAAGATAACAGAAGCATTTTCTACTTCTCTCTCCCCTTCTCAACACACATTTCTAATACTGAAAAAGGCATTTCTTCACCATTTTGCAGGCCATTTAGACAACCATTATCATGTAATGTAAATATATCCATAAGAACCAGTATGAACCTTTCAACAACTCAAATTTTGCTTACGCAATTTATGTTCTACAGTCTACACAAAATGCAACAGGAATAATAAGTTGCTATCACTTGTGCTTAACAGGACAACAGAAAGTTCCATAGTTTTCAAGATCGAAATGGCAAGTTGACAACAGAAGGTACTTTTTTTCACTGTAACAACACCTTGATCACTAGAAAATCATCTTGAAAGAAATGTCAATGTTTCCCTAGGGGCTAGGCGGGCAGCAAACCGGCACCTAATCGCCGCCTAGGCGGGAAAAATCAGCTAGG
The DNA here is from genome assembly GCA_036346275.1 of Otatea glauca. Lineage (NCBI taxonomy): Eukaryota > Viridiplantae > Streptophyta > Magnoliopsida > Poales > Poaceae > Otatea > Otatea glauca. The sequence goes on from CM070713.1 coordinate 25,153,931, forward strand.
TGCGCGCGGCGGGGGGTAGCCTAGAGCCTAGGGTAACACTGAGAAATATAGAGCAAGAACCTAAAAGAAAGAAGCATGTTATTGGATACACAATCTGAACTGACAATACGTAGCAAACATCCATGAGCAAAGTAGGTTGATAGCATAGGCTAAAAATAAGGTTGCAAAAGGCTCATGATCAATACTACATAGAGTAATATGTCAGTGTTGGTTGTATTACTGATGTAAAGTTAGCCAATTAACAACAGAACTAAAATGTTACATTCTGAAAGTTTTTTAAGTTGTCTAAAGCACCCACGTGTGACAAGAACTATTTTTCGAATAACTGTACCTCTGATGTTTGTCAAATTGATACTACAGCAACAACCAAGCCTTTTATCCCAAACAGGTTAGGGTAGGCTAAGAATGAAACACAATCAAAGCCAATAAAACCCCTAAGCCTTCTATCTTAGGTTATGATTCTAATACGTGTCTCGCTAACTCCCATGCACTCCTATAACCAACTCTTTGAATGCATTCCAATCCCTTAAGTCTTTTTTAACTGCTTCTTCTCACCTCCGCCTCTTCCTATGTTTTCGAGACAACTTAAAATTTCATTACACACTAGTACCTCAAGTGGCCTCTATCAGAGATGCTCAAACCATCTCAAACAATGTTGGACAAGATTTTATTCAACTGGTGCTACCCTAACCCTATCACGTATATCATCATTGCGAATTCGACCTCACCTTGTCTGACCACAGATCCACCGTAGCATTTGCATCTCTGCTACACTCATATTCTGTACATATTATCTTTTTGTCGACCAACATTCCGCTCCATATAACATCGTAGGTCTAATCGCCATCTTATAGAACTACTCTTTAACTTTTGAGGGACTTCTATCACATTGGATACCAGACGTTTGGCGCCATTTTGCCTACCCCACTCGTAACATGTGGCTCACATCTTTATCAATCTTGCCATCACTCCGTAGCATCGATCCCAAATACCAAAAAATTTCCTTCTTGGGCACTACTTCTCCATCTAGGTTAACATCTCCATCTGCCATAGCAACGCTGAAAACACATCTCATATACTCAGTTTTAGTCTTACTAAGTCTAAATCCCTTCGATTCTAAGTTTTTCCTATACAACTCTAGTTTTCTATCAACACCTACGCTACTCTCATCAATTAGCACCACAAATGTAGGGGCTCAATGCTGACCATTATGTAGCAATATCTTAATAGGAAAGTTACTTGTATAGCTATTGCATGCTCTAACATTAGTCGCAACATCGTCATACATACCTTTGATTAGGGTAACATACTTTGTTGTGATTTTTTTCTTTTCAAGTGTCCACCACATGACTTTTCTTGGGACTTTTTCATAAGCCTTCTCCAAGTCGATAAACATCATGTGTAGATCCATCTTTTCCTCCCTATATCTCTCCATCAACTGTCGTGTCAAGAAAATCGCCTCCGTGATCGACCTCCTAAGCATAAAACCAAATTGGTTTTTTGTCACGCTAGTCACTCTTCTTATCCGATGCTCAATCACTCGCTTCTAAAGCTTCATTGTGTGGCTCATGAGCTTAATTTATCTGTAATTAGTACAGCTTTGAATGTCTCATTTATTCCTGAAAATTGGCATTAATGCTCTTCTCCGCCACTCACCAGGCATCTCGTTCGACCTAAAAATGATATTAAACAATATGTTAGCCAAACGATCGCGATGTCTCCAAGACATTTCCACACCTTGATAGGGATGTTATCAAGCCACAACGCCTTACCTACTTTCATCATTTTTAAGGCCTTTCTTACATCCAACTCTTGAATTCTTAGAATGAGTCACATATTGGTGTCGTCAAAAGCATCATCTAGCTCAATCATACTATCCCTGTTGTCTCAGTTTACAAATTGTCAAAGTAGTCTCTCCACCTATTCTTGATCTCATTGTCTTTCACCAAAAGTCTAATAGTGTCGTCTTTGAAGCATTTAACTTGGTTGAAATCTCCCGTCTTCCTTTCTCGAAGTTCAACCATCTTGTAGATGTCCTTCTCGCCCTCTTTAAACTTAGCTTCTAATAAAGATTCTCATAAGCCTTCCCATGCCTCACTGCTTTCTCTGCATTCTTTTTAGCTGCTTTGTACTTCTGTACGTTGTCGTCACCCCTATCATGTTGCATGTGCTTGTAGTATGCCTTCTCCTCAATAGCCTTTTGCATCTCTTCGTTCCATCACCAAGTGTCTTTAGGTTCACATCTAGTCCCTTGGGTCACTCGTACACCTCCGTAGCCACCATCCTAATGCGAGTTACCATCTCCGTCCATTTACTATTCACATCTTCTCTCACGTTCCATATCCCTTTCGCGATCCTCTCCTTAAATCGCTTGTGAGGCGTCCCCTTTGAGCTTCCACCAATTCGTCCTTGTGACTTTAGTGACTTTAGCTGGTCGAGCCCATATCCTAAATTGAACTACCAACTTATGTTGTGGAATAACACTCTTCAGGTATAACCTTAGTATCTATGCAGGCTCGTTTGTCCTCCTTCCTAACAAGGACAAAATTGATCTGGCTATAATGCTGACCATTGCTAAAGGTAACTAAATGGGATTCTCTTTCGGATGATGGTGTTAGCTATCATGAGGTAATAGGCTACGGCAAAGTTCAAGATATCCTCCTTGGTTCCTATCATCATAACCAAAAACCCCATGCACCCTCCCAATTTCCCCACTAGTTGTACAAACACGACCGTTGAAATTGCCTCAGAAAAGCCTCGCTGGCTTGCTGCTAGACACACTTCTAACCATGTCATCTAGATCTTCGCAAAATTGCTACTTAATGCCCTCCCTCAACTCTATTTGTGGAGCACAAGCACTAATAACATTCAAAACCATGTCACTAATGACTAACTTGACTAGGATAATCCTATCCTAATGTCACCTCACGTCGACAACTCCACTCTTGAGGCTTATATCAAATAAGATACCCACTCCATTCTTGTTCTGTTCTATTTCAGTATACCAGAACTTGATACCGGTATTCTCCAATTCCTTCACCTTTTGACCCGTCCATTTAGTTTCTTGAATGCACAAGATATTTACATCTCTCTTAACTTACCTGTTAGGGACCTTACATTCCAACTACCTAGGCAGATGCTACTCTCCTCGCTAGCTTCCTCGCCCCCTTGCAGTTGTCGAGTAAAGGCGAAGACCCTTGTGCATTTTCCATTATATCTGAGCGCTGACATACCGTGCTACTAAGGGAGTGGCATCCAGGCCCTTGCTCATTTATTACCACAACTCGAGTTCCATTATGGTGCGTCATTAAGTGGGTTACACCCCAACAAAAATCTCTTGGGTTTCATTCCATGAAAAGGAGGCTTTTTTTTTACGTTAGCTCACCAAGCCTCCTATCACAACCCTCCTTTTTCTTTGCTTGGGATATGTAGAAAACTAACCATAATAAATTCCTGGTCTAACATCACAATTCTCCAGAGATAAAGCTGAGTAGTGGCTTAACTCTGCACAGTTGAAGCTACAATGGAATATGCATGGTCTGCTGTCCAGTCATAAACACAGTTCTCCCATGCAACCACGGACTACAAAAAGCCGGTTCTAAACTTTTCCTGGCTCAGCGACAATTTGCTCGCCTTCTTTTCAAAAGAACAAATGAACCCTCAAGTTTTTAAGTTATACCTTTGGGATATCGTTTTATTTTAGCCGAATGGATCGAAGTTATAGTTATCCCTTTGATTAGTTTCTTCAGGTGGAAAACTGTCCTGTACAACTCATGGCATTTAATTTGGATTAAGTAGTGATGACTAAGAAAGAATGAAATACTGTTACCAGAGTGTTACATCCAAAACTAATAGTTAACCTAAGAACTCCCTCTCTTCAAGAATGTATGATGTTTTGGACATTGACATGGTCCCCATTCTCCAACAAGCAACTTTGACCACTACTTTTTATATGAATATGTTAATTAAGAAAAATAAAATTATTATATTGTGGAAATATTTTTTATAACTTATCTAATGATACCATTTTCATTTGACCAATCTAAATTGTTTTTTTATATATAAGTAGTCAAAGTTAGAAAAGTTTGATTGCATGCTTTCTAAATCGTTATACATTTATGGACGGAGGGAGTAACAATAAGGAGTGAGGTCCAAATTTCATGGGCTAATTTGTAACTTTCAAGAGATGAACTGCTATGTTCAAATTGACCAAAAGTTCAACAACTGACTTGATAGTATCACAATATCAAATATGATTGTCAGCCAACCATTGACGCTAATGTGTGTGACAAAAGAACATTTAACTCCGATTATAAGGCAATGCCATCAGTAATCCTGTGTTGATTGAAAAATTAAAAATATGACATTGACCCTTTCTAAACCATTACTCAATGGGTAACTTGGTGAACCATAAGTGCAGAGAATAAGCAGCCGTTATTAGAGATAAAATCATATTTTCTTCGGTTTCAGATTTATTAAATGCTACTTTATCATAGTATATGTACAATATGATAAGCATGATGTCCCCTGTTTTTCTTTATGTATCCGATTTTGCTTCACAAGACAATTTCATTCATGCTTTTTCAGTTAAAAATAGTCACATAAAAACATCATCAGGCAACCTCAGTCTATGAAACATGTAAACATAGGCAACCTCAACTCTATGGATGCATAACTAAAACTGCCTCAGTTTTGCCCCAAGTTTCAGGCCACCTCCGTTTGACCAAATTCTGTCATTTCTACAAATATTGTTAAACCACCTTTTCACAATTTTCTTTAATTAGTCTTTTCCTAGGGCAAGGCTCGGAATTTTTTTTACACCTATCATGGGGCATGTTTTAACTGACCTAAATCTTGAGTCCATACTAAAATTTAGGCCAATAAGTCAATATCCAACATTTCAATTTTAAGAGCACAGCTGAGGCTAAGCCAACAGTCTGGGTCAGCAACCAAATACTTAAGCTTCATGACCTCACTAGGGAAATTAGCAGATTAGAAAAGAAGTTAAAATTAATTATTTCCCAATCAAATGGAATCACTGTATTACAATAGGGATTGATGACAGGGATATATATTACGCTAGTTTATGCACTACAGCTGCTTCTGCAATGCAGGAGACAGAAAAAAGAGGTAAAGTAAAGGTAATAGCTACAATACAATGTACCAAAAATAACAATAATACGATGCAATTTAAGTGAAATTTGTATCGCAACGTGATACAAACCTTGGTCGAATAATAATTCCCAACTTGCTTCTTCTCAGCATTAAACCTTACTCCCTTGGCTATCATGGAATTGCATCCTCCACACCAAATATTGAATGGCATCTCGAATCTGCAGATGTAACAGAAACCAAACATATGGAATCAAAGCAAAACATACACTTTGCAAAACAAGTTACTAGTTCTATATAAATAAATATTAAGGTAGCAATAACATGCATATGGTTCTTTTATGTGTGTCAGCCTGTATCCGCCAAAGTTCACAGAAAGTTCTGGGTTCATACATGATCTTGCATCAAATCAGGTCATAGAAGAAACGTCTTGCCCATCAATTTGTAAGCCAAGTAGTGAGGGCTACCAGGCACTATCAGCTGAACTATATTCAGATAGTACTTTGCCATATGCCGATCCTGAACATTAACTGGCTGGCTAGTCAGCTCAACCATTATGAAACTAAACTAATTATAACTACAGCGCAAAACAGTGGTATCTGGAGTTGTAGCTATCTTCTGGGTTGGTGATATAATGGAGTAGCCAGTACTGGATAGTAGTAGCAGCTATCAAGCCAACAAGTGTAACAGTATCAAAGCTGAATTAATCATGTTCAATTGCATAGGGTTTCTCTATATCAATAGTTCCAAGACGTCCAGTGAATATCATTTTTTTCTCTGGATCAACTCACAACTTTAATCAATTTGAGCAAATAAAATTAAGATAAATACTTAGCATATTTGGTACTTCTAATGGTGCTTAATTAAAAAAACTCACAAGTTAGCAGCATTTTCCAGTAATCAATTATTATATTGCTTGATAAGTACTTTTTAATAGTTTTGACTATCTGTACATGTATTAATGATAAAATTTTGTTCTAATTAATTTGTCAAATACGATTAATCTTTTAGTACTACCCTGTCTTTCAGTCAGGCAATTTTTTTACAAAAACTGGATTGCATGGAAGGAACAGGATCAATCTATTCTTGAAGAATGTGCGATACCAACCTGTGCAGAGATCAGTTAACTATTTTCCTTACCAAATGACATACAGTTAATTTTGCATTTGCAAAACAATTGTAGCATCAGTGCTCCAGGAAAAGGCTATCAACAAATGAGTTAATCACAAGGGTTAATGAGGCTGAAACATCCTATGACCTATTTGTCAATGGTGAACTGTAAACTGTAACCCATTCTAGGGTGTCCACAATTTAAATAAAACCTATTAACCCCCCAGCCCCAATTCCCTCCCAGTGTCCCCATTATAACAATGCCCAACATCTTCCCAACTTTGTCGATTGCATTCTACTGCCTCCCTCTACCCCAAAACCCCCTAACCATCTGCTTGATAAGCTGCGATATGCAAGAGTTAAGCTTACAATATGAATTTCTATCTCGCTAGCCTTCGCAGTGTTCATTTATGATTCATATGAATGCCGTATTTTCCACAAGAGCCAAACCTTATAATCAAGATGCCCTGGTCCAGCTTCCTCGCCCGCTCCCTGAGTGCATGTTGGCCATGGAACTTGTTCAGCCCACCCTAATTGATCAAAGCAAGAACAAAAATACATACGCATCGGCATCAGCAACCACAACACATCAAACCAAACGAAAGCGCTACACGATTCACCAACGGCGAAGCCCGTACCTTCTTTGGGGTCCATTCTGGCGGGTAGTAGAAGTTATCCGCCCTCGCCGCTGCAAGCGACGACTGCACGAAGAAACATAAAAAAATCCGTCAAATAGCCGAATCGATGGCGAGCAACTAAAGATGATGCCCACGCCCAAAGGCCCAGATTTGAGAGGCGCGAGAGAAAATCGAGGAGGCGAGACCGCAAGATTTGGGGTTGGGGCGAGGTCAAATCAAGAGCAGCGAGTAGGGTTTAGATCTCCCGCGTACCATGTTTCCTCCTGGGGAGAGGTAGTGGAGGAGGAAAAGGAGATCGGCGCAGGAGGCGACCGGCTGGTGGCAGCGGCGATGTCAAGGCTTCGGGCGCGCCGCGGCGGCGATGGCGGGGACTGCGGCGAGAGAAACAGGGACGTGTTAGTTCAGGACGTTTCTTGTGATGTTTGTGCACGTCAACTGAACCGACCCGATTGCTTGGTCCGACAGGTCCGGTGGATGACTTTTCTTGGGCTTCTAATGGGCCGAGGTGACACTTGGCCCAACACGGCTGCAAGCCCACTCCAAATCTATACCCCTTTATAATCGAATTTTTTTTAAATAATACTATTTTTATTCTATTTTACAAAAATAATATGCCGAAAAAAAATTACAAAACTACCCAGTTGTCGCCATTTCAAAAACCACAAATGGCGACAGACAGCCTGTCGCCGTTTCAGATAGGGACAGACTCTCTGTCGCCATTTCAAATGGTGACTGAGAGTCTATCGCCGATTGAAAAACCAACGGACTTTGTGTCGCCATTTGAAATAGCGAAGGACTCTCTGTCGCCGTTTGAAGCGGTGTGAGAGGTTTAGCCCATTTTTTATTCGAATTGCAATGTATGTAAATTATGAGTGTAGTGTAGTTAATAAAAGTCGGTATTAGTTGTTGTGATGTTTTACGAGAGGAGATTAAAAGAGTGCGAATCGAGATGCAGGAGAATGATTTTTAGCCTTTTAGCAGCCGTAAAATTTAATGTTTAAATGTAATTTTTAGGAAGAGTAGACCAGATTTGCTCTTTGATATGTGCACTACCATATTGCAGGAAAATATTTAATTTACACCTTGCTTTGCATCTAATTTCCACTAGTGCAACAACCCTAAGTATTATAGTTGACAACAACGCATATTATAAATAGTTCCCACGAAGCACTTAAATTATTTGTTGAACATATATATAAGGGCACATACATCGAAAGTTCGGATGATAAAATAAGCAATAGATAGATTATATTGCAAGGGCATTACAATGATGTGAAATTGCTCACGAACTAACTAACGAAAGCATTGGTTGTCATGGTGGAACAAATGATCGTTCCGCCTATCCGGTACGGCCGAATGATGTCCCACATTTTCTGCATATTACCTGACCCGCGTAAATTTGGAGATTTGTCCTCGGACACCGCTCAATCTCCACTATGAAAGAACTCCATGGGGATCCGCAGTGCTCCCAGGTGTCGCCGAATGGGTGGCCTATGCCGTACGTCTCGGGTGTGTAAGACCAAAATTTTTGGTCTTTTTGATGTGGATTTCTGCCCTCCCACATAGGCATGTCATCCCAATTCCCGACGTACCTTATGTTATTACCACCGGTTCCGGATGGTGCGTAGCAGCGTCAAGGATTTGTTGCGTGGTGCGGACCTCGGCGGCGCTTCCCTTGTCCCTTCCTCTTCGAGAGGAGGTACCTCTTGCACCTCGGTGTGTTGGCGTTAGTGGACACTTGCCGAGAGCGCACTGCTCTGTTTCGACTCGCACTCCACCGTATGGTGCGGGAGGTGTGTGTTGGGCTTATCGTTGTACAACCTAAGCGTGCCCTGCGATCAATGCGTATGCCCGCGTTGGCCGTTGAATAACACCGTAGGCGCACTCGAAAGTGCCGCTTTTACGGGCGGTAGTAGCACCACGGGAGGTTGTTCCCCGATTATCCCATACGGAAGTTTGAGATGTGGGTGGTACGTCTCGGGTCCACCAGTTGAAGTAGCCGCACCATTCATCCTCGGCCAAGGGGCACCGGTAGAATCTCCGGTCCGTTAGTTCATCGTGGCGTATCAACCTTTGCTCAAGACCGTGTTCGCAAAGTCGTGGATTTGGGTGGCCCTCGGGAGGTTTCTCCTTTGACTCGAGCAATTTTGTAATTTTCTTTTGAACTCTGTATGGGATGAAGCGGTTTAGAATTACTACTTTGTGAGTGAAGCATGGGTTCGTCGCATGAAACTCACCGATTGGTTGGCCTCTTGTCCACCGCCCCGAACTCTCGTCGCTCTAGAACGGGGCGTATCTGGCGGCCTCCCACCGGTTGAAGTTCTCGCGAAGCGGGTTGGCGTCGTGGCGATTGTAGACAAATTCGTAGTCACGTCGTTAAGGCCGTCGATCCATTGGAAGAAGCAACACCGGTCCTTGTCTTTGAGAAAGGAAAGAACGATCGTGAAATGGTAATGTTAGCTTTGTATTTTATGGATACAAGTAGGTTTACCGTAGGCGAACAACTTGATGAGTGGAGCGGCGGCCGTCTCTCCGTGGGTAGATTGCATCATCTTCGCCGGAAGGTTGCGATCGCATTTGGGTGCAGGCAACTCGGCAGAGGCGGGGGCGCACGCCATCTTGGTATCCGGTATTCGGGCGGGATGACTTCGCTTCTTTGAAGAGGCGACGTAGAACGACATCGTGCCCTAATTTGTGTAGATTCAGATGGCGTGTATTGCTTGTTTGGCGGTGTTGGATGTGTAACTCTAGGCCGGTTTTATAGTGGTGGTGAGTGGTTACTCCGCACGACTACAGCACTTGTCCAGTTTGACGTCCTGGCATTCTCTGTGAAAAGCTGCACAACATGTCACCCATCATCAAAGCTGCACCGCCTGTCACCTTTTGCGAAAGGCTGCACGATTTGTCACCATCTGAGAAAAGCCACACGACCTGTCATCACGAACAAAAGTAGGCAGTGAGTGGTCACTTTGAACTAGCCACACGACCTGTCATCACGAACAAAAGTAGGCAGTGAGTGGTCACTTTGAACTGTGCCTGCATGTGTGACAAAGCCTGTGTGCGAAACAAAGAGGTCCTGCACGCGTGTGGTCAATCGGCTGAAAAGGTTGAAAGCATTGCGCCCGTGAGTTGTCTTAGCGCGCGTGGAAAGCTGCTACAAGGTCGTACATATGTCGAATGGTGTTTCAGGGCTATTACTCCATAATTTATCATGTAAACCTGTTATTTTATGGAATCCACGAAAAGCTATAGTGATCATACCGTAATATAACATAACTTATGTAAACAAAATTCTATAGCTGAATTTGACGTAATATGAGGAAATAAAGCATCATTTTGTGTTCGATTACAAAATATATGAAAGGAAACATTTTAGTGGGATAGTCGCAGAGCGTCTTTGTCGCATCGCGACCGACAAAGTAGCTACGTGTGTCTTTGTCCTATCGACGTGACAAAGGTCTTCGTAGCATATTTACAAATAGCGCCACGGAGTAAAAGATTATATATAGCACAAAACTTCATAAATAAAACTAACATATGTGATATTACATGAGCTAAGGAAGTAAAAGACGAGATTGTTTACGGTACATCATGTGTAAAAGAAACAAACTAGCTAGGGCCCTGCGTGGTGCAACACCTCGTGTGGTCCCGGACCTCCTCTGACGACGCACATGTCCGAGACGGATATGTGAGCTGGTCGGGGCCCGCCCACGAGTACTCCTAGGAGGCGGACCGGGTGGAGAAGTGAAGGCGTCTGTGTCGGTGAGATGGGCGGGGCCGATGCGAATCGCGACGAACCAAGTACCACACCCATGATTGCGATAAGGATCGACGAAAGTCGAAGTCCTCGTGGCCGAAAATACCGTAGTCCCCGAGGTGCTCGCACTCCGTCGGCGCGGATCGCGGCGCTGACAAACTTTTCAAGTTAGAACGACACGTTATGTGAACAACAAAATATATGAAAAAAGAGACCACCTGATGTACCTGCGGTCATCGGGATGACCCGGGTCCGGTACGGTGGAGCCCAGGTGAGATGTCCGACGAGGGGCGATCGGGTGCTGCGTGTCGACCTCGTCATGCCAGACGAACAAGGGGGGATCTGCACCACGTCGTCCGCCCTGGGCCGCCTACACGACGTCAGGTGTACGGCACGGTAAGTCAAGTCCTGAATATGGCGCAGCGCCCCTCGAAGGCCGTCCGCTGTGACCCCTATCGTATGGGTGGCACCGACCGCCTGTATCAACGCCGACGTCGCCTCGTGTGCCTCCCTGGCAAGGTCGCTCTGCGAAAACGAAAAGAGGCTAGTTAGTTGGCATAATTTTCAAGACGTTACATTGAATGACAAATGGAGGGAGTACGAACCGCGCGGTGGAAAGCAGAGTCTGGTTGGGTGGGGTACGTGTCGGAAGTGGTCGGATCGTGCCTGGGAGGTGACTCCACGACACGCACAACTCGAACGCGGTGCGCGTCGCTGTACCACTCGATATATGCGTCGTACGTGCCGTGGTCGTAGGGGGCAGTCTCGTCGATCACATCCGCAGAGCCGTGCCCATCTGCGCGCATGAGGTACCATGCGTCTTTGCCCACTCTGCGTCTTGACGAAACCTTTGCGTGTGTACCGCAAAACGAAGCGCAACATTAATTCGCAAGCCACCGAGATCGTAAGTACTAGCAGAAGGGAAAAAATGTAGAAATACGAACGAGTGCATGGCTACTGGAACGATGGCGCCTGTGGGTACTGGGAATGCCTGCCGTAGACCAAACTGCCTCAAGACGCGGTGGGCGGCGTACGGCTCGACGAACACGTCGAACACCAAGTGACGTCGGGTCAACGAAGCGCGCTGCGTCGTGATGCTGCTGCAATGACGAATGGCCAAGCGGCGCACGTGCCTGCACAAGCTCAGGAGCGTAGGGGCGCCATATGACGCGGTCGTCCGTGAGCTGGTCCAACATCGCTACGTACTGAGGGTACGAAGCGTGCGTCGTAACTGGGGTGAACCGTGGCTGCAAAAAAACACCAGCGATGAACGTTAGTACAACACGTGGAGAATTAAAAAAATAACATACGGCTACGATAAGTAATACTGACCTATCGGCGACACCACAATGTCCCCATCGTCGGACGATCAACCTCGTCCCCGGGAACCCTGTAGAAGTCTGCGCGGTAAGCTGATAGGTCTATCAGTGGTCGTCCGATCTGGAACCTCTCGAACGACCACACTGCGAGAGCAAAGGGCGCCGGAGAGTGGGCGAGTCGGACACGCGGCGACACCGTCACACAAAGCACGATGCGTCGCGGCAAGTACCGCAGTCCCAAGCCACCGCGGATCTCCTCCAAGTCGGCGTCGGCGATCGTCCTCGCAAACTGGATCATGTGCCTGTCGACAGTGTCCCCGTGCGACGAGCAGAACAAGACCCACCCGAAGAGCCACAGAAGGTACGCCTCCAAGTGCCGGGCGACGGCCTGCTCCCCAGCTCCGGCTACCATCCTCTCGGGCTGCAGAAAGTAATGGTTAGGTTGTAAAATGCAATGAAAATCACACACGGTGAGTTAAATCAGATACGACAAGGAAAAATCGTGCTTACGTAGAACTGCACAAGCCACCGCTGCGTCGGACCGTCTTGCTGCGTGAAAGTCGTGTATCTTGTGGCCGGGTAGCACCCCTTGAATCGGGCGGAGGATATCCGCACGCCACTGCAGGTGGACATCTGCAGGAACCACCGCATCTCCTGAGCAGGGCAGGCCCAGGAGGTAACTGACGTCCTCTAGTGTCGGCGCCATCTCACCACACGACAGGTGAAAGGTGTGGGTCTCAGGCCGCCACCGGTCCACTAGAGCGATCGGCAAGCTCTCGTCGTAAGGGAACCGCCTAGAGGCACTCCGTCGGTCTGCGATCCGCGCGATCGCCTCGACCATACGAACAATGGTAGTAGGCCGGCCGCCCTCCACTGTAAAAGAATGTGAGAAGTATTATTGTGGTGTCGGGGACATGAGTACAACATCTGCGCGAAATTGAACTAACCTCGGGATCCATCGCGGATCGAGACGCCACGCCCTCATGGGGTGCGCAAGCGCAGGCCCCAAGCTCCAAGGCCGCCTCCCCATCCTGCGGGGCAAGCGTCGCTAAACGGCTCCGTGAGTCGCGTCGGACCGACAGGTCAAGCAACTCGTATAACTGTCCGCCCGCCATGCCTGCAAATAAAAATGTTTATGTTACATAAGGTGTAAAAAAGGTGTAAAATAAATACAACAAATACAAATAGAATATGAATGGAACAAGTACTGTCATAATTTAGAGCACACGTAATACATGGAAGTAAAAATGTTCATCTATGTGCAAAGCGTTAAAAAGATACAAAATGAATACAACATACTACACTCTCATTTAATCAAGTACAATAACATTCGTATTACATATTTTGACCACACGCATTTAATTCGATACAAGCAAAATGAAATTCTAGTGCATCGAAGTAAACCATAGTTCAGTACAAAAAGAACATATAACACTTCACGGCTTCTGAATCTTTGGGCAACTCTTGAAAGAGTGCCCTGTCTCCTTGCAAACAGAACATTTCTTTACGCGGCGGCCACTTTGTGGCGCCCATATCATTCTTATACGCTGGATTGCCTTCTTCCCACTCCTTCACCGCTCATATGCGGGACCCAACGTGTATCCTCCCGGCTTTTGTGCTCGTGAATAAACCCACCACTCGGAAACCGTACATTTCTGCGCTCCAGGTTGCAGCCACAGCTTCCTTACTAAAGAATTGAGACATGAATATACCTGGATCCATATGAATCATCGAGCGAGCAGCTATAACATGGGAACATGGCACATGTAATAGACGAGGCTTATTGCAGTGCGAGACACAAGTTTCTTTGTGTATGATGCATTCGTGAGCAACTTTCCGTCGGTTCGTCCCACGACCGACTTTCTCCTGCACATCACCTCGAAGCGGAGCTCCTCGTACCCATCTTCGTTGCTCCGTGCATCTCCCCCTTCTTGCCTTTGTCCTCCATGTATGCAGAAATCATCTCTGAGTACTTCATAGCAGGATCGTTCATGCGCGTGATCGCCCTTGCATGGCGATCAACGAAGTACTTTGTGATGCCACGAAGAACACCCTCAACAATACCAACCAAGGGAAGGGGTCTCAACCCTCGCATCACCCAATTGTAAACCTCCGCAAGGTTTGTTGTCATGACACCATACCTCGCACCATCGGTGTCGAAAGCGAGCCCATTTCTCCCTAGGCTCATGCTCTATCCATTCGAGAAGCGTTTGAGCCCTTCCATTCCTTGAACCGGTGGGGAGGGTCGGTGGGTAACTCCTCCAGTAGCGATGGGGCCTCCCTAAGGTGGGGCTGCCCTCTTCGTTGCCTCATTTGTGTGCCTCGATGTCACTCATCCAATTTCTTCAGTACATCAAACTTTTCTCTGGTTCAGTCGTGAGCCTCTTGAAAAGCTTTGTTAGCTCCTTGTTCCGAATCGCTTGTGAAGTTGGCACCCATATGACGCTTGCACCACCTACTACGCAAATCAAAGCGATGGATGAGTCTCATCCACACCTTTTTCGCAATCGAATAATTGCCCTCAAAAGCCGGAATGCCGATCGTGTATGATACACACTCCAAAGGCGATGAACGACACCGCTTTGACATTCGTAGGAACCAATGCCGACTATCGTGTTTTCACCCTCCACAAATGCGAAGCGCCACGGGAGAACTTGATTATTGCCATCCACTCCTATGGCAGTCAATATCTGCCCTTTGTATTTACCAGTCAAAAATGTCCCATCGACACATAACAAAGGACGACAATGCCTGAACGCATTGATGCATGGACCTAAAGCGAAGAATGCTCACTTCAAAACCATCTTCCCAGAGAAGCGCTGCGAAGGATGCTCACAAATGTCCACATAAGTTCCAGGATTTTGGTCCTTTATCACCTGAAGCAAACTCGCAAGTTCGGTAGGAGTCTTCGACGTCTTAGAACCGTGTTTCCAATGCCTTCTGCTTTGCTCTCCATGCCTTCGCGTAGCTTATTGTATACTGGAACCTCTGTTGTATTGCGAGTACGATGGTCCGTGGCTCTAAATCTAGGTTGCCTACAATCTCTCCGTACATTGCATTGGCAATAAAGCCTGATGATATGTTCCGATGTGACTGCGCAGACTCCGTTAGTACACATGTATGTGAAACGACTATAGAACACTTCCAAATGGTGTCCCATTTAGGCTGGTACACATGGACGCGCCACGGGCAACCCTCCGTCTGGCATCTTACATCATACACCCGCTGATCGGACTTTACAACCTTGAAGGCTCTGCGCAACGACACTGACCATGCTATTACTGCTTCTTGAACCTCACTCTTGTTCTTGTAAATTGCATCTTGTCTCACCTCATTTCGATCATATGCGAAGGAATCGTTCGTCATCGCTCACCACCACTGTCGAACGGATACTCATCCCACTGCAGGAATACATCTTCAACGCTTCATCATTACTTAAAGCCTCATAGTCCTCATTCTCTGTGTCCATCGCTCGACCACGACTCAATGTTTTCGCCCTAAATCGCCATGCCCATTGCTTCTTGAACCTCTCCCATTGCAACATCGGCTCTCCCACCTTGCACTTCAGATCGACCGAACCTACATCCTGCTCTACTAAGCCTTCTCTACTTCTACTGCTCTCCCCAACTTCCTCTGGTTCTTCATCAACAACCTCTTGCTGCGTCGCATGCCCGATATTGACTTTCTCAAATGCTTGTGCCAATAACACTAATGGCCATCCTTTCTCAATTGCAATTCTTACGTACGAACTCCAAGATTTCGACCCTCTCATTTCCATTAACTCCCAGTACGTGCAATCTATTCTTCGACAAACTACTCCATGTAACCCGGATCATGCAATTCACGGTCCAAAGAGAACATGTGGTACAACCATCTCATAACCGTAGCCCATGAACGCTCCTCTGGCGTGATGTGCTAGCCTCTACACTTGCGAAATGACTTAGATCTACCCTTCAACACCCATATGCGAACTCCTTCTCCATAATATATTTTAAATTGCACTCTATCATCCATACCTGTCATGCAAATTCATCGAATTCTTAACATTTGCACAATTTAACTCTACATTGTACGACTAATAATGATCACAAATTTTAATTCTAAGAACGTAGTTTAATTCATTTTCTTTGGTCCATACTTGCGGCCATTTAATCGAGATAGTTGCAATATTTCAATTCTTACAAATTCTTGATTCCGTGATCATTTTCAAATTTCTATGAGAACATAACTAAACTAATGTGTCAGAACCTCTATGATTGAGTTATATTTGGTCCCGACAATTTTAGCCACCCAACTCTACATGACATCTCCGAATTCTCGGTACACAAATAACCGAATTTGGATTCTACATTTCCAGTTAATTTAAAATTTATCCATGATCTCTAATCAAAAACTATTATTACAATCAAAATTTTAATCCCTACCTCTAGGTCATCCCTACATCGAAAATTAATTACTAACTAATTCGCATAACTAAACATCTGTCCATACCGACATAACTATAAATTCTGACTAATTCATCTAACTAAACATCTATTCTTACCGAAATAAATATAAATTTCTAACTAAGTCAACTAGCTAAACAACTTGCATCAGGTTCTCATTCCTAACTAAGTCATCTACCTAAATAACTATTATTACTCTATTTAATCTGATTACTATATTACATATTCAACATTTAAATACTTAAAAAAATTAGTACTGATTTAAATGCGATCTTCAAGTCCCTCTCCCTTTCTCCTCCTCCTCCTTCTCCTTCTCCTTCTCCCTCCCCCTCCCCCTTCTCCTTCTCCTTCTCCTTCTCCTCTCTTTTCTGTTTTTTTTTCTCTGCGCGTTGGTTGGCTCGAGTGAGGGCAGGGGCCGCGCGCGGCTTTATATAGGCGCTATCTGTCGCTATTTAAATAGGCGACAGAGGTGACGCTTGCTCTCTGTCGCCATTTGAAATGGCGACAGAGAGTCTGTCCCTATCTGAAACGGCGACAGGCTATCTGTCGCCATTTCAAATGGCGACAGACTCTCTGTCGGTTTTTGAAATGGTGACAACTGGGTAATTTTGTAATTTTTTTTTGGCATATTATTTTTGTAAAATATAATAAAAATAGTATTATTTAAAAAAAATTCCTTTATAATGCACCTAAGCATTCTTTTCTATGTCCACCCCAAATAATGCACCTCACTAGAGATGGCTCAACCTTCATGCACCCAGCGAAACGTCCCCCAAAAACTTGTCTCCATCAAAATTAACCTCTCAGATCTTTCCTCAGCTTTACTCACCCACATCCGATGGCCATTGTTTAATGTGTCTAACTCATCCCTGTGGCCCACAACAGATCTCCCACCACCTCCAGCATCATCTCAATGAAAAGGAAACAAATATCCTGGAATTAAGGAAAAGAAAACAATCGGTCTAGAAAAGAAAAATACCATATATTACGTGCTGGGAAAAGGAAACCGGAAGACAGGGCACTATACTAGTGTGCTGTAATTGGAAAAAGTTGCACTTCCTTTAAAAAAGAAAAAAAGAAAAAAGTTACACTTACCCTGAAAAAGGGAAAGTTGTTGTATATCAGTCCATTTTCTGATGTCCGACTATGTACGGACACTTTCTCTAAACGAAAGTCTTGTTGGGAACCACGTAGCCCACGAAAGTCCATGATGGTCCCTTAGTCGAAACCCTAGCCGATTACTATATAAGGAGGAGGGGGTCCCCCATTGTACAAGGAATCAGAAAAACAATAAAGTATTCTCTCGCAGTTCCCCTATATCGTGTGTTCATCTTTCTCCCTCTCTGTTCTCCACTTCAGATCTGTTCAGGAACCCCAGACTATTCGATAGCGAGGTTACTTACACGTTATCAGCACGAAACTCTACCGGCAACGGATTGAAAAGGTGAGAAAAGGTGAGAATCGACGATTGAATCTAGTCGCATGTTGATTTCATGCATGCATCTAATCTACGTATCCGGTACTGCGTTCGTCATGTGGCATGAAGCTACACGGCGATTGCTCGAAGCTATAATATTCACATTTACTGTTCATCCACGAAAAAAAGGCGGCAAGGCACCAGCAGTGCCCTTCGCCGCCGCCACATTGGCCGACGCGAGCCCGAAGCCACCGTCGCCTCTGCATTCGCCGGCGCGCTCGGTGTCGCCTTTGCTCTTCGGCGGCGCTTCAGCCGCCGCCTCGGCTCCCTTGCCGTCGCGCGCAAAGCGCCACTCGACTTCGGCCGCGCAAAGTGCCGCCCGCCGCGCGCCGCCGCCGCCGCCGCCCGCACCACCGCGGGCGTTGCCGCTGCGCCTGCCGTCGCCAGCGCGGCCGCCGTGCCGTTGCTCGAAGCGACGCCGCCGCACTGCCGCTCCGGCGATGCCGCGCAAAGACGCCCCGCCGCCCATATCCGCCGCCACCCCAGCTCCGGCTTACAGCTGCCGCTATCCCGGCCTCCGACCTGCAGCAGCTGCCGTCTCGGCCCCCGTGCGCTCCAGCCAGATCCACCGCATGAGGAAGTTGGGGAAGAGGGTGGCGCGGCGGAGTGCGAGAGCGGCGCGGGCGAAGAAAGACGCGGGCAGGCGCACTGGCGGCCAGGGTTTGGAAACCCTAGCCGCCGGTCTTATGGCCTACGAATTGGCGCGGCCCAAAAGGCCATTCGGCCGAAAAGAAAGAAAGAAAGAGAAAGAAAAAAATAGCAGAAAATTTTTGGAAAATAGCTAGAAAAATCTAGAAAAATTATATGACTAGCACTATTCTCTGCTATTCATGTTTTTGAATTCGTTGCTTTGTACAGTATACTGGAAATTCATGAGAATTTATTTTTTGCATTTTATGAAGTTTGCAACCTCTTTCTAATAGATTACACGCAGTAATCTAATGCTGGAATTTTGAAATCATGCAAATGTCCGACATCGTGAACCGTGAGTTTGAAGAACTAGCCCCGCACGGTCAGAACTACCTCACTTGGGCATCGGACATGAAGATCGTACTTGGGGGCAAGAAGCTCCGTGCTGCGATCGGTCTAGGGTCCTCGAAGTACGCGCAACCTACCGCCGAGCAGAACGATCAAGCCTTGCACTTCCTTAGGCACCACCTCTCAGCCACTCTGAACAATGAATACATGGCTGAAGAGAGTGTACTTGAGCTCTAGACTGCACTTCAGAAGCGGTTCGAGAAGCTCAAGTACACCACTTGCCCCAAGCACAACAAGATTGGGTCCGTCTGAGGTTTGCGGACTACAGAATAATGGCAGAGTACAATTCTACCTTGCACAAAATTTGTACCAATATCTCCTTATGTTGCAAGAAGACCACTGACGAGGAGAAGATTGAGAAGACTCTCTCCACTTTTCACCCAAATGCTATCCAGAGTGCCCGCAGCTATCGTTAGGACGCATACAAGGAGTATAGCGAACTGATTGATGTCATGCAAATTGTGGAGTCATAAGACGATGTTCTACATAAGAACTTCGTCTCGCAGTCATCTGGAAGAGGCATTGGCACAGAAGTCAATGCCAATAGCTATAAGGTGAAAAAGCCCACTCATAGAAAGAAGGGCAAGCAGGGTGAAAAAGAGAAGTACCAGGGCAAGGGAAAGTCCAAAGCCCAGGTGAAGAAGGATGACAAGGCACACGCCAAGCCGTATAGACAACAGAACCAAACGTGCTTCAGATGTGGTACTTGGGGACATTGGTCAAAAATATGTCAGGAATCCAAGGAAGCGATCAATGCATATCGGGCCAAGAAGAAGGCAAAAGAAAACGCCCCAGCAGAGGCGCACTTCGCCAAGATTGGTGATAACGATGCCATGGATCTGGATACCCCACTTGCCTCATCCTCACAGACTAGCCTAGACATCGATACTGCATCCAATCTTATGGCAAATGAAGAGAAAACTTCTGTCGATGACATAGAAGCAGAAATTAATGCATATTTTACAGATTCCGTTTAATGCATGAATCACATTATTTTCTTTTGTAGTGGTTAGCAAATTTCTTTGAATAATTAATTGTAAGCTCTAGAAGAGCATACTTTTCTCATGAATAAATATGCAATTTATTCTTTATTCCAGTATTCTTTAATTTGCAAGCAATGTTTGAATTATTTTGCCACTGTCTGATTGGAATTATTTTCCTTTCTAGAAATCGTGTACCGCCCAAATGAAAGAGATATGCATTGTTGATAGTGGCACAACAAATACCATCTTAAGAGAGTCTAAATACTTCTAGTCGATCACGAAGAATGTTGGAAAGATTACTACGATCGCAGGAAGCGATTCATATGTAATAGGCTTAGGAAGAGCCACAATTATATTGCCTATGGGTACAACTTTGGTAATTGAAGAAGCCCTTTTGTACTCTGAATCAACGCGCACTCTCTTAAGTTTCAAAGACATCCGCGCCAATGAAGCCAATGAAGAAAATGGCAAAGAATACTTGTGCATTGTGAAGCACGTGGTATGTGGAAAAATAGTATTAGAAAAATATCCCTCATATGAATCTGGGTTGTACTACACAAAAATTCATGTACCCGAAGTGTATACTTCCTTGAAGACTGTCTTTAGAAGCTCTGAGTTATTTTCTTTATGGCATTGTAGATTAGGTCATCCTGTTTTTAGAATGATGAGCAATGTAGTGAACAACTCACAAGGTCATGGCATTAATGTTAAGAATTTTTCGAATCATGAAGATTTTGTGTGCCCTGCATGTGCCACCGGAAAATTAATAACTAGATCCTCTGTCATGAAAGTGCAAAGTGAAATCCCTGCATTCCTAGAATGCATCCAGGAGGACATTTGCGGCCCAATTCAGCCCTTATCAGGGCCGTTTCGGTACTTCATGGTGCTCATCGATGCTTCCTCAAAATGGTCGCATGTATGCTTATTGTCAATAAGAAACCATGCTTTTGCAAAGCTGATCTCGCAGATCATAAGAATTAAGAATGCTTTTCCTGATCATCGCGTGAAGTCCATTAGATGGACAATGCTAGCGAATTTACTTCAAATGCATTTGATGATTATTGCACTGCAACAGTGATAACAGTTGAGCACTCCGTACCGCACGTCCATACACAGAATGGACTAGCCAAAGCACTAATAAAAAGGATTAAATTCATTGCCAGACCACTTTTGCAGAGTTGTAACTTGCCCAACACTTGTTGGGGACACGCAGTCCTGCACGCAACAGCTCTCATCAATTTCAGACCTTCGGCCTACAACATCTATTCACCTATGCAACTAGCGCACGGGGTCATCCTGAAAATCTCCCATCTCAAATTTTTTTGTTGTATGGTATATGTTCCTATACCACCCCCACAGCGGACTGTAATGGGCCCTCTCCGCAAGTCTGGGATATACGTTGGTTATGAGAGTGCATCCATAATCACGTATTTGGGACTCATGACTGGAGACTTGCATACAGCCCGATTCGCTGATTGCATATTTGATGAGGATCGTTTCTCGTCATTACGGGGAGAAAATCAACCTTTGGATGAAAAATGCCGGGAAATCATATGGCATTCCACCGGGATCCCTGCACATGACCCCCACACTAATGAAGCAAATCAAGAAGTCCAGAAGATAATCGATTTGAAAAATTTAGCAAATGAACTGCCTGATCATTTTTGTGATCTGAAGGGAGTGGTTAAGTCGCATGTACCCGCAAGAAATGCACCAGAGAGGGTGGAAATACCAAAGAAAATAAAAGGTATCCCTCATCTTGTTCAGAGGCCTCAAAGGAAAAGAACAGGAAATCTGGCTCCTCAAACCCAAAGTACCCGGAGACGTCTGGAGAAAACAGGGCGAGAGGACTTATCACAACCAATCACGAAAATACCCCAAGGAAAAAAGGGGAGCCATTTGAGACCTGGCACTGGAAAGAAGCCGACGGAAAAGGCAATTCCAGACTTGAATCTTCCACTGCAGGAAGCCACCGAAAATAATGTGTGCGCACACATGGGCGATGAAAGGCTAAAGGAACTTGCCCCTGCAATGGGAGATAGCAGCGAAGAGCAAGTAGAAGTGCATGAAGCACCCCATGATTAAATGGTCATAAACTTTGTAATAATAGGAGAATCCCTGAATAGAGCAACAGCCAATGTCGATGCATACTTTGCAAAGAAGATTGCCTCGATCATTGATCATGATACCGAGCCTGCATCTCTCGCAGAATGCAAGAAAAGGCTAGATTGGGAAGAATGAAAGAAGGCAATCACTGCGGAATTAGTCTCTTTGAACAAGAGAGAGGTGTTTGGACACGTATGCCGCACACCTCCCCATATAAACCCTGTAGGTCACAAATGGGTCTTTGTTCGAAAGAGGAATGAAAACAACGAAGTTGTAAGGTACAAGGCAAGCCTAGTAGCTCAAGGTTTCACTCAACATCCTGGGGTTGATTATGAAGAAACCTATTCTCCGGTCATGGGAGGAATTACCTTTAGATATTTTTGATCTCAATGGCAGTCAACTTAAAGTTGAAAATGAAGCTAATGGATGTCGTCACAGCATATCTATATGGAAACTTGGATTCAGAGATATACATGAAAGTACCAGAAGGTATTCCTATTTCGAATCAAGATTGAGCAAATAAAAACTTGTACAGTGTGAAATTGGAGAAATCACTATATGGGCTAAAACAGTCAGGAAGAATGTGGTACAATCGCTTGAGTGACTTTCTCTTCAAGAAAGGCTACACGAACAGCGAAGATTGTCCATGCGTGTTTATACAGCGATCCCCGAATGGATTCTGTATAATCTCCGTCTATGTAGATGACTTGAACATCATTGGGACGGATGAAGAAATTGAAGAAGCATGCTCATACTTGAAGTCTGAGTTTGAAATGAAGGACTTGGGTAAAAAAAAGTTTTGTTTAGGCTTGCAGCTTGAGCATGTCCAAGGAGGAATCTTGGTACACCAATCATCCTACATGCAGAAAGTGTTGGAAAGATTTGATTTTGAAAAGGCATATCCTACAAAGACTCCAATGGTCGAAAGGTCACTCTAAGCAGACCTAAACCCATACAAGTCTAGAGAAGAGGGGGAGGAAGTCCTAGGAGCGGAATTCTCATATCTGAGTGCAGTTGGAGCGCTCATGTACCTTGCAAATAGCACCAGGCTAAACATTGCGTTCGTCGTGAATATGCTAGCCCACTATAGTGCAGAACCCACCAAAAGGCATTGGAAAGGGATCAAGAACATCTTCGTTACCTCCAAGGAAGCAAAGATCCCGGTTTGTTCTTCAGAAGAAACAATGAACTGAATTTGGTTGGCTACGCCGATGCTGGGTACCTATCAGACCCGCATACTAGCAAGTCCCAAACTGGGTATGTTTTTCTATGTGGAGGAACAACAGTTTTCTGGAAGTCATCTAAGCAGACTCTTGTCTCGAGGTCGACAAACCACTCGAAAATCATTGCTTTGTATGAAGCCTCTCGTGAATGTGCATGGCTCCGAAGAATGGTTCACCACATCCAGAAGTCATGTGGCTTGAACTTTGAGCAAACTCTCACGATCATCTATGAAGATAATGCAGCTTGTGTTGCTCAAGCATAGATGGGTTATGTGAAGAGTAATCTCACGAAGCACATCAACCCCAAGTTCTTCTATGCTCACGAATTGCATAAGGTGAACGAGATCAAGATACTGCATACTAAGTCATGTGAAAATCTTGCAGATTTGTTCACTAAATCACTCCCAGCATCTACCTTTGAAAGGTGCGTAAAAGGGATTGGGATGATGAGACTTAGAGAAGTGCAGATTTCAGAGGGAGATATTTCACATACTCCCACATAAATCTTAAACATGAGGTTTGAGTACTCAATATGAATCTCGAAGATTAGCAATTGACGTTCGGGTGAATTGTACTCTTTTTCCTTAGCAAGTTTTTCATGAAGTTTTTCTTGCATAAGGTTTTAATGAGGCAATTCGTGCAACGCGGTAAGCGTATGCTATGTACTCTTTCTCCAAGTATTTTTCCCACTGGGTTTTTCTGAAGTTTTAATGAGGCATATGCATCTCGCGGCAAAGGGCCCAAGGGGGAATGTTGGGAAACCACATGGCCCACGAAGGCCCACGATGGTCCCTTAGCCGAAACCCTAAGCGACTACTATATAAGGAGGGGGTTCCCCCCATTGTACAAGGAATCAGAAAAGCAATAAAGTATTCTCTCACAGTTCCCCCTATATCGTGTGTTCATCTTTCTCCCTCTCTGTTCTCCACTTCAAATTTGTTCGGGAACCCCGGACTATTCGATAGCGAGGTTCCTTGACAAGTCTATTAGAGAGTTACCGGCTCATATGGTCTATTAGTATAGTTTAGTTCTATATTGCTTGTTGATGGATGAAAAGTACCTCATGTGCCCATTAGAAGAAGGGCAGAGCCTCTTATTGTACACAAACCGCATAAGGGCAAAGGATCGAATAAAAAGATAAGGTTGAGACTACATCTTGAATTCTTATCGACTCTTAATTCGTTTTTGTCAGTTGAGAGCTTCGTTCGTCAACAAGGCGATTGTGATTATACAACTTGTTATCATCATAATGACTATCAGGATTCAAATATGCAAACCTAAACCTTCTTTGTGTGTTGCACTAGCATAGGATCATACTAATGCATATAGTGGCAACATAGATGAAATAATAACTTCATAGACAGTGGAATAAGAATAAAATGACTAAAGTTGATAAATAAATATATAGTGTGATGACCTTGTGGTTGAGTTTACATTTATTAGGCCTCATTGTTGGGACCCAAATATACAAATTCGGACCCTCTGTATATACTGCACTAGTCCAGGATCACGCTAGTGGACATAGTGGCAACATAGATAAAATATCACAATCATACACAGCGGAAATATAATAAAAAATTCTATTTATTAAATAAAAGGCATTTGATTGACCTTATGGTCGGCTTTACATTATTATGCCACATAGAGCTTAAACTCTAATAAATAAAACAACAGCGGGACAGAAACTTCGTAGATAACCCATCAATATGCCACAGGCAACTGACAAGGTTCGCCCCCTAGTAACTCGCCTTCTTGTTAAACTCCTCCTCAAACGCAGGTGTAGACCCTTCTTCAACTGATGATTTTGTTGTGGCAAGGGTAGGTACATAAAGTACGCAACAAGTTGTGCACAGAATGCAAGTTCAAGGCTTATTCCAAATAAATGGCTATCATAGTTATTTGTAGTAAATTAGTATTTTCAATTGAATATACTAAATAGATTGAAAGGACAGTAAAACAAATAACACTACTAATGATAAAGCTTTCAAGTATTTATTAACGACAAACTTGCATACAACACTAATTTATTCCATCTCTTCTATTGGCACACAACCTCCTTTTTTCAATTCTCATTTTATAAAATCTAGCCCATGACTTAAATTCCTAAGCATTGTCCATAGCCGAAGACATGGCTATCCGAATAAATTGATACTCTACAAAGATTATACAGTTTACCCACAACATATGATCAATCTTATAATATCGGCCATTACACGTACCTATCGACGCGCGACTAAGAATATCATAGCAACACATTTCAAAAACTCTATCCAAACATAGACTCTCCTGATAAGCCTAGACTCATTATTCCTTCTCTCACAAAGAGTAGAAGAATAGGAGGGACTTATCGTTGGACAAATGTGTGGGTATGGCGACACACCTTCCCCAGACCGCATACACATTTTGGCGTTCCACCTGAGGCATCACATGTCAAGACTCAGTAATTTACTTAGTTAGGTCTGACCGATAACAGACATGTGGTTGTATGATTAGTACAGTTCAATGGCTTGCAAGGTTAATTCCTTAATCGATCGAGGCAAGACTTCCAATCACTCATAGTAACCATCTCACGTTTACTCACACATCAATATACTAACCCAATGCCACACAGGTCCATCACGGCTCACAGCTACTTGCCCAATATAAATCATTTATCACCCTAGTTGATTATCGTGCAACACATGCCATCAACAACTCAATATCATTGTGTGACAACCCATGACACACCCATTCATCAACATGTTCCATATTCCATTAGTCAAATTGAATTTGCACTTTCAAAAGATATCAGTTGTATGTAGCATGGCTAAGCAACTATACACGATCTAACCAACCCACGTTGGTATCTATTAGCAACCAACTAATAATTATTCATCCTAGGGTGACAAATAATCTAATGTGGCTTGTTGGGTCCCAATCTTTTGATGAGAAGAATATCTATGATTTGTGGAGAGTACTCTCATGATCTGACTACCAACCATACATGACTGATACGCCAAGTAATCGCTGAACCAACTCTAGAATTGTTATCAACCTAGCTAGAAGCACATCGACCTGATCATGAAGATCAATTCCTACAATCAATCAAGAACAAGCAAGTAAAAGGTAAATAGCAATCTGAATATTGCTGATATCAAATATTGGCACGAAAGAGTTGAGGCTTGCAATCGCAGTTGTTGGTCTAGTCGACTCAAGAACACACAACAAAGTTTTCACGATGGAAAAAATAATTTAAACAAGTCCCCTTATAATGACATAGTACCTAGGTATTTATAGTAGTTATAAACGGACTCCTCTAAACATAACTCTCAGGCGTAGGAATCAAAGACTTTATCTAAGGAAATAAATACTAACAAAAATAGAAAACAAATCCCATTCGGTTGAAGAGATCTGTTGCCGTCCCAACAGACCCTCCTACGTAGGACAACAAGACTCTATCCAAACTGGTCACTATTGATGGATGTTGGTCGTAAACTGGTTGGTGTGGATCTTGGACTGGTCGCACTAGTTGCAGACTGGTCGACGTGGGTTGCGAACTGGTCGGCACTTGTCACAAATTGGTTGACATTGGTCAGTTGATTGTTGCTACTGGTTGGAGATGGAAAGTTGCTGGTCGGGGTTGGCCTGGACTTGTTTTGGTAGTAGTGTTGCTCCCCTCTCCTTAGTTCTTGATAATTCAACTAGTGTGACTGTGTTGTGGAGAAGTGTTGTGTTGCTTAGCATCTTGTGGAGAAGTATTGTGTGTATTCAAGGAAGTGATGTCATCATCATTCTCCCCCTCTTGAATTGGAGTTATCCTCGAATCAAGCTCATCTTGTGTAAGGACCCGAATCCACCGATTCGAACCCACTGTGTTTACCGCACTAGTCCCAGGATCAACGCTAGTGCACACAGCTCAACATCGGTACATATCATATCGTACTCAACGATAATAGAATAGTACTCCATTTATTGATATAGCTAAGTGTATGATCTTATGACCGACTTACATTATTAAGCCACGCAGGGCAAAACTGGAAATATAAGCAAAGAATTAAGTAGCGGAAAGTAGAAAACGTAGATAGCTCATCAGTTCACCACAGGCAACCGACAAGGCTCAGACCCTAATGACTCGTGTCCTCTTGAAATTCCTCCTCCAACACAGTTGTAGATTCTTCAACTGTTGATTATTGTTGTTGGCAAGGGTGAGTACTTAAAGCACTCAACAAGTTGTGCACAGAATGCAATTCTATGTAACTATATGTAAGGCTTATTCCAATGGATAGGCTATCATGGCTATTTTGCAATAAGCAGCATTTATGAACAAATATAATAAATAGATTGTAAAGACTGTAAAACAAATAATGATAGTAAATAGATTCAACATTTCTGAAGTAAACCAAGTTTCCAATTCTAAGTCAAATTCCATCTTCCACATGGCATTCCGCCATCCCAACCAAGTTGTCCATTTAATTAAGCTAACCCTTAACCGGTAATTCCGAGCATTGCTCAATACCACGAGCACGGCTATCCGAATAGTTTCACACTCTGCAGAGGTTATGCACTTTACCCACGTGATACAACCAAACACCACCAAGGCGAGTGATTATAACAAAGCCTTTACAATGCGCTCGCTTAACCCGGTACCACCCGCTAAGGTTTCAACACTGGTGGGACTGGTTACCACATCCAGGGCCCCCCTCTTGCGCCATGTGAATTACTCCATAACTCGGGAACTCACACCGACCACGATAGTACCAAAGCTAAGACATTGCAAATTACTCAGCTAGGCTGGCCCACACCAGACATGTGGTTGCATGATTGACTCAGGTCAAAGGCTTGCAAGGTTAAGTCCTTAGAGTGATCAAGGCAAGACTTCCACATACCCTCTGCCCATCAGGTCCACCTTGGCATACTCGCCCCTTGTCACTTGCCTCAATCTAAGTGAATATCACCCAAGTTGATTACCAAGCACCACGTGCCATCAACAATTCAACATCGTTGCGTGACATGACTCGCCACAAACAACTCAATCTCATCGTGTGATCCCACATGACACACAAGTTCATAACATCGTTCCATATTCCATTAGTCAAGATTAATTATCAATGATTCAATCACATGTGATGACGTGGCATGGCTAAGCAACTAATACGGTCTAACCATCCCATGTTGATTATTATTACTAACCAACTATAATGAACCAATCTAGGGTGACAATAGATCATGGCATACAATGACAAGATAGGGTATAGATCATATGGGTAG
Organism: Otatea glauca; assembly: GCA_036346275.1. Taxonomy (NCBI): domain Eukaryota; kingdom Viridiplantae; phylum Streptophyta; class Magnoliopsida; order Poales; family Poaceae; genus Otatea; species Otatea glauca. The sequence goes on from CM070713.1 coordinate 25,182,386, forward strand.
ATTAACTAGATCCCAATTTAGATTGAAACAATTGTATACTCGAAATACTATGCAATAAAGTAAAATAATATAGCAATTTTATAAACATGGGTTCTGTTGACAACGATTTTGTCCTGAGATTAAAAAAAAAAAAAATAATAACATCAAATAAATAGAATACACTGATGGCTAAAATCCGTTAGAACATAAAAAATGACTAAAGGGTGTGAATTATATTGAAATAACGATTGCTATGATATACGTGAACTACATGTCTAGAAAAATAGTTCCTACGGTCATTATCCTGTTGGCAATAAGAGGCCGATGTACTTCAATATTGAAGTATGTTTAATAAAATGTCATGACCATCAACGCATACATATATGAATTAAGTGATTTCTAATAAAACAATTGTCAGTGGCAATAAAACACGATATAGGCCCACACCAAGATCAGCCGCTTACTGGCCAACATGCATGGTCAGCGTTGCGTGCGGAGATTTACAACTTTCTGATTAATTACTAAGCAAGAGTAATTAGAAAGGCCCATATATTAGCCAAAGCATGTGAAAGCACTTCTCCCATGCCACAGAGAAAAAATGGCGCATAAACTATATTCATGCAAAAGCTAAATCATGTTCTTAAGAAAGAGGATTGTGCATGGTCCATTAGCCCACGCCAAGAAGAGGTTGTATGCATCAATTAGTATTTTGCTTCCTGATTGGTCGGTTAACAAATAAATAATGACCAAGTCACTAATAAAAAAAGAGAAAGAAGAAATTTTAGCGCAAACCACCACGCACGCCCACCTCTTGCACGCACTGCATGCGACAAATGTAATGAATCAAAACTCTTACATGTAGTAATTACTTTCTTCACTAATTAATGAGGAAGGAGTAGACTATGGGTCTATGCTTCGCCAAAGCATGCAGGAATAGCCGGATAGCATCTCTCCCACGTAAAAGAAATATGTGTGTCATGGCGGCATGCATGCCTCTTGGTCAAAGATGATAATGGCCCACTTGCGGTCAATATATCTAAGGAAAAAGCACGCCATGCATGCGTGTCCACACCAAAGACACGAATCGGACGCAGAAAGAAAAGATGCAATCCAAGTAGTGCGTCGTGCACGACATCCATCAAATTCGTGTCGATCGGCGCCTAAGCCACCCCATCAACGAAAAGAAAATTCACAGAAAAGAAAAGCAACGAGGAGTTGCTGTAACCTCTCTCAAAGAAGCAAACCTCCCTCTCATCTTTGCTCTATAAATAGGGGGTGAAGGTAAGAAAGAAGGGGGCTGAACTTTTGGAGGAAAGACTAGAGGAGAGAAAAACACTTGAGAGGAAACCAAAGGAAAGGAGAGCAAACAAGCTGCCATTGGGAGAAAGCAAGAAGGTAAAAGAAGGTGAGAATCATGTCCTTCCTTAGCCCTTAGGCTTGTTCAAGTGATACAAGCCAAGGTGCTCTTCTTCCTCCCATCCTCCTCCGCCCAAGTCAAGATGTGTTCTCCTCAAGGCCTCACTTCCTAATTCGGTCCCGTAGTGGGCATGGATACAAGAGCGAAGATCCAAAATCTTCGTTTCTTAGTATCGGGCACTACGTTTGGAAACGAATCAAGGGTGAGAAGATTCAAGACCTCATTTCCTAATTCGGTCCCAGAGTGGGCATGGATACAAGAGCGAAGATCCAAAATCTTCGTTTCTTAGTATCGGGCACTACGTTTGGAAACGAATCAAGGGTGAGAAGATTCAAGACCTCACTTCCTAATTCGGTCCCGTAGTGGGCATGGATGCAAGAGCGAAGATCCAAAATCTTCGTTTCTTAGTATCGGGCACAACGTATGGAAACGGATCAAGGGTGAGAAGACTCAAGACCCTGTTTCTTAGATTCGATCCCTTAAAGTGGATACGAATCATGAACAGGTATATGTTGCAAAAGAAAATGATATTCCAAAAGAAAAGAAAATTGCTAATTAATTAATCTTCATCGCGGTTATACTCGCATTTGGGTTCCGTATCCACAAAAGCCATATCATGAGTAGTAATCCGAACATATTGACATAAACAATATTATATCCAACTACATTCTATACATAGGCTTCATATCAATGAGTGCCATGTTATGAGTAGTAGTCTAAATAAAGTGAAATAAACAAATAAATAATCTACGCCGCGGATAAAACACGTGAGCACTTAATTAACTATTGAGGGTAATATGCTAGCTAAATTAATACATAGCATTAAGCCCATGTCATGGAAAAAATGGCCGACCGGCATCGTGGCCAGTTACACGCGATAGGTATAATAGCACAATAGCTCCACTAATTCACGTCCAGGTTGCATGCATGCAAGCACTATGTAGTTACTAGTTAGTTAGTTGAAGGCGCTAATTAGTGAAGCCCAAGTTGTACTTCAATTAGACATGCATGCGTGGTCTCTCTATATGCATGCATGCGAAAAAATGGAAAATAGCAATTCTTTGCAAACCAACGTGTTGTAGTCCAAGTCAAGGCAAAGTGTTAAAAAAATGCAAATCTGCGTATATGTGTGCTAATTATGTGTAGATCGCAATTAAATAAATCAAAGTGTTGCGGTTACGTGTGCTAATTACTTTCTTCATTTGTTAAAAAAGAAGGATAATTAGTGAGGCACACATAAGCATGCAATCGGCATGCATATATATTGATAAAAAACATAGCTGCGAGTCCGATACAATCGTGGTTAAATAACTTGGTGGTCAATTAATAACAGACCATTATAAGAAAATGAGTAAAGTCTCGATAAAGCAAAATGAATACTGCGCACCAAAAAAAATTGATTAAGGTGAAAACAATTAAAAATACCCCGAGCAAGCATCCGTTAGCGACGCCAAGATTGAAGACTTTTCTTTTTATATTTTTGTAATGTCATATGTTGCAATTTGGTGTAATCTTTATGTTGGAATTCTTAATCAGGAGTTTTCTCGTAAAGAGATGTAATTAACAGAATTTTTATGTAAATGTATGAATTCTGGAAGTAATGTACCCGCAATACCTGATATTTGATATTTCTTAGTCTCATATTCAATTAAAATTTAAACAACTTGTCTCTAATGACGTTGGAGACGGGTCCACGCCCATTTTCCCGTCATCAGGTTCAACATGATCAAAGCACAACTTGCCTTGGAATAGGTCCTGATCTTGATCTGGAGCTTACTCTTGAGTTGTTGAATCTTCCTCTGAAGCGTCGCACAATTCAACGTCTACGCGTACCGAAGGAGAAAAGCAAATAAATACCAAAATAGAGATAAAATGAACTCCAAAAATCAAATAAAATTCACCATTAAATATATCTCAATTTTACAAATTTTTAGAAATTTGAATCACTCAAATCCGAGTTAAGATGCAAAAGATATAGCCTTTTGAAGTTTGAATTAATTCTGAAAATACAGAAAATTAGAAAATCAGATTTAACCGAATTATTTTTAAACCGAAAAACCGATTTATGACGTCAGCGTGACCTCATGATGACATCATCATCACAGAATTTCCAATCGGATTATTTTCCAATTGAAAAATTCAATTATGACGCAAGCATGACGTCAGCCTTGATCTGGAACCAATCAGAACGCGACACGTGTCTCGTTGTATGGACTGAGTCCACGGCGCAGCGTTGGACCACGGTGAACCCGGTTCACGACGCCTCGGCACCAGCGCTCGACACGCGGTGGCACGCAATTGGTTGCGGCGACGGTGCGATTTGGCACGCACAGATTCGATCGGACGGCTACGATTCGATCTAGCGTTTGAACCACGCGTCCTTCATCCAACGGCTTACCCCAAGATCCGACGGTCGAACGCGAGCGCGAAGAAACAACGATGGCGCGACGGCACCTTTCACCGGTGATGGAGAAAACGACCCACGGCGCGGCGCTCCGGCGGGCTTCTGGCGACGAGACGACGGGGATCCGAAGCGGCACGATTCGGCGACTCGTTCCCGCAGCCCAAACGACGGAAGACGGCGGATCGGCGACGTTCTCGGGCAAAAACTGCGGCGGCTCCAAGCTTCAACTCCGGCGAGCTCGCGGCTGCGTTCTAAGGTTGCTCTCGAGGAACCACTCTGACCAAAAGCTGCGGTGCACGACTGCGAACCTCGGGGCGCTACCCCCCTTATTTATAGCCCTCGACGGCCGTGTACGGCGCCTGGGATCCTAACCGATGCGGCGGCGGAGTCCATCTCGGATACGACGGCGGCGCCAGAGTCCCGCTCGAAGACGACGCACGGCGACCGTTCACGTGGCGCAACAGATGATCAGATTCCCCCAACGAGATCTAATTCGGACCGTCACTTGGATCAATGGCTACGATTAGCTAGGGTTACGAAAAGACACGACCAATCCTATCCACGCGATCGCGATCCCACGGCTGGGCGAACTTGGCCACGCGGCACGACGCAAGCCACACGATTGCAATCCAACGGGCTGACGCGATTCTCCTGGAATCCTGGGCTAACGGCCGCGCCACCCTGGGCCACTTGTGCACAGTACACGGGCCGAGCCCAGTACTGTTCACAGGGGTTTTTAAAGACCCTTGAATTAAAATAATTACAGAAAATAACTTAATTCATTTTAGGCAAGAAAAATATCAGGAAAAATCCAAGAAAAATCTCAAAAATATTTTGAGACATTCTGGACTCAAATAAAATATTTTTAGCAAAATTTTATGTTAACTTTGCAATAATTTAAATAGATTTCAATAAAAGGCCAAAACACTTAATTTGCAATTAATTGAAATAAATCGAGAAAAATCCTAATAAATTCCAGAAAAATCATAAAATGCACAAATGTCAATAAAATACTATTTAGGCAAATTTTGGGATGTTACATCTTGTTCTCCAAAATATGGCTTCAAATCTGTAATTTTAAATGTGAGACTAATCTCGAAATCTGCAGGCAACTCAAGCTTGTATGCATTATCATTAATCTTTTGAATAATCTTAAAAGGACCATCAGCTATAGGCATCAGCTTAGACTTTCTTAAATCTTAACATCTACCTTTTTTTAAATGCAACCACAAGATCACCAAGTCAAAAAGTTATTTCCTTTCTACTTTTACTACCAGTAGCCCTATATTTTTCATACATACGCTCTATATTTTCTTTTGTAGTCTTTGAAGAGGAACGCGGTATGCTACACTAGTACAAAAAAATCTACCGCATAACCAGAAAGCTACTCGCAAGAAAGGGATCACAGATTAGATTACCACTAGATGCGCAGTTGAGGAATCCTTCGCACGTTGATATAGTGGATCATCCTCGCCGCAGTCGTTGCGTCGATGGAGTGGATCGTCCTCGCCTCGCCGTGGATCGTCCTCCCACGCCGTAGTTGCAGCAGCGTCACTGTAGTAGTCCACACGTCCAGGGATGGAAGGCCGTGCGTCGTCGTGCAAGCACCTGGTCGCTCAGAAGGGGCAGCGAGAGGAGGAGGCTAGAGTTTCGGGTGAATCACTTCTAAACCGTGGAAAGCACACCCTGTGCCCACCCTCCTCCCCTCCTTATATAGCCACGAGATGAAACCCTAAACCAGGGCACATCAGCGTGCTAAGCCCACGAGGTCCATTAATTACGGATCCAATCCAAATTAATACGTCCCAGCACATTAAGTGTGTGACCCTGCAGGTTCACGTACGTTTGGACATGGATTCGGAAAACTCCTTTTCAATAAAATAGTTGGTAGCGGCTCCTTGCAAAGTATGCCAACTCCCAAACATACTATGATCAAATCGGACAGAACCTATCAAAAGTACACATGTAATAATCCCTTTACCAAGTATTTGAAGATTGAACTCAAGGCGAGAAGCATGTCATCCTTTGATGATTCAATCCATCTCTCGTATCTGTGATATATTAATAAGTTGTGATTGACTCCTCAATCACGGCATGGCCATGCACTTCCTTAATCGTATCACACGAGTGGCCTTATCATATATCTTCGTTTCATTGGAGTGGCAAATTCCATCTTGACTGCTCACTTCCCTCTGCACGTTTCATAGTAAACATGAAAGCTACCTTTATAACTATCCAGTTAGGAAGTAGTGTGGAAAACTATTACAGATGTAGGGAATATGACAATCTCAAGTCTAAGGATCATACATCTACTATGTATGAGATATACTGATGACACATAAGAATGAAACATTCTCGCAGTGTCCCATGGCGGGTCTATCTAACCCATGTTCTTTAACATGCGTCCACAATGTATAGATGATATCTCCATATCCCATGACCTATGAAGCATGATCATCAATCACTACATGTGCTGATCTATTCATTGTTGTCCTATACGATAATATCCGATCAGAGATATTTATCGAATTATATCAATAAGTAAAGAGCTTCATAAGCAAGTCACATACTTGTTGATCAATACAATGATGTACATTCATTGGACCAATAATCATATTATTATTCATAAACATAGTCATGTTACAATCATCTAAATGATTGCCTCAAGGGCGTAACACTAACAATCTTCCACTTGCACTTGAGTCAATCAATTAAGTATCTAATACCAATAGATCTCGTGTGCGCCTCATGCTTAGGCTGTGGCAGTGGCTTTGTCAACGGATCGGCCACATTGGCTTCCGTATGTACTTTGCATGTTCTGACGTCACCTCTATCCACAATATCGCGAATAAGGTGAAAGCGCCGAAGTATGTGTTTAGATTTCTGATGTGATCTAGACTCTTTTGCTTATGCAATGGCACCACTATTATCACAATAGATGTCCATTGGACTAGAGGCACTTGCGACCACACCAAGCTCTGTGATAAACTTCTTAATCCACACAGCTTCTTTTGCGGCCTCGAAGCCGCAATGTACTCCGCTCATCATAGAGTCGGCCACCGTGTTTTGCTTGGAACTCTTCCAGCCTACTGCTCCTCCATTTAGTGTAAACACAAACCCGGATTGCGATCGAAAATCATCTTTGTCAGTTTGGAAGCTTGCATCGGTGTAACCCTTTGCAACCAGATCTTCCTCACCTCCAAAAATAAGGAACATACCCTTAGTTCTTCTCAAGTACTTCAGGATATTTTTTACGGCTATCCAATGACCATCACCAGGATCCACTTGGTATCTGCTCATGACACTTAGAGCATATGAGACATCTGGGCGTGTACATATCATGGCATACATAATAGACCCAATAGCTGAAGCATATGGAATCTTGCTCATCCTGTCTCGCTCATCAGATGTCGAAGGACAATGATTCTTGCAGAGACTGATGCCATGTGACATTGGCATGAAACCTCTCTTGGATTCATGCATATTGAACCTTTTCAATATCTTGTCAATGTATGTTTCCTGACTTAATCCAATTAACCTTTTTGATCTATCTCTATAGATTTTTATGCCCAAGATATAGCATGCTTCTCCCAAGTCCTTCATTGAGAAACTCCTTTTCAATGAAGTTTTAACATCTTCAAGCATAGGAATATCATTCCCGATCAATAATATGTCATCCACATACAAAATCAGAAACACAAGTGCGCTCCCACTAGCCTTCTTGTAAACACAAGGCTCTTCTTCGTTTTTGATAAAGTCAAAACCCTTGACCACTTCATCAAAACGAATATTCCAACTCCGAGATGCTTGCTTTAACCCATAAATGGATCTTTGAAGCTTGCATACCCTTTTAGCATATTTAGGATCAACAAAACCTTCAGGTTGTATCATGTATACATCCTCAGATAGATTCCTATTAAGGAAGGCCGTTTTGACATCCATCTGCCATATTTCATAATCGAAATATGCAGCAATAGCTAAAATGATCCGGACAGACTTGAGCATAGCTACCGGTGAAAAAGTTTCATCATAGTCAACTCTTTGAACTTGTTTGAAACCCTTTGCCACCAACCGTGCCTTATAGATCTGAACATTTCCATCTACGTCTATCTTCTTCTTGAAAATCCATTTGCATTCAATGGTTTTTACACCATCAGGAGAATCGACCAAGTTCCAAACTTGATTATCATGCATGGATTGAATTTCGGATCTCATGGCTTCAAGCCATTTTTCGGAGTTTGGGTCCATCATTGCTTCTTCATAAGTCGTGGGCTCATCATTGTCCGACAATAATATGTCATTCCCATATCTTACAGGTACATGACGTGGCATCCCCAACCTACGTGGGGCTGGAGTCTCTTCCACAGGTTGTACAACACTTTGTACATATTGTGAAGGTTCAGTGGTAGCTTGAACATATTCATGTGATTCTCGAACTTCATCAAGATACACATCACTCCTACTGATTTCTTTTGGAAGAAACTCTTTCTCCAAAAAGACACCATTTCGAGCAACAAAAACTTTGTTCTCATTTCTTTTGTAAAAGTAATATCCTTTTGTTTCTTTAGGATACCCCACGAAAAAACATTTTTCTGATTTAGGTGCGAGTTTATCTGATTGTAAATGTTTTACATAAGTCTCATATCCCCATATCTTGAGAAATGACAACATGGGTCTTCTCCCAGTCCATATCTCATATGGCGTCTTCTCAACGGATTTTGATGGGACCCTAATCAAAGTGAACACAGCTGTCTCTAGAGCGAAACCCCAAAGGATAATGGCAGATCTGTTTGGCTCATCATTGACCGAACCATATCTAATAAAGTTCGGTTTTGTCGTTCGGACACGCCATTCCATTGAGGTGTTCCTAGTGGAGTAAGTTGCGGAACGATTCCACATTGCTTTAGATGATCACCAAACTCTTGGATTAAGTATTCGCCACCACGATCTGATCGTAAGTGTTTCATTGATTTGCCAAGTTGATTTTGTACTTCGTTTTGAAACTCTTTGAACATTTCAAAAGTTTTAGATTTATGCCTCATTAAATAGATATATCCATATCTACTAAAGTCGTCGGTAAAAGTTACAAAGTACTGAAACCCAACCCTAGCAGTCGAGCTCATTGGTCCACATACTTCTGTATGTACTAGGGCCAATAACTCACTCGCTCACTAAAACCTGTGAAAGGGGCTTTTGTCATCTTGCCAAGTAAACAAGATTCACATGTTTCAAATGATTCAAAATCAAATGAGGTTAGATGTCCATCACCATGGAACTTCTTCATGCGCTTCTCATTTATATGACCTAAGCGACAATGCCATAAAAAGTTAGGGTTCAAATCATTAGGCCGATACCTTTTTACATTAATGTTATAGACAGGTTTCTCTTCGAGTTCAAGGACGTACAACCCATCCACCATGGGGCAACGACCATAATACATATCATTCAAAAATATTGAACAAACAAAGTTCTTTATCCTGAAATCATAACCTTCATGTTCCAAACAAGAAGATGAAATAATGTTTCTACTCAAAGATGGAACAAAATAACAATTATTGAGTTCTAAAACTAATCCTGAAGGCAAATGCAATGGGTATGTGCCAACGGCAAGACCAAAGAACTCTTGTTTTATTCCCAGCGAAGATCCACTTCTCCTTTTGCCAAGTCTCTACTCTTTATCACCCGTGATCGAATTGCAAATGTGAGCAAACGAACCAATATCATATACCCATGAGCTGAGTGAAGAAGTAGCAAGATTAATTTCTATAACATTAATACCGAATGGAAACCACATTTCCATTCTTCTTATCCGCCTGTACTTTTCGCAGCTTCGTTTTCAATGTCCCGATTTCTTGCAATAGAAACATTGGGTATCGTGTTGAGGGCCAACTTTAAGCTTCAAGCTTAGTTTTGAGGCTTGCGATCTCATCTTGAGCCTTGCCTTGCCCTTGCCCTTGCTCTTTCCTGCCCCTAGCCTTAGCCTTCCTCTTTTGAATACGCTTGTTTTCAACCATCATCACATGATTGGGTTTTTCTTAATGCTTTCCTCGGCAGCCTTGAGCATCCCATGTAGCTCAGTTAGGCTCTTCTCCATGCTATTCATATGAAAATTCATAATGAATGGCTCAAAGCTCTGTTGCAGAGACTGGAAAATAACATCTGTGGCCAAACCGAGGCTAAGGGGAAACTCAAGTTTTTCCAATCTCCCGATGTAACCAATCATCTTGATCACATGAGGGCTAACCGGACTGCCTTCAGCCAGCTTACAAGCAAATAAAAGCTTTGAGATACAATACCTCTCAGCTCTTGCTTGATTCCCAAACATGCCCTTCAAGCCCACAATCATATTGTAAGTATCCTAGTCCTCATATTGCTTTTGGAGCTCAGAGTCCATGGTGACAAGCATGAGACAGCTGACCTCTACAGAAGCATTAACATGTTTTTCATATTCAACCTTCAAATTGCGAGGAGCATTTTCAGCTGGTTCATCAGGAATTGGATTCTTTAGAACATAGTCCTTCGTTTCATGCTTGAGAACAATTCTCAGGTTGCGATACCAATCAACAAAATTAGTTCCATTAAGTTTTTCCCTTTCCAAAACTGATCTCAAAGCAAAATCAGGTGTAGCAGAAGTAGGAGAAGGTGCCATTGAACTACAACAAAGACATGCAAAGATTCTAAGCACTATGTTTATGTAAAAATTTCATTAAACATTTAAATAAAAGACACTCCTATTTTATGTCCCTTTTATAGACACATAGTGAGTATTCAAGATCCATATTCATCAAACACTAGTGAGCTTTGGCATCACTGCTAGAAATTTAATGACATAGGTAAGCAACACCTTTGCTAATTACATCTTATGTAACTCTTGTTTGTTGAGTATGAAAACAAGTAATGAATGACTCCGTCCACTTGACTCATGGACAGGTCAACCTGCCCCAAGGGCTCACATGAGGGAGGGAGCACTTCCCGTTTTCGGGTGCCAATTAAGAAACCTGCCTCATGTGTGTTTTCCTAGACACCAATTGTTTTGTATAGGTTCCTTCATTACTGAAATCAAGTCCCAACCACTTATGTCCTCAAGCCCAAAACTGTTTTGATAGCTTGATTAAATCTACCATTGTTATGCGTGATGTGTCCAACACATCCCTATCATCTATTAAGATAGCCATTGATATACTACTTTGGCAGTCATATCAATAACGATCTAAATTCTTGATAGGTGCAACAATTGGATAGTCATTTTGATTTAAAATTTTAACTATAGGGATGAACAATATCTACTAAGAACATGACATCACATGCAATGAGCATAAAGAAAATAGCAAGGATTAAACACACATCCACAGAAAATCAAAATAATCTGTGAAATAGCATGGCCCTTAGCATTAAGATCTCCATCATCATGCTTGTTTGTTCACCTTGCCACCTTGCTTGATTTGTTCACCTAGCCACCTTGCTTGATACCATTGTCTTCATCATTATGGATGCAACGCCTTAGAACTTTTGATAATGAATTTTACATGAGGGTTTGAAGCATCACAAGTCGACACGCAGGTCATTATACAATTTAAATAGCCTTATGGCTTGACACGGCACGCAGGCCAAGTGGAAATTACATGCATCACATACACATAGGCCATACTATTTCACATAATTCCCTACAAAAACGAGTTAAACAAAAGCAACCCTATGACTCCGGGGTCCGAGGGGCAGCGCCCCTGGCGGGGTCCAAGGGGCAGCTGTCTCCAATTCATCATATGAATCGGCTGAACATGTAATAAATCCAATCTACTAACCTCACACATCATATGTGCAACATCCAGATCACAAATCTATACAACCTGGCTCTGATGCCACTGAAGAGGAACGCGGTATGCTACACTAGCATAAAAAAAGTCTACCTCATAACTAGAAAGCTACTCGCAAGAAGGGGATCACAGAATAGATTACCACTAGACGCGCAGTTGCGGAATCCTTCGCGTGTCGATGTAGTGGATCGTCCTCACCGCAGTCGTTGCGTCGTTGGAGTGGATCATCCTCGCCTCGCCGTGGATCGTCCTCCCACGCCGCAGTCGCAGCAGCGTCACCGCAGTAGTCCACACGTCCAAGGATGGAACGCCGTGCGTCGGTGTGCAAGCACCTGGTCTCTCGGCAGGGGCAACGAGAGGAGGAGGCTAGGGTTTCAGGTGAATCACTTCTAAACCGTGGAAAGTATACCCTGTGCCCACCCTCCTCCCCTCCTTATATAGCCACGAGATGAAACCCTAAACCAGGGCCCATCAGTGTGCTAAGCCCACGAGGTCCATTAATTACGGATCCAATCCAAATTAATGCGTCCCAGCCCATTAAGTGTGTGACCCTGCAGGTTTACGTACGTTTGGACATGGATTCGGAAAACTCCTTTTCAATCCAATAGTTGGTAGCGGCTCCTTGCAAAGCATGCCAACTCCCAAACATACTATGATCAAATCGGACATAACCTATCAAAAGTACTCATGTAATAATCCCTTTGCCAAGTATGTGAAGATTGAACTCAAGGCGAGAAGCATGTCATCCTTTGATTATTCAATCCATCTCTCGTATCCGTGATATATTAATAAGTTGTGATTGACTCCTCAATCACGGCATGGCCATGCACCTCTTTAATCGTATCACACGAGTGGCCTTATCATATATCTCCGTTTCATTGGAGTGGCAAATTCCATCTTGACTGCTCACTTCCCTTTGCATGTTTCATAGTAAACATGAAAGCTACCTTTATAACTATCCGGTTAGGAAGTAGTGTTTGATAGCCCCAAGGAAAACTATTACACATGTAGGGAATATGACAATCTCAGGTCTAAGGATCATACATCTACTATGTATGAGTTACACTGATGACACATAAGAATGAAACATTCTCTCAGTGTCCCATGACGGGTCTATCTAACCCATGTTCTTCAACATGCGTCCACAATGTATAGATGATATCTCCATATCCCATGATCTATGAAGCATGATCATCGATCACTACATGTGCTGATCTATTCATCGTTGTCCTATACGATGATATCCGATCAGAGATATTTATCGAATTATATCAATAAGTAAAGAGCTTCATAAGCAAGTCACATACTTGTTGATCAATACAATGATATACATTCATTGGACCAATAATCATATTATTATTCATAAACATAGTCATGTTACAATCATCTAAATTATTGCCTCAAGGGCATAACACTAACAGTCTTATACAATTTAAGTACAAATTCAGTACATTTCTTAGCATCTAGATTTGCCTTCTTCAAAGATGATAGAGGTAACAAATCAATTGGAGCGTGAGGGTTAAAGCCATATACTACCTAAAAAGGGCTTAGTTTTATGGTTGAATGCAGTGAGGAGTTGTAGGCAAACTCCACATGAGGTAGACATTATTCCCATAACTTCAAGTTTTTCTTCAAAACAACCCTCAACATGGTTGACAATGTGCGGTTGACGACTTTAGTTTGTCTATCAGTTTGGGGATGACATGTGGTAGAGAATAGCAACTTTGTCCCCAACTTGTTCCATAAGGTCCTCCAAAAGTGGCTCAAGAACTTCGCATCTCGATTTGAAACAATTGTGGTTGGCACTCCATGTAGTCGAATGATGTCCCTAAAATATAAATCAACAACATGTGTAGTATCATCGCTCTTATGACAAGGAATAAATTGTGCCCTCCCCCTCTTTGTCCTAGGCAATCGTAAAATAAAATCTATAGAAATATCCTCTCAAGGCACAGTAGGAATAGGAAGAGGCATATAAACCATGTGGATTCAATTGAGATTTAGCGGCATGTAGTGCAGCGAGCAACATAGCGCTCAACGTCGTGCCTCATTTTTGTCCAATAAAAGTATTCAACCAGTACCTCCTCTGTCTTCTTGAAACCGAAATGTCCCATAAGACCTCCTCCATGCGTCTCCTGTAACAACAAAAGTCGAATGGAGCTAGCTGGAATGCATAGCTTGTTAGCACGAAACACAAATCCGTCATTTATCACAAATTTATTCCAGATCTTTTACTCTTTACAATTCATCAATTTATCTCTAAATTCAGCATCATGCACATATTGCATTTTAATAGCCTTTAGTCCAAAAATTTTGAAGTCAAGTTGAGATTAGCATAGTATAATGCCTAGACAATGCATCGGCAATAACATTTTTCTTCCCTTTCTTCTGTTTAATAACATAAGGAAAAGATTCAATAAATTCAACCCACTTCACATGTCTACAGTTTAGCTTATTTGACTTCTAATATGTTTGAGAGATTCATAATTAGAATGTATAACAAATTCTTTGGGCCATAAATATTGTTGCCATGTCTTTAAAGTTTGAACTAAAGCATATAATTCTTTGTCACAAATAGAATAATTCAGGCTAGGACTATTGAATTTCTCGTTGAAATAACCAACATGTTTACCTTCTTGTATTAATACACCCCAAGTCCAATTCCATTAGTATCACATTCAAGCTCAGAAGTCTTATCAAAATCAGGAAGTTGGAGAAGTGGTGCATTTGTAAGCTTCTCTTTCAAATTGTTGAATGATTATTCTTGCGTAGGGCCCCACATAAATGAAACTCTTTTCTTTGTAAGCTCATTCTTGGGTGTGGCAATGGTACTAAAATCTTTGACAAAGCATCGATAGAATCCAGCAAGTCCAAGAAAACTTTACACTTGTGTGACTGTTTGTGGCATCGACCAACTCTTCATAGCTTCAATCTTGGCTTGATCAACTTCAATTTCCTGTAGAGTAATAACATAGGCAAGAAATGATACTCGACTGGTGCAAAAGGTGCACTTCCCAAGGTTACCAAATAAACATGCATTACGTAGAGCATTAAAAACAGCACACAAATTGATCAAGATGTTCCTCTAGTGATTTGCTATAGATTAATATGTCATCAAAATATACCACCATAAATTTGCCTATAAAAGCACGCAAAACCTCGTTTATTAATCTCATGAAAGTACTAGGTACATTAGTTAAACCAATAGACATCACTAACCACTCATATAAACTGAACTTAGTTTAAATGAATTTTTTACTTTTCTGGCCGCATGTTTGTTAGTTTTTTTGAAAATAGCCCTCTGAGTGACGAAATTTTAGAAATGGTTCATGAACAGTAAAATCAAGAGAACGGGGCACGCGGAATTTTTTTTATTTGAAATCAAGCGGCCAGCGTCAACAGGAAATTTTTTTAATCTGAATTCTCGCGGACTGCGTCCGCTTTTTTAAGAAAAACTAGTGCCGTACGATCGCCGAATCCAGCGGACTGTGTCCGCTAGAATTCGCTGCCGGGGGGGGGGGCGGGCAGGGGGGTGGGTGGGTTTGGGGGAGGGGGTGGCAATAATTTTTTGCGCATATAATTATGGAAAAAAATAAAAAAAATAATTTGCCACACATTGTGAATTTTTTAGTATATTAGCCAGCCCTATGCGGTGCGTATAATTTTTATCGGAAATGTGGTCGTGATGAAATTTCAGAAATATGATCGCGAAGTTTTTAGTGTTCTAGCTCTCTTGAACGTCGTTTTTACGGATCTGGCCGCTGTGGCGAAAGAATTGCATTTCTGGCCCTCTGACATGATCATTTCGCGGGCGGGAGGTGTTGGAAGCGGCATGCAGTAGCTCCTAGGCGCTGCATGTGTGTGGCCTGGCCGAATTTTGTACTGTTTGTGTTTGAATTTTGTAATACCTATTCGTGTTTGAATTTTGTACTATTTTAGCCCTGGTCGTTAATCTTTTTTCCAGAACTTATTTACGAGAATGGCTAGTGTTTCACCTTTTAATTAATTTCCCACCCGGCCAAAGGATTCTAGCGGTCTCCCACCGCTAGATTCTAGCACAATCCAATGGTTGGGGACACATTTGAACCGACGTTTTTTTCTCGCAAACATAGGCGACGTTTTTTCTCGGTTAAAAATTAAAGCACATCGATTGCGTTGGAAAGAAGTAAAAAAAATATTTTCTCGTGGATACCGTCGGTTGCAAATAAGAGTAGAAGTTCAACGTGATAATAGATAATTTTATAATAATATTTTATTTTGAGGAAATTAAATTTATGAAAAGCTATTTTGCACTAATTTTATCCGAGAATTCGTTGTTAAAAGTCAGTGTTATTTTGACGGTTGCTAGAATTTTATAGTTCAAACTAGAGTTCAGTAAATTCAGAAAAATTCATATTTGTCGGTGATAATCATAATTCATATAGTGTTTTACCAAATTATTTGTTAGTTAATTATTTCAAAAAATCAAATTTCTTTGTTCGTCATTTTTTTTGGTGTGCGACAAATTTGACGACAAATCATAGTAAATTATTGAATAAAACCCGACATTGATATTACAAAGTGCAGGGATACAATATAGGTACATACCTCATAAAACTAGGATACAACATAGGTATACATGCCTTAGAGAATTCATAAAACTAGGATACAACGTATTCCATAGGTATATGCCTCTGGTGAAGGACTAAGTGACAAATCCATTCATTTTTCGGCCATGGTTGACAGAATAGATGGTCAAAACAAGGATAATCGTATATTGGTGGCCGACGGGGTACTACGTATGGATACCTGAGAGGGCTTAATGTAATATCATCGTTTGGATTTGGAGGACTCCAAGGACGTAAGGTTTGTAGGCTAGGTGGCATGAAATCATCATCATCATCGTCATTTGTATGGTTATGAGCTAGCCCTCCTGCAGTGCTGGTCGAACGTCCTATTGCATTGTTTCTTGAACGGCCTGTTGTAGTAGTACTTGAACGGCCTGTTGTGGTAGTGCTTGAATGTCGAGGTCTAGGTGATACGGAATCGTCATCATTATCATCCTCATCATTTGCAAGGCCCCTCCGGTGGTGGTTGAACGTCCTCTTGAACTTGATGTTGCAACAGTACTGGGTCGACCTCTACACCTCAAGTTAGATCCTCTTCTGCGTCTTCTGCGCGAACCAGGCATCACACCCCTGTCAAAGAGCATATATATTGCAAAGAATTCTGGGATATCTTTGTTCAGCAAATCTTTATCATCTGGGAATGACTAACACACAATACGAGCATACAAATTAGTGAACTTATGGATAATGGTAAAAAGATCAGTAGGGTGAACAAATAGGAAATAACTAACCTTAATATGCTCTGCATACTGATCGGGCAGCATCATTACCTTGCAAAGTCTCGTAGAGAAACTAGTAGCAGAAGGGTAGTCAGCTAGTTCGCACACCCTGAAATACCTTTGATGCCACCCATGCAAGTGCGCCTTGAGGTCGTCGAAGGTCACAAGGTTCAGGCCAGAGGTTGTCACGTTATGCCTCGATAATGTCGGACGCCACTCTTGCAATTTGGATAGCACTATACTTAGGTTCTCCTCCTTGAACGGATCGTCCTTCCCATTACGCGTAACCTTCAACGTATAATGAAGTGCTACGCTGCTCATATCAGGTGTCCACGAGAATGCTCTTGTAACACCACGGCACCCTACATGCCCTAGATGTCACACCCTCAACAGCACCCAACATCAGACATGAAAAGAAAAACATTGCAAAGCAACTAACATACTAGTAGGTTGCCGAATCAACTGAAAAAATTCGGCAGCACCTCCCCTAAAACTCGGACATCCACTCAGCAGACAAAAGACAAATTTCAATACATAAAACATACACATTGCCCAACAAGATATCCAACTAAGCAACATATATATCATTGATGAGTAAGCCTACAAAAAAAAACCACCATGAAGCAAAAGAGGAATTAAGAGTATAGCCACCCCATAACCAAAGATACAAGAATTTAAGCCATCATGCCATCAAGCCACTTACAAGCTAAACATCCAAAAGAACAAGTTCTTTAATATAGCAGCATTTCTAAAAGTGGTATAGCAACTAATCTAACTACATGATGATCAATGTGAGTGAAGTGGTGCTAGCCCTTCTCCCCAAAATGCCACTCTGGAGGTACCTAAAATAAAACAACACAAACAAGCGTGAGTTCAAAACTCAGCAAAGTGTATCATATCCACACAAAATTATCCAATTAATAATTTCAAGCAATAGCATAAACACATTTCTTATGCCAATCAACAAGTCCATAAACAATGATATCACCGGCGGTTACCACCTTCACTTCATTACTCATTTAATATACATACCTCATTAAACTCTTTGGATGAGTCCACGACTCATACAAGCCTTATTAAATCTCTTCGGATGAGTCCACGACTCTATCCAAACTCTACACATTACCATTTAACACAAGAATCATCATTAAAGATGCAATGCAACATGTATGCTCACGAATGCACCTTTCATAGCACATACCGGTATTGCCGAGTGCACACCCATCGGTGTGCACCCTCTCATTCCCTTCCATCCTGTGGAGGGGTCTACTCTTACTGTCTCGCTCCTATTCACCTCGGTGAATGGGACTACGAGGTAGGACTTTAATGCTCACTACGGGTGAGCACAGAGGCCCACATCAGCATGGGTCGCCTCTTCCCTTATGAATGCACAATGCAATTGACACAAATAATTTCAAACTACATTCATTTCTAACATTATTGCATAATCATAACTAAATGCATAAACATAACCAATTCTCACCTTCATAAGTTATCATCCATACTAGTCTAACCAAATCCAAGTATAAGACATGGTAACACATCATATCATACGATTATATCACAACAATAAGAAATCATACGGCCACCAAGCCGTATTCATCACAATACACTTGCCTCTACCGCGGGGAGGGGGGTGGCGTGAGGACGATACAACTCCCGAGGATACACCACCTGAAAATAGCATTTGCAAATACATTTTCATAAACTATATACTTCGCACAACCTACAACACTTCTACACCCTAATTCAAAATAGCCCCCAATTTCCAACAATTACGGATTTCTGGACAGCAAACACGAAATTTAACGTATCTCCCAAACGGCTAAGCTAAATTTTGATTTCTTATACTATAAACGATCACAAGAGGATAATCTAACTTTTATTATACAGCCAACCATTCAAGATATGCCTCAAAAAGTCCCAGAATTGAAATGAACAGAGGCTACAAGTGTTAAACATTCAGCCTGGACAGTGTTTACTAAAACAAGCATATCTTTTGATTAGTTTAAACAAAATGAGTGTTCTTGTGCTCTAATTGACCATAAAAGGATAAAATACCATTTCCCCATAGCCATTCATTCAGGAGATGTGCCAACAATTCCCAGATTACAGCAGAGACTGCACATTTTAAACCTAACTCAGGACAGTCCATGCTAAAATGAGCATAACTTTCAATTGGCTAAGCTAAAAATTGAGTTCTTGGGATCTAAATGACCAAAAGAGGATAACCTACAATTATCCCATAGCCATTCATTCAGAAACTGAAACTAATGTTCTTAACTTGCACTTTTAGTTTCAGTTCAGACTCTGAATTTTTCAGCAGATTGCAGTTTCAGGGTAGCAACTTCAAAATAGCATAACTTTTGATTCCTGAACCCAAATCAAGCAAACAAGGACATTTTATTTATCTACAGGAAATTTCCCAACTTGCTTCAGGCAACCCAAAATTCTAATTCGACTTGCAAATAGCTCTAAACAGAAGTTCAAAATCTCAGCTACCAACACGAACTAAATCAGAGCAGCCTACACTAAAAAGGTCAAAACTTTTAATTGAGTGGATGGAATTTTGTGTTCTTGAACTCTACTGAAACCTAAGAACACGAGCTACAACTTTATCTACAGCCAACTACTCAGGAAATGATTCTTTGGTGCCCAAAACACAGTCGCAAAACTGGTCTGTGCACAGCTCGAAATCTGAAGAAAGTTCCCTCCAACCCTAGAGCCACTTTCCCTCCAAAATCCCCAAATCCAAGAACCCTAGAACCATCCCTACCAGGTAGGACCTCCATTAGCACAGCAAGAACCTAAAAAAACTTGAATACACTCACCACCAAGTGGGAGGAAGAAGGAAGAGGAGCTCGGGGCTGCAAGGAGGAGCTCAGGGGGGGCTGCATCTGGCCAGGAGGGAGGAGCTCGAGGGCTGCAGCTGGCCAGGAGGGAGGAGCTCGGGGCTGTAGGTGGCCAGGAGGGAGGAGGCGCCACCAAGGAGTAGAGGAAAAGAAAAAGTAGGGGGGAGGAAAGGGGTAGGTGGGGGGAAAGAAAAGGAGGAAAAAGAAAAATCAGGGGATTCGCACATGCCTGCATTTTTTTTCCAACCTTTCAGATCACCGGTGGGTCCACCAACAACCCAAATTACGAATTTTCCAATCTGAAATATTACAGCTCTGCTAGAGGATCCAACCATGGTGAAGTCTGAGTGGGAGCTGTGTATGTGTGCCTGCGGTTTGACCTTTTATAGACTCGACTAGGTGGTGTGTGGAGTAAGTGTTGGAAGGTAAGGTTTGAACGTGCAGGCGGACAGCACAACGCTGGAGTGTGTAGTCAAGTCTGGCTGAAAAGGTAGTAATGCATGCAAGGTGTCAGTACTGACAAATATGATGTGCATTAAGTGGTCACTTCGGAGTTAAAAGTAGGCAGTGAGTTTTAAGCATTGGGCAGAGTGTTGCAACTTGTCACTGCGAAAGGTGATTGATGCTTTCTTTTTTGACAACTCGGCCTAACAAAGCTGCTACCTATGACTTGTCTACTCAGTCTGACAAAGCATCACACCCGTGAGTTGTCTAATCGCCCTGAAAAAGCTAGTGCACGAGAGTTGTCAATTCAGTCTAAGAAAGCAACAAGCATCGTTCATGCATGGGAGTAATTTCTACATGTTGGATGTGAAATTTGCCAGTTATTGGCTATTACTACATGGTTATGTGATGATTTTTGCATTACAGATACTTCAGGTAAAGACTTCCAAACTCATTTTCATATAATACGGCCCCGGTAACATTATCATTTAGGGTGTTCGTGCTAACATATTATGTATGATAAGCAAGTTTTAATTTGGATATTTTTATATAATTTGGGTGTGCATATACTGAAGTATGTTTCTGGACCAATTCCCCCAAAATTTGTGTTTAGACGAGTTGTTTTACCTATCAAATCTGTGCAGTTTGTGATCATTTAGGGTATTTGTTGTGACAAAATTTATATGCAAAGCAGGTTACAAATAAAATATTTTTCCAGATAATAGTAATATAGATATCAGAGAATGTTTCTGAGCTATCCCCTCACAATTTTGCATTTAGACACGATATTTTACGGGCTGTCGAAAAGCCTTATATGACCATGATGTTTATTGTGGGAGGTAATAACAGAATACATAAGTTAACAATGGAAAAGATCATATAATAAAAGCACATAAGTTAACAAATCAAAATACGATATTAAAATAGTACGTAAGGTACATCATTCTTACACCACTTCGAACGGTATCCAGGACCAAGTTTGTATCCACTATAGGAAACAAAATACTTCGCAAGTGTTGCGTACAGTACAACAAGGATAGCTACACACACAATCTTCTCCAACCACTTGACATGATCTAAAATGCGCTCCATCTTGAACACCAGTACGTTCAGCCTCTGCTCGAGCATAGGGTCGAGCCTCTGCTCCATAGCAGCCTGTAGTCTCTGTGGTCCTGTGCTTGCAGGACGCTCCATCGACGTGTCTATGGTGTCCACCCATTGGAAATATTGGCATCCTCCAGACTATGTGATGAGGTGAAGATGCGTTGAGACAGTGAAAAGAAATAAGATCGCTTGGAACAAGTAGACAACTCTAACATTAAAGAAATCATTAGTACAAGAAGAAATCAATCTAACTTGTCACTCACTGAGAAAAAAGGGCATTTGTAGAACATTCGGCCGTTATTTCCCTCCGTGTTGGCGTAGAACACGTTAGCTTGAACATGGCAGTTAGGATAATCGAGCTGCCTTGCAGTGGCAAGAGCACGAGCCCTTCGATTTGCTGAGCTCACCATTTGAGACATGGCCTTTGTAAGGAAGAAATGGGATGAGGAAGCGGAGCTGGCATGGAGGCCTATTTATGGAGGCAGTGCGTTGATTCGACCGAAAAAATCGCACCAACATTTCTCCAGATAAGTCCAACAGGAGGGGCAAACAGGTATTTTCATGCCTCAGTTAATGGGCACTACATGGGTGACTATTATTGTTTGTCGTAGAATGGATAGAAATGTAGTAATTTTGACGTGAAGGCACAAATATGAATTTCGACATGATGTTCATGGAAAGTCACAGCAAAAGGCAATGGATGCTTTCTTTTTTGACAACTCGGGCTGACAAAGCTGCTACCTGTGATTTTTCTAATTGGTCTGACAAAGCTACACACCCGTGAGTTGTCTAATCGCCCGTGAGTTGTGTAATCGTGATGGACCATCGATTTTATCAGGCCAATGTGAGTAAACAAAAGATCATATGTTATGAAAGCAATGTACCATATCGACATAGTAATAAGGATTATCATTCTTATACCAGTACAAATGGGCTGAAACCATGCATCAATTACACGTAAGCACTGCAGTACATCACTATAACCGGTCACTGCCTCGTAGCATCAACTCTGATCTTGTCGCCACTTCCGTTGACGACGGATTTGGTCCTCCTGGAATGTGAACCGGTTAGGCTCGTTGGTTGTGCTACGCAACTCGTAATGTGTGTCTTCTGTCTCGCGAGAGGCGTCATACAACTGGCTGGGACACAGGTCCTGCGTAGTCAACATGTCATGCACCCATGCGGGAGGCTGTATTAGAATGCACTGTTAGTGTCGTGCCTAAAAGTGAGTGCATTTAAATTACACGAGACACTTACCTGCCTGGGCGCCAACCAAGTCTGCTGAGTTAGGTGCTATGGTAAGCGTGGGGTCGCAAACGTACCCCAGCTATAGCTTGCTAGTGGCAAGTACTGCTCAGGGGTGTCCATGTTAGTGGGTGTATCTACCTCAGCAGGTTTCGACGGTGGAAGGAGAGTTTGATCCTTCAAAAGAACGTGATACAAACAGAAATGTTACGTACCTCAGAGAAAGTTATGTTCAATAGCAGGTAACAACTTCAAACAAAGGTAATGTACCTCATGTAGCGCCTGTGTAGAGGACGTGCCTGCATCGAAACTGTGGAAGGCGTGCGGGGTATAAGCCTCACCGAAGCCGAAATCTTGCGGTAAATGTTCCCGTGAGGACTCAGGCAAGTCTCGGTCGAGCCTAGACGACGAAGGTAGGAGAGTTTGATCTCTACGCTCGCGCTGTAAAAGGACGTGGCATTACCAAATAGGTTAGTTTGGGTGAGTAGTTCAAAGTACGAGAGCTGAATGTACATGTCGTACTTGCGAATCCTAACGGCCATGCTGAGAGAAAGACGATCGTGCAAAGCTCGATCGTCTTCCGCCCATGCTTGGGCGTGACGGCCTGGGAGATGAAGGACGAGCGCCTCGTCCACCACCTCGTACGGCAATATCACTGTGACGGCTGCATGTCAATGCCTTCAGGGCGCCCTTAGACTCCTTCATGATACGACGTAGAACCCCAACTAGGCTAGACTTAGAGCATTCGGCCTCATGTTGTACTACATCGGAACTATCTTCGAAGATACGGCTCGTACGAGCGTACTGCAAGAAAACATGATTAGTAAAACAAATGTGAATTGAAATATAATGTATATTCGTACCGCGTCATCTTGGCGTGCTGCGCAGTGTACAGGGTAGCGGAGGGTGAACCGCTCGACATCTGTGACCTCCTCAGGCCTTTCGGGAGGTGTCGAAGTAAGTCGTACTCGGGTACGAGGCACGTACCACTCCAAGTATGTGACGTACGACTCGAGGTCATAAGGTCGACCCTCCGCGATTACCTGCTCCGTGGCGGACTGCTCGCATGAGGTCATCCATGGTAACTGCGTGTCACACCATTCGTCGCTCCTTTGGCCCCTCCGAGTTTGCCTGCGTGAATGAAAGTTGTAAGTTACAAAATTTAATTAGAAATTACAATTCATATTTACGAATGAAACGTACATATGCACTTTTTGTGCCAAAAGCCGGCCAACTACAAGGCGGGATTTGTTGATAAAGTCCAAACTAGCGCATCACTCGAGCTGGGCAGTATGCCTCCACCATATGACTGAACACGAGGTGGCACGTCGTCAACCAGTATGAATCATCTTGCCCACATTGCTGCGACAATCCATATGGCGCCGTAGTGACCAAAAAAACAGTAGTCTAGGGTTGCCATATTATTTCATCCTCGTGCAGGGTCTCAAAGCAGTTGTGAAACTCAGAGTAGATTCTGCGAGGTGTATCCCTTGCCCATCCCAAGTAGGAAGCCATCCACCAAAACCCCATGGTGGGAGCATCAACCGGGTGTCCACCATAGAACTCAGCGTCCAACGGATACGGGTGAACGGTCTCACAGAAGTATGGGCGCCCAACAGGAAAATGCTCCCAAGACCAGATCTGCAGCAACGTGTAGCACACTGCAAGAACGGGATGCTCCCCCGTTGTCTTCACGCAAGCCACGCACAATCCCCTGTATGTGGAGCAAAGCACCGCCGATCCAAAACTGAACTGAGGGACCTCGTCGTCGTGGGCATCAGCCAAAGCCTCCGCGATGTGGATGTAGCCTGGGTAGGCAACATCTCCCTATGCTGTAGGGAACAACACCTAGCCAAATAGGAAGAGAAGGTAGGCAACATGGTGAGTCCTCACCATGTCCTGAGGCGCATCAATGGGACATCGGATATAGCAACGAAGCCATGATAATGGAACCCCCAGACTCTGCTCAGGGACTGCATGGCCAAATCTTTCCTACAACCTTATTTTCCAGTCAGGCCTCCTCGGTGGCGAAACTATCGGCCTGCCCCTGATAGGTAAGCTGGTAATGTAGGCCACGTCTTAGAGGGTGACGGTCATCTCCCTCCAGCGGAAGTGGAAAGTGTGGGTCTCCGGCCTCCAATGATCCATTAGCGCGGAGAAGAGAGCCCCGTCGAAAGTGAAGGATTGCCCGATGTCCATCATCCGGGCTAGCGGCAGCAGCTCTGACTCCCATAGAGTGGGCACGTACCGCTCGTCCATGGTCCAGTGCTCCTTAGGGCCCCTGAGAATGAAAGACGGTGGTGCAACACCTGTAAGCCAGAGCCTACTACGATGCTTGCCATCGTATTATGGGTCAAGCAAAGTCTCCGGGTGTTCAGCCATGTCCTGCGAGAAGAAAAAAGAAACAAAAATTAATACGGGTAAGATAACATGACTTGACATAACAAAAAATATAATGTGACGACATGACAGTACATAATAAGATATAGATAGCATAGTACATGAAATTTACATAGCAAAATAATAAAATTACAGGAAGGTACTACTCGCATAGGAATTAATTATACAAAGGTACATTGACATGGTAGCTACGGATGGGTCGACGAGCCAACCCTATTAGGGCAGTTCTTCATTGTATGCCCACTGTCCTGCATATACGACACTTCCATACAGCTCGTCCGTCTCCCCGCTGACTTGCATCCATATCGTTACAGATTCGCCATGACTGCCACCATCCACAGCTGCTCCGCTTCAAAGCGTCATTCTGAGACCAAGTAACTTGCCCCGGCCAAAGCTCCCTGTAATGCATGTCCAAGTCGTAGGAGTTGAACTCCGAACTCCATGTCCCGAACAGATGGTCGACGCTGAAGTACTCAGAGATGTATGCCACGGAAGACTGACGGTGAACCGTGCACGCCGCATATACATGCGAGCATGGCTTGTGCAACAGTTGTGGCTTGTTGCATGTGCATGTCGCCACATCACGTACTATGCACTCTTTCTTACGGTAGCCTCTGCAATGGCCATCGACGAACTTCTCCCGTAGGTGCACTTCAAACTTCCGCCTGACTCCATCGATGGTGCAGACGTCGTGGGAGCGAGCCTTCTCTATTTTCTTCTCAATGTATGCGTGTATACGTTCAGAGAACTACTTTCCCTCGTCCAGATTCCTCCTTGCATTCATCCCCCTATTCACGAAGTATCCAACGGTCCAATTCTAAGTCTCCTCCATAATGGCACTGATTGGGAGGGATCGAACACCCTTCAGGACACCATTGTAAACCTCGAACATGTTAGTTGTCATTATACCGTACCTTGCACCGTCGGTGTCATGCAACAGGGACCACTTCTCTAGTTCTGAAGCATGCAACTGCACCCACTAAGAGAAGTTGTTCACCTGGCCCGCTGCAGATTGTGGCGTATGTTTCGCGGTCTCCTCATCGAGCACTCTCCATATGACCTTGAACTTCTGCCTCTGGTTTTGCATGCAGAGCCTCTTGAATGTCTTAATGACTTCCTTATTGTGGAACCTTTTGTGCAGGTTTGTGGTAAGATGTCTAATACACCAGCGATTGGCGATGTCATTCTATTGGTATGGTGGCTGTGTCTCTCCTTGCATGGTGATGATGGCGGACATTAACCCAGCATGCTTGTCGGTGATGAGGCATACGCTCGGGCGGTCTTGGACAACAGCTTGCTTCACATTTGCTAGGAACCACGACCAGCTCTCCGTGTTCTTGCTTTCCACGAGTGCATAGGCCACCGAGAGTAGCTGGTCGTTGGCGTCCATCGCGACCGCCATCAGTATGGTGCCTCTGTACTTGCCGGATAGGAAAGTGCCATCCATGGACAGCACAGGCCGACAGTACTTGAAGCCCTGAATGGCTGGTCCGAATGCCCAAAACACACGGTCGAGAATGAAACAGTTGGGACCCTTTGTGGGGTGCAGCCTATCCATCTTGTTGATGTAGGTCCCAAGATTGGCTTCAGCAATCTGGTGAAGCATGCGAGGAACAAGGTTGTACTCCTCTTCGTACGTACCGTACATCATCTCTATAACTTTCTTCTTCACTCGCCATACCTTGCCGTAGCTAATAGGATATCCCACTATGTTAACCACGTTGGCCATCAGTATCTTCGGTGAAATAGTCACGTCCGCTGTGACGAAGTGAGAAATTAGGCTGGCCGTATATGAGAACGTGATATTTCTGTGCTTCTACAAAAGAGTGGTCCGTCAGGATGGTTATCCTGAAGCCCGAACTCCCGCCCTTGAATTTGTGGGTAAGGATCTTGCCGGGACACTCAGCATCCATGCACTTCACAATGTAGGTCTCCTGGTTTGACCTGTACACCCGGTATGTGCAGCTGATGTTTACCGCATATCTAGCAATTGCTTGCTAGACGGCACTCTTCGTAGTGAAGCGTTGCCTTACCAGCAAAGTGTCCTGATGAAGGCCCACTCAATGCCGGCTTCGTCTGGCAGCAAGAGAGACATCATCGCCAGATCGTCCAACCGTGAAGACACGTACTCCACATCAGTGGACACAATGCCACCGACTGGAGCTGCACTGTCGTCTCCGTTGCTATCCGTGTCGACATCATCGTCTTCATCGGATGTTGCTTCGTCCGACATGCCTTCCAGGTGCTCGTGGCAGTCAATGCGAGCGGACCACCACAGCCCGATGTCTTCATTCTCCTGAAAGTCATCCGCACCAACGTCCTCACCGATGGCCCGAGAGGATGCTTCAACGCCACCACCACAACCACCGAGGGGACTAGAAGTTTGGCCTCTGTCCAGGAAGCAGACATACACCATCGGCCGACGGTGTATCAACGCTTCAGGGTTCATCATAATTTGCATGTATTCCCCCCACATTGTGCTTCCCACGATCTTGCATAGGTCCCACACGTAGTTGGTGGAAACTTCCACAACTCTGGCATGCACCGCCTCGATGATGAGCTTCTTTCGGGCAATCTCCCGATTGAATGCGCTTCTCACGAACGTACGGAGGTCGGCCAGACTCATCTCCATTATACCCGGAGACCAGATCATCTTTCTTTCGCAGTTCGAAAGGTCTGCCCCATATGGACCCTCTTGAACAACGCCGTCACCATAAAACACGGACAAATCTTGAATTTTTGCCATTTAGTACCTACCATAGCAAAATACGCAAGCACACGAATTAAGTACCAACGTACGATTTTCATGTGGTACTATTAAAATAATCATGCACCGTTACTTATTCCATTAACGGTACTAAATTTTTTACTATTAAGAGTGGTGTTATTAAACTATTTCTTGCATACTAAAGAAATTTCGTTACACCGAACTAATATTCCATCAATATCATACAAATACTACACTAAATATTAAACTATTCATTCCGCAATTTTACTAATTTTCCAACAAATTATACACCGAACATGATAATTTTACATACCACTGATGTAACTGGTACCGCCATATTTTGTACTGTTAAATGGTACAAACGTTTTTACTAATAACATTGGTGTTATTCTACTACTTCTTGGATACTACTAAAATTTCGTTTCACTGAACTAATATTCCATTCATGTCATATAAATACTACACTGAATATCAAACTATTCATTCCGCGATTTTACTAATTGTCCAACAAATTTTACTCCTAACAAATTAAAGCCTCCAACAGTAAGCCGAATAACATTACCAGAATAACATACTATTACAATAGTACCAACACTATTATTCATACGTACTACTAATTTCACAATATTATGCTAATCATACGCTAATATTTGAATAACATGGAGCCATTATGTACTATATATCCCATCATTTCATTTACATCTACTTATATTAATGTGTTCATTGCTTCCAACTTTACCATTGTACTATTAATTGCACTAACAACACACCAACTTCAAAATAATTTTTTACAAATTTTATGTCCTTTCGTGTACTACTTCGTACACTACTACTGTCATTTCATCTCGTACTCATTATACATTTAACATGATTATTTGTACTGATAATGTACAACTACCGTGCTTCAACATACTAATATTTACACTAACCTGATAGAACCTCAACTGATGATTGTGATAGCCGAAGTATCGTTCAAATTAACCTTCTTCAAGCTCTCCTGAAGATTAAATATCCCGATGGATGTATGAACTCACCGTCCAGAAGAATACCTACAAAATACTGATCCCTCGTTAAATCATCAAAAATGTAAATTCCAACCACATTTATACAAAATATGAATGTACGGCTCCAGTTTTTTTAAAAAAACAGCGGATGCAATCCGCGGGAATTCAGATTAAAAAAACGTTTCCTGCTGACGCTGTTCGCTGGATTTTGGATAAATGTTTTTTCCGCGCACCCCGTTCGCTTGATTTTACTGTTCATGGGCCATTTCTAAAATTTTGTCGCGCAGAGGGCTATTTTCAAAAAACTACAAAACTTGCAGCCAGAAAAGTAAAAATTTTGTTTTAAATGCTGCCTTCCATTCATCTCCTAATTTCATGCGAATTTGGTGATATCCACTACGTAAATCAACTTTAGAGAATACAATAGAGCCACTTAATTTATCAAGAATGTCATATAACCTAGGAATAGGAGGACGATATCTAATGATAATTTTATTAATAGCTCTATAGTCAATACACATATGCCATGAACCATCTTTCTTAGTACCAAAATTACCATAACAGCACAAGGACTAAGGCTCTCACGTATATACCCTTTGTCAAGCAAGTCTTGCACTTGGCGCTGAATCTCCTTAGTCTCCTTGGGGTTGTCCTATATGGTGCATGGTTAGGTAGTGAAGCTCCTATAATCAAATCTATTTGATGTTCAATTCTCCGAATTGGAGGAAGCCTCGATGGAACTTCACTTGGAAATACATTAGTAAACTCCTGCAAAACATTAGCAATAGCAAGAGGCAAAGGAGGCATATCCTCAAATGAAAATAATGCTTCTTTGCAAACTAAAGCAAAGCAATCAGAATTACTAGCTTCGATCACAATAATATCAGATTTTGTAGCAAGCAAAACAAAACATTTCAATTTAATTTCAACTTTGCAAGCACTAGGTTCTTTCTTCTTATGTTGTTCAAGTTCTTTAGCTACAATCTAATTTTTACTTTTTCTACTCTCCTTGTCGATTTCTATCCATCGACATTTCACCAGTGGCTCACAAGAAAGATATAAGTTTATTGTCATCACTATTGCTCTCGTCTGGCTTGAAAGTCTTCTAGTTTCTCTCCTCTCCTCCCTTGAGGATCCCTACCCCTGGCCTTATATAGTTGGGGTAGCCCGGCCTCAAGTCGAGTTGTAGTCGGTTTGAAGTACCAGATTGTAGCCAATGAGGAGTCCATCTTCGTGTGATATTCGCAGCATATCCGAACTTCCCTGAATATCAGGCGTACTCGAGTTGGTTTCCTCATAACAGGAACCTGATTGAGTCCTTCCTAATATGGAATTATCCTTTCCACGTATATCTTATCCCACAGAATAAGGCCCGTGATATTCGAAGTCTCTATACGTCGTTAGGAAATATCCTTCACGTATTCTGCACATGCTCATACCCCATATTTAGATATTTGGCAGTAGCCCCCGAACTCTATTCAGCTCAAGGTCCGCTTAAGCTCTTGGTCGGTTACTACCAAGGACTCGCTTGGTCGAGTAATGCCTAGCCTGCTTGTGGTCAAACAATTCGAGTAGATTGGGAATTGCTGAGTATCTAGTAGTGATGCGCTGGGTCGAGCACCCTGCCATCAGCCCGTATCGAGTCCTCACGGTAACCACAAGTTACTCGAGTCAACTCGACTCTGAGCAGAGTTGGAAAAAATTCAAAAAATCTAAACGTTGGGCAGTTGAGCATTTATTGCTGTCGTCTGCAACGCCGAGATGGGTGCAACATCATCATTCGGTGGGCGAAAAATAGCATTTCACCAGTGGCTCGACTAGTCGATGTACAAGAAGCCCATAGCACCGAGGGAAGTTCTTTCGCCCACCAGGTCGAGTAAGCCTTGAGCCTATCGAACACGCGGGTCTTGATTCCCTGCAGGATTATGCCATTGGCACGTTCGACCTGACCGTTACTCTGAGGATGAGCTATGGTAGCGAAGCAAAGTTTGATACTCAATTCTTCATAAAAGGCTATGAAAGCGCTGCCTCTTTCGACCGCGGCTACGGTGGAGTCACCTTTGTGCTTCTCCCCGTGGTTCTTATTCCTCTTCTCCCCTTGTTTGGATGACTTGGGTTTGTTGTTG
Source organism: Otatea glauca (assembly GCA_036346275.1). NCBI lineage: Eukaryota > Viridiplantae > Streptophyta > Magnoliopsida > Poales > Poaceae > Otatea > Otatea glauca. Next base: position 25,213,229 of record CM070713.1, read on the forward strand.
CTAGATTTTGAGCCGTCGAGATGGTCTTGAGCCTCAACACGTATGGCATATTTGTTTGCCAACTCAAAGAGCTCCTTAGTGGTTCGGATCTTTCGGGTGGAAAGCTTTCGTTTTAACTCCCTATCCTTGACACCATTCTCAAAGGCCACTATGAGTGCCTCGTTTGAGATGTTAGGGATCGAGTTGCGCTTGTCGCTGAAGCGTCACATGAAGCCATGCAATGACTCACCTGGCTTTTGTATCACCTGATGCAAGTCGTTGTGTGTTCCGGGGTGTTCATATGTGCCTTGAAAGTTGGCGATGAACTGGGCCCGCAACTCCGCCCATGAGGATATCGAGTGAGGTGGAAGGTTGAGCAACCAGGACCTCATCGCAGCATCCAGGGTGTTGAGCAGGTAATTGGTCATCACCTTCTCGTTTCCCCCGGCAGCCCTCATGACTGTAGTGTAAATCTACAGCCACTCGACGGGTTGATTTTGTCCGAGTACTTCTCAACAGGGCCTGGCTTGAACTTATCTGGCCACCTGACTGCATGTAGCTCGGGGGTGAAGGCCTTGCATCCTTCATCGACATCCTCAGGGGTCACTTTCCACAGACTTATCAAGGAGGGAACCTGCGCCGTGCAGGTGAGCGGCCCCTCGAGGGTGAAGATTCACCCCGTCGGGCTCGATGAGTGGGAGATTGGCCCCTTGAAGGTGGGGACTCATTTTCCCACCGCTCGTAGCCTTCCTGGTCGCGTTCCTCCCTTTGATCACGAAGTACATCACACAAATCACGCCGGTCGTGAGCAATACAATCTTGAAGATCCTCGAGACGTCCTCGATGGGGGTTGGTGCGAACTGACCTGGAAGCGCGTTGGTTGGAGCTAGCCATCGCCGATCCTACTGCTCGATTGCGGTGGGATGGTCCCGACCGCTGACTCCGGATGCCCTGTTGGTGAGGCATCCAAGCCATGAGTTGGCTACTCGAGTTGTCTAGGCTTGCGTTGCATCGAGTAACGTCTTCATCTGATCAAACACTGGAGGCATCGGGTTGCCCGAATCCAGTGGCGGAAGGGATTTTCGCAGCATGTGAGCGCACTGGACCTTTGCCTCAAGAGTGCTGAAGATGTCGTTGTTGTGGCTCTGATGGGACGCTGCTCCTGGAGTGCGACCGGGCCTACCGTTGCTGTCGACTGTTGAGGAATTTGCTATCCCTGAAGATCTCGTGCCCATGTGTGGGGCGTCGTTGGATCACCGAGATCAAGTTGCCTCGATAGATTGTCCACGATCCCAGCTGTGGCCCCGGTTGCAAGATCAAGCTGATGATTTGTGGTGTTGGGAGCTTGCCCCTAGGTGCGCTGGGGATCGAGCGTCCCTGACCATCTGCGATGTCTACCCTTGGGTTCCTTTCTTGGGAATCACCGATAGTAGCACCGTTGTTGGCTCTGGCCATGAACACGCATCGATCTGTTGTGCTGCTGCCCTCGCTGTTGCAGCTGTCGTGTTCGCCTTCACTCTCCGTGTTGATGCACCTGAGGACATTGGGTTCCATCTGTTCAAAGCCGATGAAGCCTACCTCTCGTCATGGATCCCAAGAGGGGGAGTCTATGAAGCCGATGTGCACTAGAACTTCGCTCGGTCTCCATCGATAGAGCATGGTTCCGAAGGTGATCTTAGATTCGATCACAGGTGCTTGGTCGATGTTGGTGACCTAGCGAAAATTGTCACAAGGGTAGTCGCCAGAAAAACTGATGTGAGCACGCACCAAAGACAGGCTTGATCTGCAAAAAATAGTTGAATGCCCCTACCTAGCATGTCAACTGTTGAAGGTTAGAAATCGACAATAAACTTATAACTTCGGGTACCTTCGGGTTAGAAATGTCAAGCACAAAATCAGAGGCGCACGATGTAGATAGATTCGGGCCCCTCGACGGAGTAACACCCTACTTCCTGTGTGGATGACATATGTATGTGGTGGATGGAATACATAGCAATGTGTCTAGCCCTAGTTACAAGGAAGGTTGACGAAGCGCGGGTCGTCGACTCCTGGTTGCTCTATGTAAAAGCTCTAAAAGTCTTCTCTTTGTCTGGCTTGTAAGTCTTCTATTTTCTCTCCTCTCTTCCCTTGAGGATCCCTACCTCCGGCCTTATATAGTCGGGTTAGCCCAGCCTCAAGTCGAGTTGTAGTTGATTTGAAGTACCAGAGCGTAGCCGATGAGGAGTCCATCGTCGTGTGATCTTCGTAGCATATCCAAACTTCCCTGAATATCAGGCGTACTCGAGTTGGTTTCCTCGTAACGGGAACATGATCAAGTCCTTCCTAATATAGAATTATCCTTTCCACGTATATCTTATCCCGTAGAATAGGGCCCATGATATCCGAAGTCTCTGTACGTCATTAGAAAATATCCTTCACGTATCCCGCACGTGCTCATACCCCATATTTAGATATTCGACACTCCTTTTCTCTATTAGCTCTTTCTTATTCATCTTTTAAAATTGCTTCGAGGGACATGGGCAGCAAAATGATTTTCTTCCCTTTAGATATAAGAGTATATTGATTAGTTCTACCATGATGCAAATTATCTTTATCATATTGCCATCGTCACCTAACAACAAAGAACGTGCTTGCATAGGTATGAAATCGCAACCAGCATAATCGTGATATGAACCAATAGAAAAGTGTACTCTCACATTGTGAGTTACCTTCAGCTTACCACAAATGTTGAACCATTGGATGTAATATGGGTGAGGGTGCTGTTGTGAGGTCAATCGAAGCTTCTCAACCATGTCCGTACCCACTAAATTATTGCAACTCCCTCCATCAATGATCACATGATATGAACATGAAAGACCATGTGGAGGTCAACCCAGGTTTGTGATGAGTATTTTGACTAAGCTTGAGCTTGGTATGCTATGGTTTGAGTTTAATTTCAATTGGATTTGAAATTTGAAGCAATTTGAGCCTTTCTCTGCCTTCCTGGTACTACCGGCCATGGTAGCGCGGTGCTACCGGGTGAGCGGTAGCACCGGCCCAAATGGATGGTGTAAAAATTCCAAAGAGGGTGTTTTGGGGGGTTTTGGCAGGGCAGTGCTACCGGCCATGGTAGCCCAGTGCTACTGAGCGAGAGGTAGCACCGACCCTTTGGAGCGGTGTAAAAATTCTAGAGAAGGTATTTTCTGGTGCTAGCGTAGAGCGGTGCTACCGGCCTGGGGGCGATAGCACCGGTCCACTATGGGCGATGCTACCGGCCTGAGGGCTGTAGCACCGGCCAGTATGAGCGAAGATGAATTTCAATGCGTGAACTTTGATGAATTTAATGCATAGCTTTTGGAACATCGCTATGTGATGTGTTTTGTAACGACCCCTATTTTCACATAAATGCGAAAATGGAAATCTCATGTGCATTCTGTACTAGTCCCATGATCAGTAGCTAGTACACACATTTACAACAATTGGAATCGCAACCATACACAACATTAATAAAGCGGAATCTATTCATACAATGTATTTTTACAACTCAGAGTATATAAATATAGCAACAGAAGAAGCAAAATCTTGTAGTGTGCCCATCCAAACCCTTAGGCAACCGACAAGGCATAATCCCTAGAAAGATCGCATCATTAGAATTCCCGCATCCTACGACGAAAAGTAATCTTCGGAGCTTTGCTTTCTTATCAACCTAAAATAATAGAATAAGCAAGGTTGAGTACTTTCGTACTCCGCAAGACTTAAGTGGTATTTGCAAATGCAATAGGCTATAAAGCTAAATCTAAGCCCAAAAGAAATGAACAACCAAAATCCAGGACAAATTTTATCAAAAGTAGGACTCAATGCTGTTATTGCCATAACTACAATCATGCTTCTGAAAATTGCAAATTTCCTTGTGCTTCATATGCTAAGGTTAATAGAAGATGCATGGTTGATGCACATTATATGTTGTTTAAGGATTTTAGGGGGAAAATGAATGTCAAATATGTCGGCCCCTCTAATCTGGATAAAAATCTTAAAGCTATTTGGGTGCCTAAGTCCTTACTTACTAATCCATTTAGCCCCAAAATTGTTCAGACTAACTCTAATGGACCCAAAAGTATTTGGGTACCTAAAATCAAGGAATAAACATTTTTTTAGGTAAATTACAAGAGTGGCGGCCGGCACTTGGTTATTGACAGTGGCTGCACACAACACATGACCGGCACCTCAAGGATGTTTAGCTCAGTTGAAAAGGAAAATGATCCAAGTCACAAAATCACATTTGAAGGGAAATGGTAAAATAGCTATCTTAAAAGATCACTCTATTGAAAATGTATTACTTGTTGATTCTTTAAATTTCAATCTTCTGTCTGTTGCTCAACTTTGTAATTTAGGATTCCTTTGTATCTTCTCCAGTGGCGGAGTAACAGTTCATGACAAAAATGAAAAGCTTATTTTTAAAGGTTTTAGATTTCAAAATCTCTATCTTGTTGATTTCAATTCTAATTCCTCATGTATTTCAGCTTGTCTGCTTGCTAAAGTTTCACATGGTTGGCTTTGGCACAGATGACTTGGGCATGTAAGTATGTCTAATCTCAAAAAGCTTTTCAAAAATGAGTTAGTAGTGGGCCTCAAGGATGTTAAATTTAAAAAGGAAAAACTTTGCAGTGCTTGTCAAGCTGACAAGCAAGTGGCAAACTCTCATCCTGCCAAAACTATCATGTCCACTACTAGGCCCTAGAACTTCTGCACATGGATGTTTTTGGTCCTACTTTATATGCAAGTATAGGTGGCAACTCATATTGTCTTGTAATTGTGGATGATTTCTCTAGATTTACATGGGTATTCTTTTTGCCAAATAAAGATGAAATTGGAAAAATATTTAAAAATTTTGCAAACAAGGCTCGAAATGAAATTGATTGTCCTATTAAGAAAATTAGGAGTGATAATGGATTTGAATTTGTTAACACTAACATTGTTGAATACTGTGATGAGTTAGGTATAAAGCATGAACTTTCAGCCACATACACTCCTCAACAGAATGGTGTGGTTGAAAGGAAAAATAGAACTCTCATAGAAATGGAAGGACAATGTTGGATGAGTATAACACTTCTAATGCTTTCTGGGCTGAAGCCATCGACACTGCATGTCATGCAATCAACAGGCTCTATCTTCACCGACTTCTCAAGAAGACCTCATATGAGCTTCTGGTAGGAAGAAACCTAATATCTCATATTTTCGTGTGTTTGGATGTAAGGTATATATCTATAAAAAGAGAACACACTTAGGTAAATTTCAAAAGAGGTGTGATACATGTATCATGCTAGGTTATTCTTCTAAATCTAAAGCTTATAGAGGTTTTAATAATACAACTAGATTAGTAGAAGAAACCTATGATGTCAAATTTGATGAATCTAATGGCTCACAATGTGAGCATGAGAATCTAGCTGATGTAGGTGAAGAAGCTCTAAAAGAATCCATGAAGAAAATGGAAATTGGTGAGATTAAGCCCAAAAAAGACAAAGATGATCTACCACCAATGTCCACAATACCTCAAGATGGATCACAACTTGAAGATAATGAAAAGAAGGATGAAGGACTGAATTTCATAAAGAGCCATCACACCATCACAAAGGATCACCCTGTAGATCAAATAATTGGTGAATTTAGTAAGGGTGTTCAAACTCGTTCTAGACAAGCATCTTTTTGTGAACATTACTCTTTTGTTTCATGTGTTGAACCCAGAACAGTAGATGAAGCTCTTGAAGATGCCGATTGGATTGTGGCAATGGAAGAAGAGCTCAACAATTTTGAGAGAAACAAAGTCTGGAACTTAGTGGAAAGACCCACAGGACATAATGTCATTGGAACAAAGTGGGTTTTCAGAAATAAACAAGATACAAATGGTGTGGCCACACGCAATAAAGCAAGGCTAGTGGCTCAAGGATACTCTCAAGTTGAATGATTGGATTATGGAGAAACCTATGCACCTGTAGCTCGACTTGAAGCCATACGGTTCCTTCTAGCCTTTGCTTGTCATTTCAATATTACTCTTTTTCAAATGGATATTAAAAGTGCTTTTCTTAATGGAATCATTGAAGAAACTGTATATGTTGAACAACCTCCTGGTTTTGAAAATGTGAAATTGCCCAATCATGTATACAAGTTATCTAAGGCACTATATGGCTTGAAACAAGCCCCTAGGGCATGGTATAAGCGCCTTAGAGACTCTCTACTAGAAAAGAATTTCAAAATTGGGAAGGTTGATCCAACATTATTTCTAAAAGACTTTAATGGTACATTAATGATTTGCCAAATATATGTTGATGATATTATCTTTGAAAGTACTAATCTGTCTCTGTGCAAAGAATTCAGTAATCAAACGGCTAAAGAGTTTGAAATGTCAATGATGGGAGAGCTTACATTCTTTCTGGGATTTCAAGTCAAGCAATTGAAGGAAGGGACTTTCATCTCACAAGAAAAGTATACTAAAGACCTTCACAAGCGTTTTAATCTGGAAGAATGCAAGCCTCTTAAAACTCTTATGGCAACCAATACACATCTTGATGAAGATGTGGGAGGTAAGTCTATTGATCAAAAGTTATATAGATCCATGATAGGTTCTTTACTCTATTTGACAGCATCTAGGCCAGACATCATGTTTAGTGTTTGCATGTGTGCTAGATTTCAAGTTGCACCTAAGGAAGTGCATCTTAGTGCAGTAAAAAGGATTTTCAGATATTTAAAGCATACTCCTTGTTTTGGCTTATGGTACCCAAAAGGTGCATCTTTTAAACTTCTTGGCTATTCAGATTCTGATTATGCCGGTTGCAAAGTTGATCGAAAAAGCACTTCTGGGGGTTGTCATTTACTTGGAAGATCTTTAGTATCTTGGTGTTCAAAGAAACAAAATTCAGTAGCACTTTCAACTGTTGAGGCTGAATATGGTGCTACAGGCAGTTGTTGTGCTCAAATTCCTTTTATTAAACAAACCTTTTTAGATTATGGCATTAAGTTTGAAAATGTCCCTCTATTGTGTGATAATGAAAGTGCAGTGAAAATAGCCAACAACCCTGTCCAGCACTCTAGAACCAAGCATATTGAAATTAGACATCACTTCATACGTGATCATGTTGCTAAAGGTGACATTATGCTTAGTCACGTCAGGACTGAGGATCAATTGGCTGCCATTTTCACTAAACCACTTGATGAGGCCAGATTTTCAAAATTAAGAAATGATCTGAATATTCTTGCTTCTTCAAATATTGTTTGATTCTTTGAAATATCACACTAAGAGGGGTCAAATTTGGCTGCTATGCATGTCTTGCTACCTTTATGTGACCAAAATAACTATCAATGCTGAAGCAGAAATAATAAGATTATATTAAAAAAATTAATTATTTTATTATATAATCTTCTTAAAAAACAAATTCATAAAAATGCTGCTGAAAGCCTTTTCTTTCCCTATTTCTATGTTATACTTTCCTAAACACACATAAATTAGGTAAATTGAATTTCAAAAAATAATAAAAACAAAACTATATTAATATACACTTTAATGAAATATTGAAAATCTAAACTATTCAGCTCATGAGTCTTTTTCTTTGAGCTTGAATTAATCATATTCATGCTCATAAAAAAAAGGGGGCTCATACATTCCCATTTGAAATCCAACATCTCCTGAATTCATTGGTTGATTGATCTATATATTAAGATTATTCTAAGATCCCTCTACAAATTTGTGTGTTATTCTTAAAAGAGAGATCTCAGAAAATCTTTAAGAAATTAGTTATATCTGTATTTTCAAGTTCAAGACTATGTCTATGTACCACGGACTGCTGGCCAAACCAAACCGAGAGCTTTCCAACTACGGCGAACCAATTATGTCTTATACGAACACGGTCCGACGCAGATGGAAAATCATCAGGACTCGGTCCGACGCAGATAAAGGGTTTTCAGATCCAACTAAAAAAGCTGTCCGAGGCATGTACGACAATAGCTCTGTCATTAAGCACTTATCTTTCTCAAAACGTGTTCATCTCAAAATTCTAAAAGATCTTATCCTTGCTATACACGTCAAAATCTTTCCTATTCTTAGGACTTATCTTTGCTAAACCTGTCCGAATTTGGTAACCATATTTCTTGATTTCTTTGATTTCCGACCCCATCTAATAAAGAAACTTCCTTCAAAATCGGGCAGTTGCAGTCACTACTTTCCCCATGTGTTGTCCATATTCAAAACGACCACAATAACTTCCGTATTTTATTCCTCGCATCGTACGCTACTTATAGCTTCATCTTCTTCAGAAGCCTCTCAAGCTTTTTGATCCACAAATCCTCTCGCTGCCTGTTCTTGAGCGCAAGGCCTTCTCTTCACTGAAGCACATCTTAACTAGGTGGTTGGCAACGGTGCTCCTGTGTGCTCAAGAAATTGCTTCTATGGTTCTGTAAGTTCTTCAATCTTTATCTCTTCTCTTTGCTTAGATTGAAATCCTAGTTAGAAATCGTCTCTTAAGGTCATCTCTATGTTCCTTAGGCTGTTCTTTAGTTTTTGCGCGCTGTATTATCGGTTAGCAGTCTGTTTATTTGTCAACCAAGTCAGCACAGTTTTTCTGCTCGAAAAAGGAGTCTTAGTCAAAATGAGTTCAGATAACCCAGACAAAAGAAGTCTTCTTGGGAAAATTGCTGATAAGGTCAAAAGGAAAAAGAAATCAAGAACAGATAGCTCTAGTCAACAACAATCTGGTGGAGTAGTAAAGAAAGTAACATCTAAACCACCGAAAAGGGGAAAACAACCAGTGCCACATAATTCCCCTTCTTCTTCAGATGGCAGTGACTATGAGCCTAGTGCAGACATATCTTCTGATGAAGAAATAGAGCTTGCTGGTGAAATTGACATGATTGTTGGGCATGAGCTAGCTACTCTGGGAGGAAAGAAACTAAGAGCTGCTAGATTGGTGCCAGAAAGGGTTTGGTTTCCTTTTGATAGACCTCCCTTTAATGAGCAATTCATCACCACATTCCAGAAAAACATACATATGGCTACAAGAACGGGAAAAAAAGAGTGGAAAACTCTTGTCAGCTTTGTGCAAGCAACAGTATGTGGACTGGAACCAAATTAGCTCAGTTCTAGTCTCAAACAGAATTCTGGATTGTGTAAGATCAACCCCTGGTCTTATTGCTCTTATGTCTTTTGCTGGGCTAGCTTGGATTGAAAATAGAATTTTGGAATTCTATGCTTCTCTGCTTGTGAACAAGAATAGGCACTATATTCTGTTTACTATTGATGGGAAAAAAAGAAAAGTGAGATCATCTCAATTTGAAGCTGCCATTGGTGCCTCAAGTCCCTTACTGAATAGAACCAGAATTCATAACAGAATGTTTTCTGGCAATAGCTGGAGGCAGGTGGTGAAGAGAAACGCGGTATGCTACGCTAGCACAAAAAAAATCTACCACATAACCAGAAAGCTACTAGCAAGAAGGGGATTATAGATTACATTACCACTAGACGCGCAGTTGCGGAATCCTTCAGGCGTCGATGCAGTGGATCGTCCTTGCCGCAATCGTTGCGTCGATGGAGTGGATCGTTCTTGCCTCGCTGTGGATCGTCCTCCCATGCCGCATTCACAGCAGCGTCACCGCAGTAGTCCACACGTCCGGGGATGGAACGCCGTGCGTCGGTGTGCAAGCACCTGGTCGCTCGGCAGGGGTAGCGAGAGGAGGAGGCTAGGGTTTCGGGTGAAACACTTCTAAACTGTGGAAAGCACCCACTGCGCCCACCCTCCTCTACTCCTTATATAGCCACGAGATGAAACCCTAAACCAGGGCCCATAAGTGTGCTAAGCCCACGAGGTCCATTAATTACGTATCCAATCCAAATTAATGTGTCCCAGCCCATTAAGTGTGTGACCCTGCAGGTTCACGTACGTTTGGACATGGATTCGGAAAACTCCTTTTCAATCCAATAGTTGGTAGCGACTCCTTGCAAAACTTGCCAACTCCCAAACATACTATGATCAAATCAGACAAAACCTATCAAAAGTACTCATGTAATAACCCATTTGCCAAGTATATGAAGATTGAACTCAAGGCGAGAAGCATGTCATCCTTTGATGACTCAATCCATCTCTCGTATCCGTGATATATTAATAAGTTGTGATTGACTCCTCAATCACGGCATGGCCATGCACTTTCTTAATCATATCACACGAGTGGCCTTGTCATATATCTCCGCTTCATTGGAGTGGCAAATTCCATCTTGACTGCTCACTTCCCTTTGCAAGTTTTATAGTAAACATGAAAGCTACCTTTATAACTATCCGGTTAGGAAGTAGTGTTTGATAGCCCAAAGGAAAACTATTACACATGTAGGGAATATGACAATATCAGGTCTAAGGATCATACATCTACTATGTATGAGATACACTGATGATACATAAGAATGTAACATTCTCGCAGTGTCCCATGGCGGGTCTATCTAACCCATGTTCTTCAACATGCGTCCACCATGTATAGATGATATCTCCATATCCCATGATCTATGAAGCATGATCATCGATCACTACATGTGCTGATCTATTCATCGTTGTCCTATACGATGATATCCGATCAGAGATATTTATCGAATTACATCAATAAGTAAAGAGCTTCATAAGCAAGTCACATACTTGTTGATCAATACAATGATATACATTCATCGGACCAATAATCATATTATTATTCATAAACATAGTCATGTTACAATTATCTAAATGATTGCCTCAAGGGCATAACACTAACAGGTGGGTGATATGCCAGATTTGCAAATATCAGCCCACATTTACAGAAACATCAACAAGGCTGTGTTTAATGCAAATAGGGTTAAATGTTTGTCTGCTGAGGCCAAAGCTCTGCTCCTGATACTTAGGCATACAATTTACCCTAAGACTGGATACAAAGAGGGAGTAACTCCATGTCTTGCTTGGCTGCTACATTTGATTTTGTCAAGACAACCCATTGATCTGACAGATTACATTTTTAGAGAAATGGAAGAAGCCATTTGCAGAAAAATGGGCAGCCCTCTTCCTTTTGCCATGCAGATCACTCAAATGCTATTGGCTCAAGGAATCATCTCCCAGCAGGAAATGAATAGGGACTTGAATTGTCGACCTAAACAATACAAGATGCCTAAGCCAACAACTGATGCAGAAAGGCCATTCAAACTTTCTACTCCTCCACTTCCAGAAATACATGAGCCGAGTACTCAAGAAGGTACTGAGATAAATGCCAGTTCAGATGATGATGGCAGAGCTCCAAGTCTCAGTTATCATACTCAAGAACATTTTTCTCCAGCCCATCCACATACACCTACAGAAGTTTTGGGCTATGGCTCTGAGAGTCTGAGTCATCAGATTTTTGGACAGCATGAAGGCACTGAGATTCTTGTCAGCTCTAAATCTCATCATGAAGATGAAGAAATACACAAATTGCAAGAACTAACAGCTGCAGCTAGGTTCATGGAGGCTCAAAGATTTCCATCAGCAACCCATGAGCATGAAGCAGGTGGTTCTAGGCCACCTCAGGGACATATGCCAACCTTTACTCAGCAATCTTCTGAGGACTCTCACCATTCACATCACTATGAATTTGCTGAGCCTGAATTTTCTCATGACTATGGTCAGCAACCATCTTGGTGGGACTTACAGCCAGGTTGGTTCACATCTTTTGAGCAACAATACAATTCTGATCTCAGACTTGCTCAAGAAAGTTTTGAAGAAAGAAGGTAGGTAGCCCAGAGACATAGTGAGCAAATGACAGCTATTCATCAATAGCAGGAGATGATGCAAAAGATCTATTAAGACCAAGCAAATCTCAGGGATGAAACTTATAAGAGGTTTGATATGATCAGAGGAAATCAATGGGATCTGAGGAAGTGGATAGGTGAAATTAAGACTGAACAAGTGGTGGTCAAAGACAGATTGTATGATCTCAACAAAAAGCAGAATGTCCAAGGTGCCAAAATTGACTAGTTTTCTCAAACTGTTTACAAAAACTTTGACAAAACCGGCGACTACTTGGACTGGCAAGGGGATGTGCTTGAATATCTTAGGGACTACTCTCAAGATGCAAGAAACAACTTAGTCTCTAATAAGGAGCAAATAGCACAACTCTTGTTGGATAAGTCTGATGAGACTCAAGAGCTGATCAGAGATGTCCAGCATGATTTCAGTGAACTCACGTTCAATCCTCAGCCTGGTGATCCTGATTATCCTAGTTACCATGATCAAGCAATGGCTACTCCACACTCTGACATTGACCAAGAGCAATCATCTCCTTCTGTTCCAAGAAGAAGCACAAGTTCCAGGATGGCAAGTATACTGAAAAGGACTTTTTCAAAGCACAAGAAGTAACCTTTTTGTGAAATCATGTGCTGAAAAATTGGCTTAGTAATGAAATTGGCTTTGCAAAGTGGTTGTGATTATGGCATGTGTGGTGCTTGCATGTGCTATGTCTGATGACTATTTGATATGCTGGTGATAGCATGATATTGGTTTTGCTTGATGCAATGCGCTCGTGTGAGGTTTTGCATGGACTGATGTTGAGTCAAGTCGTGGACTTGTGCTCGGAATTGTTTCTTGTTTATTCATGTGCAGGTGTTGCTTGAGGGCGAACATGGTCGATGACGGGACCGGAACTAGGTTCATGGAGGCGAGGTTGGGACTAGATTCAGAGAGGAATCGAGGTCTTGGTGGTCAAGGATGTCATGCGGAACGTTCGGGCTAGAGAACATGCACATGGAGGCTGGTTAGTCACGTATTTATAGCATGTGGGCTGTACATACGTGCAAGAGTTCTTTTTGGCCAGTTTGGGCCAGGTTGAGATGTATACAAACTCTTTCCATGTTGGAAGTGGAGTTGTATTCAATCTTTTTATGTTTGCTCAGTATAAATAGGGGGAGGTGTCTCCTGTTTATTTTGAGCGCTGAGTTTTCTTTTAGGGTTGTACTCTTTTGTTTAGAGTGCTGTAGATAAAAAAAAAAGATCGATTTCTTTACGGCTAAAGAGTTCCCTGCGGCTCGAAGGCTTCCGAGCGGCTGAAAAACCTTCACGTACCTGAAGGTCTCCACGACAGAGCGTTTGTTCTTGGCGCTTGATTGCTCCTGGCGGCCGCAGCAAGTGAAGGAAAACCGTGTGCTACAGTAAACATCGTTGCTTTGGTACTTTGCCACAGTATTCGCGGTATACTGTTCAAGCATGATGTGCTGCGGTATTTGATTCTATTTGCCCGGTTTTGTTTTTATAGTTTGATTCATTGTCTCTCTTGTTTCAACAAGTTTAATATTGATTTGATCTATACAAAACCTTCCTAGAGTATCAACTTAGAGTTCCTAAAAGTTTCATTGGTTAATCTTTTGTAGATTGTGATTTATCACGAAATTGGGGTTTGGTCTGTTCTCGTCATAATCTGTCACAGCATGCTTGCGAGGTTAATAACTTTTGATTCGTAGGTCCGATCGAGTTGATTCTTGCTGGGTTAGATTCATAATTGAATCTAGTTTCTTCAGTTAAAATTTCACACTAATCCAACGGTGGGATCTTCAGTTAATCGCATTGTTTGAGTTTGGTCCGTAACTAGTTTGATTTGGTCCGTAGCTAGTTTGATTTGGTCCGTCGTTGTTAGATCGGTTTTCGTTTCAGTCGTCTTGCATAGAATATAACTCCAGATCCATAAGTCCGATTGAGTTCATTCTTTTTGTGTTAGCTTCGGAATTGAATCTAGTTTCTACAGTTAAAATTTCATATCTATCTAACGGTTAGATCTTCAGAAATCTTAGTTTTAGTGAACATATGTCAGGCTGTCTCGTTTGGTCCGGCGTGAATTGATTTGGTTTTGCTACAGTAGAAATTTGGTCCGTAGTACATGTGAAAATTTGGTCTGGCACGAAATTTGGTCCGTTGTACATGTGAAAATTTGGTCAGCACGAAGTTTGGTCCGAGTACAAGTAAAAGTTTGGTCCGACGCAATAAGGTTTCATTGAGTACAAATTAAGCGATCTAAGTTTGTTTGGGGTGTTTCAAAATCACAAAATTTTATTTTAGCTTCGCGCAATCATTCACCCTCTCGATTGCTAGATCAGTATATTTCTCTCCTACAAGTGGTATCGAGCAAAGTTTTTCTAATTAATCTTAACCGTGATTAGAAATCATAGCAATGGATAGATATTCGACAAAACCTTGTGTTTTCGATGGAGTTGATTTTCGATTTTGGAAGGCCAAGATGGAGGCATACATTCAAGCTCGTGGCTTTGCAATTTGGGAGAAGGTCTACAAACCATATGAAGTGCCCGAGAACGACAACGTCAATGACGCCAATCGCGCACATGTTGAAGCAAGCAAAGAAGGCGCGCAACTTGATCATCCAGGGCTTGGGACGCAGCGATTTCGACCGAGTGGTTCATCTTCGATCCGCATATGAGGTATGGAAATCTCTTTGTGACTATCATGAAGGATCAAACATCACAAAGAGGTTCGCCAAGATATTTACAAAAAGAATATATGCGTTCGAGATGAAACACCGTGAGTCTCAGATGACTTTTTGCACGCTTTAATAAAATTCTTAGCAATTTACGTCTTTGTTGGGGTTAGCTATGACGATGTCGCTAATGCTAGACAAATGCTTAGTGCTTTGGACATGTCGAGTGTGGGAGATGAAGGTAACATCTATACAAGAATCTACTATCATGAGCACACTCACATTAGATGTTCTTTACTCTAAGTTGAAGACTCATGAATTAGATGTTCTTGCTAGGAAAGGTAATTCTAAATCAATTGCTTTGATCTCTAACCCTAACATGTCAAATGTTAATTCTTCTTCTAGCTTTGCTTTGTCCTCCTTGTCGCCTTTAACAGATGAACAAATTGAAGAATTTCTCAAGAAGATTTGGCACTACTCTCTTCTCGCTTTAATAAAGCTTTGCGAATATCGAATGAGAAAGAGAGTAGGAGGTGGTCCTCCTAGGTGCTACGAGTGTGGCGATCTCAACCACATTCGTCCGAATTGTCCAAAAATTTCTGTAAAAATTCAAAAGAAGAAAAGGACAGAGGAACGACAAGAAGAAAGCTTTTCCAAGCAAAGACAATAAGAAAAGAAGTTTTCGAACCGCAAAGTTGTCCACCGAGTTCTTTCCGCTCTTGAACAAGTCAATTTGAGCGATGTAGACTCGGAAGTAGTGAAGAAGACACAACAACGCCAACCAAGCGTGAACTTACTTGGTTTGTGTCTTATGGCAAGAAGTGATGAAAGCCTTCATCAAGATGACCACGACAAATGACTTCAATGAGGTAGAGCCTTCTTATGATGAATTAGCCATAGCTGTTGCTCGTCTTGGTAAATTGCTTGATAAATGCGACAAGAAAATCAAGAAACATGATTTTATTGTTGAATCATTGAATCTTTGAAATTGCTAGACTTAAATCTTTGATTCTCGATGATGATGCTTGCAAATCATGTGACTTAATTTACAATGAGCTCACTTTGCTTAGGAAAAACATGCTTCCTTGATTGAGCAAAATAAGAAAAATGAGAAACATGTTAGACATGCTAGCTGTTTCACTGATGATTTGCATGAGTCAATTTCTTGTTCTAAATGTTCAATTCTTGAATTGAAATTGAAAGATGCAAATGCTAGAGTTTCTCAAATGATTAATGATCTGCTCACTCATGAGGTTCTTTCATGCTCAAATTGTCGCAAGCAAAAGGCTAAAGTGGACGCTCCATGCAATAATTGTTTAACTCTTGCTAAGAAGGTTGATTACTTGCAAAATTCTTTAGAACATTTCACTAATGGCAGGAAAAATTTGAACATGATTGTGGATCAGTCTAAGGTTAGCTCAAACAAGAAAGGTTTAGGTTTTGATCCTTATGCTTCATATGAAACCAAACCACCCATCGTTGTTCGTGCTCTTTGCAATGACAAAATTGAGAGTATTAATGAGCCTAAGAAAATTGTCTTTAAGTCTACTGGAGTTTTATCCTCTACTATGATGAATGCAAATGTTGCTTCTGCTTCTAAAGCTAGACATCGTGTTAAGTACATTTGCACTCATTGTGGTAGAGATGGACATTTAGTAGATTTTTGCTTTAGACTAGCTAAACAACAAAAGAAAGAAAAGGCTAAGGCTAGGTCTAATCTCGCATGTGCACGCTTTGCTTCTCATTATGTGCCTAGAGTGATGCAAACACCTTTGTTGCTAAAAACACGGAAAGTGCAAATTTGATTTTGTGCATATGAATACTCGATTGTGCCTCTTCACAGCGCGCAGTGTGTCTCAAGATCGATTCCTAAACATCTCATTTTTAACCCCAAGATCGAGGCCTCGACATTTTCTCGCTTCTATGTAGGCTTCTCGCGAGGAAGGAGAACATATGGCTAGTGGATTCCGGATGCTCACGCCACATGTCCGTAATAAAATTGGTTCTCCTCCTCACTCGTGCATCTCATTTGAAAGTGTAACTTTGGAGATGCTTCTTCAAGCTCAATTGTGGCAAAAGGTACAGCAAGTGTAAATGACAAGTTTATGTTTAAAGATGTGGCTCTTGTTGAAAACCCAAATATAACTTGTCATTCAGATCTCAAATGATTGATGAAGATCTTGAGGTATGCTTTAAGAAAAATGAATGCAAAGTGTTAGATGCTTCAGTGAACTTGTTTTTTGATTTCTCGATTTGGAAGAGTGTTTAAAGTGATTTTGATGTATCACCTTCTTCTAAGCATAGGTGTCTAGTTGCCAATGTTTCTAAAGATTTATTCTTTTGGCATCGTAGGCTTGGTCACGTTGGTTTTGATCATCTAACACGTGTTAGTGGTTTAGACCTCATTCGTGGTTTGCCTAAGCTTAAGGGTGATAGCGAGATAGTATGCTCTTCTTGTAGACATGGTAAAATGATTGCAGGTTCACATCCACCTCTTACTATGGTGATGACAAACGCGCCCGGACAACTACTACATCTTGATACGGTTGGACCTTCTCGAGTTCAGTCTTATGGAGGTAAATGGTACGTTCTTGTGATTGTTGATGATTATTCAAGATACTCTTGGGTTTATTTTATGGCATGTAAAGATGAGGCTTTTAGTCATTTTAGAAGTCTTGTTCTTAGATTATCTATTGATCACCCAGGGTCTCTTAGAGCAATTAGAAGTGATAATGGAACTGAATTTAAAAATTCTTCATTTGATCTCTTTTGTGCTGAAAAAGGAATTGATCATCAATTTTCATCTCCTAGAGTACCTCAACAAAACGGTGTAGTTGAACGGAAAAATAGAACTTTGGTGGAGATGGCTAGGACCATGCTAGACGAATATCAAACTCCTAGAAAGTTTTAATGGCGATATCAAGCGCATGTTATGTTTCAAATCGTGTTTACTTAAGATCAAAATTGGGTAAAACTGCTTATGAACTTCGGTTTGGACATAGGCCTAGCGTTTCTCATTTCAGAGTTTTTGGATGACAATGCTTTGTCTTGAAATCTGGAAATCTTGATAAATTTGAGGCTAGATCGTTGGATGGCATTTTTCTTGGATACCCTGCTCATACACGTGGCTATCGTGTGCTTGTTTTGGAGACTAACAAAATTGTAGAAACTTGTGAAGTTACTTTTGATGAGACTAGTCCAGGCACTAGTCCAAATAATACAGGTACAGGTGCATATGTTCAGGGGGAGAGTATTTTTGTTCATGAGGACGATGATGATGTTGAGGATGAGGTATTGGTTCCTACTTTACAACCAATTGTAGCACCTGTGGCACCTACCGCTACATCACATACAGCTGAGCATCCTCAAGCTACAACCTCATCTGTACATCTTTGAAAATGAAGATGAAGAAGGAGAAGTTTCAAATTACAGCTCCCTTGCATATTCAAAGGAGGCATCCACCGAAGCAGATGATTGAGATTTAAATGAGAGAGTCACCTGTCCTGTGTTTATTGCTTCGATACTCATGCTCATTCTCGCTTTTGTAGCTTCTTTTGAACCCAAAGATATATCTCATGCATTAACCGATTTAATCTTGGATCAATGCCATGCATGAGGAATTAGAGAATTTTGAACGCAATAAAGTCTGAAACTTGTTTCTCCACCTCCTGATTTTAATATTATTGGAACAAGATGGGTTTTCAAAATAAACAAAGTGAGGATGGTGTTGTTGTTAGAAACAAAGCTAGATTGGTTGCTCAAGGTTTTCACAAATTGAAGGTTTAGATTTTGATGAAACCTTTGCTCTGTTGCTAGAATTGAAGCCATTAGAATTCTTTTAGCATTTGCTGCATCTAAAGGTTTTAGATTGTATCAAATGGATGTGAAAAGTGCTTTTCTAAATGGCTATATCAATGAGGAAGTTTATGTTAAGCAACCACCTGGTTTTGAAAATCCAAAGTTTCCAGATCATGTTTACAAATTGTCAAAAGCTTTGTATGGTTTAAAACAAGCCCCTAGAGCATGGTATGATAGGCTAAAAACCTTTTTACTTGAAAAGGGATTTTCAATGGGAAAAGTTGACAAAACTCTCTTTTTACTCAAGCAAGGCAATGATCAATTATTTGTTCAGATTTATGTTGATGATATTATCTTTGGTGGTTCTTCTCATGTTTTAGTGTCTGAGTTTTCAGAAATCATGAAGAAGGAATTTGAGATGAGTATGATGGGTGAATTAACTTACTTTTTGGGACTGCAAATCAAACAAGTAAAGGAAGGTACTTTTGTTCATCAAAGCAAGTACACAAAAGATTTGCTTCGTCGTTTTGGGATGGAAAACTGCAAGCCGATCATGACACCTATGGGAGGTACTTGCACACTTGATCCGGATGAAGATGGTGAGCCGGTTGATCAAAAGGAATATAGAAGCATGATAGGCTCACTTTTGTACCTCACTGCATCAAGGCCGGATATACAATTTGCTGTGTGCTTGTGTGCTCGTTTTCAAGCTTTCCCACGTGCTTCACATCGCCAAGTTGTCTGCTTAATTTTCGTATCTTCATGGTACTCAAGAATTTGGCATATGGCTTTCTCGCTTCCTCATGTATTAGTTTAAGAGCATTTTCGATCTCGACTTTGGAGGTTGTAGAATTGATAGAAAAGTACATCTGGTACATGTCACTTCTTGGGTAATTCTCTTATTGCATGGTCATCTAGAAAACAATCTTCATTGCACAATCAATCATTGAATCAATATGTAGTCTGCTGCTAGTTGTTGTTCTCAAATTCTTTGGATAGTAGCTACACTTAAAGATTATGGGGTTAATTTGGATAGTGTTCCTCTTTATGTGATAACACTAGTGCAATTTGTATTGCTAAAACCCATGCAACATTCTAGAACCAAACATATTGAGATCGATTTCACTTTCTTAGGGATCATGTAGAAAAGGGAAATATTGTGCTTCATCATGTGGATCTTGAACATCAATTGGCGGACATTTTCACAAAACCTTTGTCTTCTTCTCGTTTTGCTTTTATTCGGGAGAACTTGGGGTCGTTCATCCAATGGGTTTGTTTTGAGGGGAGTTTTGAAAACTTTGTAATAGTTTGTAACATACTTTTTATTTTGTGTGTTTCTTAAATGAAAAACAAAAAAAATGAAAAAGTAATGAGCATTGTATTTCATACATCTATGTCATTTGAAGCCATGTTTATGCTACAAGGTCTTTGCAACTTCATATTTATGCATATATGGTGTAGTTTATGTCATGACTATTTAATTGGAATGGCAACTTGAATTAAATCTTGTCATGGTTGAACTTTCTCGACTATCTTGATCCTGCTCAAAAGTGCTAAATATGAAATTTATCAAAATTAAGTGCTAAAGCTCAAAGAGTGATTGTTGATAAATGCAAGATCAAGGTTATGTACTATCACACTTCCTCTTTACGAGACTGCTTATCATTGCACTTTGATATGAACTTGGAAGAGGTTGTGTATGATCGAAACCATGAAACCTTAAGCTTGTGATTGCTTGGCATGGTTGAAAAGTAAGGCTGATGGTGCATATAATTCCTTGCAATTGTTATTGTTGCAATCAATCAATAAACCAGTTTTTTTTTACAAAAGGCATCAATGATTTGCACAAAAATATCAGGTTTTGAGGTAGTTGAGTAAGGGAGATCATGCCATGCAATAAATTGTTAATAGTACTTGATTTCTAGTTATGCTTACTCTACATTGTTTATGTGTAGATTTGAGGGTGCAAGTATTTTTGATAGCATGGCTTGGTGATGAATTTGCAACATTTGTGGATGATATAGAATGCTCATGACAAAAAAAATTATTATCAAACTAATTTTTTTTCTCTCTCTTTTGTATTCTTGATGAATCCATTGTCAAAGGGGGAGAATTTTGCCATTTTGGAGAATTTGGAGGAGATTTTTGGAGAACTTTATACATGCTTTACACATGCACATGTTCTTGTACAAGTGGTATTCAATCATTAACTCACACTTTTCTTACATGCACATGTTCTTGTACAAGTGGTATTCAATCATTTACTCACACTTTTCTTCTTAGGGGGAGATTTTTCTTATTTTCACCTAGGGGAGTTTTTCACTTTGCATATTTGTCAAAGGGGGAGATTTTGTGTTTTTCACTTTGTCTTTTGATTTTAGAACCTTTTAATTTCAAAAACATTTCTTGTGAGATGAATGCCAATGTTCAATTCTAAGTGGTGTTGCCAATGTTTTCATCAAGGGGAGATTGTGAAATCATGTCTTTGAAAAATTGGCTTAGTAATGAAATTGGCTTTGCAAAGTGGTTGTGATTATGGCATGTGTGGTGCTTGCATGTGCTATGTCGATGATTATTTGATATCTTGGTGATAGCATGATATTGGTTTTGCTTGATGCAATGCGCTCGTGTGAGGTTTTGCATGGATCGATGTTGAGTCAAGTCGTGGACTTGTGCTCGAATTGTTTCTTGTTTATTCATGTGCGGTGTTGCTTGAGGCTAACGTGGTCGATGATGGGACCGAACTAGGTTCATGGAGGAACGAAGTTCGGGACTAGATTCAGAGAGGAATCGAGGTCTTGGTGGTCAAGGATGTCATGCGGAACGCTCGGCTAGAGAACATGCACATGGAGGTCGGTTAGTCACGTATTTATAGCATGTGGGTTGTACATACGTGCAAGAGTTCTTTTGGCCGGTTTGGGCCAGTTGAGATGTATACAAACTCTTTCCATGTTGGAAGTGGAGTTGTATTCAATCTTTTATGTTTGCTCAAGATAAATAGGGAGGTGTCTCTGCTTATTTTGAGTACTGAGTTTTCTTTTAGGGTTGTACTCTTTTGTTTAGAGTCAGAACAGACTAGACAAAAAGAAATAAAGATCGATTTCTTTCTGGCTAAAGAGTTCCTCATGGCTCAAGGCTTCCGAAGCGGTGAAAAACCTTCACGCACTGAAGGTCTCCACGACGAGCGCTTGTTCTTGGCGCTTGATTGCTCTGGCCGCAAAGAAGCGAAGGAAAACCGTGTGCTACAAGAAACGTCGTTGCTTTGGTACTTTGCCACAAGATTCGCGGTATCTTTGCTCATGCATGATGTGTCATGTATTTGATTCTATTTGCCCGGTTTTGTTTTTATAGATTGATTCATTGTCTCTCTTGTTTCAACAAGTTTAATATTGATTTGATCTATACAAAACCTTCCTAGAGTATCAACTTAGAGTTCCTAAAAGTTTCATTGGTTAATCTTTTGTAGATTGTGATTTATCACGAAATTGGGGTTTGGTCTGTTCTCGTCATAATCTGTCACAGCATGCTTGCGAGGTTAATAACTTTTGAATCATAGGTCCGATCGAGTTGATTCTTGCTGGGTTAGATTCATAATTGAATCTAGTTTCTTCAGTTAAAATTTCACACTAATCCAACGGTGGGAACTTCGGTTAATCGCATTGTTTGAGTTTGGTCCGTAACTAGTTTGATTTGGTCCGTAGCTAGTTTGATTTGGTCCGTCGTTGTTAGATCGGTTTTCATAGTACATGTGAAAATTTGGTCCGTAGTACATGTGAAAATTTGGTCTGGCACGAAGTTTGGTCCGGAGTACAAGTAAAAGTTTGGTTCGACGCAATAAGGTTTCTGTTGAGTACAAATTAAGCGATCTAAGTTTGTTTGGGGTGTTTCAAAAATCACAAAAATTTTATTTTAGCTTCCGCGCAATCATTCACCCCCCCTCTGATTGCTAGATCAGTATATTTCGATCCTACACTTTTTGGCTATTGATGCCAAAGGGGGAGAAAAATAGAATGAATTAGTTTAAGGGGGAGAAAAATAAAATAGCTTAAGGGGGAGAAGAATAAAATGGTTAAAAGGGGTTAAGATCAGAATAGTTCTCTCTGTAGAGCCTCCTCTCTTAGTAATCTAAGCCTGTTATAGAGAGTTTGTTATAAGAAAACTCAAGTCTTTTATGAACTTTGCTTTATGCATATGCTTCTCTTTTTGATCTATTGATATATGTTTCATTTTATCTGAAAAACCTCTTCTGAATGATTCTGATATTGCTTCATGTGTTCAAATGAATTTCATCTCATGCATTCATTCAAGGGGAGTATAAAATACTTGAGTCATTTAAACATTATCTGTTCTATCAGGCTAACTTTAATCTGCAGGAAAAGTAATCCTTTCATAACACCAAAAAGGGGAAGATTGAGAGCATCTAGGCTCCCTATTTTTGTCAATTATGCTTACTATGTAGGTTTTGGTGTTGATGATCAAAAAGTATACTAAGTAAAAAGCCGGCAATAGTCAGATTTGAAGATCAAGGCTAAGGTATTTGTTTCTAGTTTCAGCTTGGGAGTTGATTCAAGCCATATAGCTAGAATCACCGTACTATTAAGAGGGATTATACATAAGAAATGATCTTGGTTCATATGCAAAATCACTAAGATTGCTTGGAGCACAGGACTTCTCATGTTTCTCATTCAAAATCCAAATCTTCTCTGTTTAAGCCAAAAAGAATTCTATCTCTGACCAAACATCTTATTAGGCGCTCAAAATTTTCTAAGTTCAAAACTTTAACCGAGCGCACACCATGTACGTCGGATCGACTTTTTCAGTCCGGCGCTAAGAGTTCTCTTCACTGATCGTATTCCATGTACGCCGGATCGACTTTTTCAGTCCGGCATTCAGAACTCTTCTTTGATTCTTTTCAACCGAGCGTACACCGTTCACGTCGGACCAATCCAAATTCTTCCTTAAATTTAGTTCAGCATAAGTTATATATTCACTCTAAAATAATATCCTAGACTGTGTTAAGAATTATTTTGCTCAAATCTTAACCAGAAATATGATGTTTGCTGCTAACTAGAATTCTATGTGTACACCGGACCAACTTTTTCGGTCAGGCGAAACATACTTCACTCAGATAAAAACCAGCTATTTTCTCATGTACGCCGGACCAACTTTTTCCGGTCCGGCGCAAACGTTGTTCACTGTGGAATATAAAGATCCAGATACCCTCATGATCGGCCCGGATACATCTGGGGAATAAGCCCAAGAGGAAGGCCTAGGAAGATATCCCCCGCACTAGGCCCTATTGCCGTGCGCCAGGGGGTACATCCCATAGATAGTTGAGCATATATTTGGATGTAAAAGATATTGTTGTAATCCGAGTCATTTATAAGGAAGGTAAAGATGTAAGCTCTATCCTGTAACCGACTAGAATCTTGTAAACCGATCAGGATCTCCTAACTGATCAAGACTCTATAAGCCTTACCACCCCCATTATATAAGGGAGAGGGCAGGCATCAACATAGGGATCAAGCCATAGAGCATAGCACAGCTCATATCGCCCAGAGCACATCATGCTTTGAGCAATCTTAGATCCATATACACAGCAATCTAATCCCAGCGCACAGGACTAGGGTATTATCTCCTCCGTGAGAGCCTGAACCTGTATAATCCCTTGTCTTGTGTGACCATTGAGTTTGAGATCTGGCGCCTGCCCCATAATTTCATTGCCAACTACAAAAGTCGACAGTTGGCGCGCCAGGTAGGGGAAGCGCTAACATCTTTTCCAACAGGCTCGATGGCAACAATCGGCGGGATCACCGTCACTTTCGCCTCCAGCCAAGCTTTTCGCTTCAGAAGCATGGACTTCGTCGCGGATAAGCACGGAGAACTGGTCAGCCTAAACTTGAACCAGATCCAATCTGATAAAAATCAGGCCGATCTATCTCAGGTACGTCACTCTGCCTTAGCCGTCAAACCAATCGGCTTTGCAGGGAGTTACTATGATCTTCGCGACATCTTTGCCATAGAAGAACAGAAGACCGACCTCCAACGCTAGCAAGAGGATCAGGAAGCTACGGAGGAAGATCGACCGCCCCGTAGAGGGAAGGAGGCACAGTCGCTTCGGTCTCGCGGCCGCCATGTCCGAGAGGACATCCTGCAATCCAGGTTGGGAGACCAAGTTGTCTTCCATACGCCACAGCAGAACGTCGTCGCCTCCAAGACGCTACTCGATACGATGGATCCAATGATTGCGGTTGACAGCCCGGCAGCCCCGATCGAGCTCAAATCAAGGCCATGGTGACGACGGCGGCAATTCAACAGAATCAAGAAGGGCCGGATAGGGAAGCGCGTTCCCGCTCCCACACAGCCACGCGTGTTGCTAGAAGTCGGATGGCAACCAATTGGAGTACCGGCAGTCGGCGCCTCACATCACCAGTCGGAGACGCACGTCGCATCCTCAATCGCGACCTTCGCCAAGATATCACCGCCAGACGACAATAGCGGGATGAGGAAGAACGATGCGGGCGCTGCGATGACTGAGCGTTTTGGCACCGACTATGATCGATGAAGCGATCGAAGATACGACGACAGGGACGACCATAGAGACCGTCATCGCCGGGGCCGGAACGACGACGAGCGCCGAGTCATGGACTCGCCACGCCGAACTCCACCCCGACGCAGTGACGACAATCGCCGCGCAGGGGCTTGCCGCACCGCTCTCCCCCTCATCATGAAGAAAGATCCATCGACGGGATTCGAGCATTCGCTCCTCGGCTGCGCCGAGTGGTATGGCCTGAAGGTTTCAACCCTAAAGGCATTGTCAAGTTTGACGGTGAGCGAGATCCGGAAGCTTGGTTGCAGGTATACGCCCTAGCGGTCAAAGCGGCCGGAGGTAACCAGAATGTGATGGCAAATTACCTGCCAGTCAACCTTACCCCCTCGACTCAAGCATGGCTCACGGGCCTCCTTGCAAACTCGGTGGACTCCTGGAGCGATCTCTGGGATCAATTCATTGCTAACTTCCAAGGAACCTACGAGAGGCCTGGCACTCTGTGGGACCTGTACCAGTTGCACCAGAAGAAGGACGAGACGCTGAGGGATTTCATCCGGCGTTTCATGCAAAAGAAGAACACCATCAGAGACGTATCTGAAAGCCGTGGTGGTGGCAGCCTTCCAGAAAGGGGTAAGTGATCCTGAACTAATTAAGAAAATGTCCAGGAAACCCCCGACCTCCGTGAAGGAGATGTTCGCACTGGCCGACCGCTACGCCACGGCCTTAGACGCCCTGGCCGAGCGCCAGGAAGATCGCCCACATCAAAAGAACAAGGGCGACAAGCCCAAGTCCTCCAAGCACAAAGACAGGAAGCGAAAGGGCGAAGAATTAGTCGTAGTGGCTGAGCGCGTCCGGCCCCGAGCCATGCGGAGGGAAGGACCTGATTACAGCACCGTCATGGAAGCAATCTGTCCTTTCCATCCTAAGGGAAAGCATGCCGCTAAGGACTGCTTCACCTTGAAGCGTTTTGCGGGGGAGAGCAACAAGCAGCCGGCTCCAGCAAAGGACGAGGTGGCAAAGAAGAAAGACCTTCCAAATGAAGACGATTTTCAAGAGCCCGAGCACGAGTTGAACTATATATACGGGGGCTCTACCAGATACGAGTCCAAGCGGAAGCAAAAGCTTACTGCTCGGGAGATCAATGCGGTGGAACCAGCAGCCCCCCAATATCTGAAGTGGACCGAGGTACCAATCACCTTCGACCGAACGGATCACCCCAACCGGGTTCTACATCTGGGTAAGTTCCCTCTAGTGCTCGACCCTGTTATCCGCAGCGTGAAGCTCAAGAAGGTCCAAATCGATGGAGGAAGTGGACTCAACGTCTTGATATCCAAAACTTTCAACGACATGAACAATCCCCTCTCCGAGCTTAGACCGAGCACTCAGCCGTTCCATGGTGTGATTCCTGGAGCATCCTCACTCCCACTCGGACGGATTTCTTTGCCCGTCACCTTCGGCACCAAGGACAACTATCGGACCGAGTACATAAATTTTGAGGTGGCCGATTTCGAGATGGCGTATCACGCTATCTTGGGAAGACCCGGACTAGCTCGATTCATGGCTATCCCGTACTACGCCTACTTGATGATGAAAATGCCAGGACCAAGAAGCGTCATCACGGTTCGCAGTGACGTCAAGCGGTCCCTGGAGTGCGACCAGGAGAACCATGAACTCGCCGAGCTGAGGGAAGGAGCCGATGAGAGAAGGGAGATCAGCAAGCGATGCCACGATGCAGAAGAGGAGATATCCCGTCCAAAAAGCAGGCCACATCAGGTATGAAACCTGGGAAGGAACCAAGAGAATCATTCTTGACCCGTTCGATTCAACTAAGACGACGCTGATCGGGACAGGGCTCGAGGACAAATAGGAAAACGAGCTCGTCACCTTCCTCCAAGCCAACAAGGACATCTTCGCGTGGAAACCATCCGACATGCCGGGTGTCCCCAGGGTGGTGATCGAGCATTCTCTGCACGTCAACGAAAGTGCGAAGCCAATCAAGCAAAGGCTTCGGCGGTTCGCTCCAGATTGCCGGAACGCCATCAAACAGGAAATCACCAAGCTTTTATCCGCAGACTTTATAAAAGAAGTGTATCATCCAGATTGGCTGGCAAAACCTGTACTAGTTCAAGAAAAGAATAAAACTAGGGCTTGTGCGTTGACTATACCGATCTCAACAAAGCCTATCCGAAGGATCCTTTCGGGTTACCTCGGATTGATCAAGTAGTTGATTCAACTGCCGGGTGCGAGATCCTAAGTTTCCTCGATGCCTACTCAGGGTACTACCAGATTCGCCTAAAGGCGGAGGATCATATCAAGACTTCGTTCATCACGCCATTCGTGGCCTTTTGCTATACCACAATAGCATTCGGGTTGAAAAACGCTGGAGCGACGTATCAACGCGCGATACAGCGGTGTTTTCACGCCCAACTTGGACGAAATGTGGAGGCGTACGTGGACGACGTCGTGGTGAAGACTTGGGAAAGGAAGGACCTCATCACCGACCTAACCGAGACATTCTAGAGTCTAAGGGCCTTTAGCATGAAGCTTAATCCCGAGAAGTGTGTTTTCGGAGTTTCTTCGGGAAAACTGCTCGGGTTTATCATATCACAACGAGGCATTGAGGCCAACCCAGAGAAGATCAGGGCCATATCGAATATGGAACCGCCAACTTGCCAAAAGGACGTCCAGAAGCTCACAGGATGCATGGCCGCACTCAGCAGGTTTATTTTTCGGCTAGGTATGCGAGGTATGCCATTCTTTAAACTCCTTAAGAAGCAGGACAAGTTCCGATGGACTCCAGAGGCACAACAGGCGTTCGAAGATTTGAAGACCTTCTTGACGACGCCCCCGGTTTTGGTTTCACCGATGCCAGAAGAACCTTTGTTACTTTACATCGCGGCAACAACTCATGTAGTTAGCGCTGCAATCATCGTCGAATGAGAAGGATCAGGCCATGTGCAGAAGATCCAACACCCGGTCTACTTCGTCAGCGAGGTTCTGAGCGAGTCTAAGGTGCGGTATCCACAAGTACAGAAATTATTATATGTCAGACTCTAACATCTCGCAAGCTCCAGCACTACTTCCAAGAGCATACTGTTTCGGTGATCACCTCCTTCCCAATAGGAGATATACTTCATAATCAGGAAGCCACTGGGAGAATTGCAAAATGGGCCGTCGAGCTCGGAGCCTTTGACATCATGTTCAGGCCTCGCACAGCCATCAAGTCTCAAGCACTTGCCGACTTCACCGCTGAGTGGACAGAACTTCAAAGCCTGGTGGTCACCAAGGAACTCGAGTATTGGACCATGTACTTCGATGGCTCCCTCATGCTCAGCGGCGCGGGGGCTGGTATAGTGCTCATATCGTGGAACGGTTAAGGTACGTTCTCCAAATTCTTTTCCCTGCATCAAACAACGCCACTGAGTACGAAGCACTCATCCATGGGCTCAGTATCGCCATATCACATGGAATCCAACGACTGGCGGTTCGCGGGGACTCAATGCTTGTGGTCAATCAAGTGCAAAAAGTGTGGTCCTGTATTGAAGACAACATGGCTGCCTATTGCCAAGAAGTACGCAAGCTGGAAGGTAACTTCGACGGCCTGGAACATATTCACGTGCTCCGCCGAGATAATGAAGCGGCCGACGAACTAGCGAAGATGGGATCCTGCCGATCTACAGTGCCCATGGGAATATTCGTCGAAGAAATTCACAAGCCCACGATTAGCACTCGATCGAGTGCGGACACCCCAGCCGGGAAGAGCGCAGAAGTAGAAGTCTTAGTCATTACTCCTAACTGGACAGCCCTGTATCTGGACTATTTGAAGAAGGATGAGCTACCCGAAGACCGAGTACAAGCTGAACGAGTGATGCGCCGAAGCAAGAGCTTTGTGGTGATCAAGGAAGAACTCTATCGCAAGAGTTCCTCGGGAGTACTACGACGGTGCATATCGGAACAAGAAGGGAGAGAACTTCTCAAGGAAATCCACTCGGGAGTGTGTGGGAATCATGCGACGTCATCAACTTTGGTCGGCAAGGCTTATCGCCAAGGATTTTTTTGGCCGACTGCCGTTACCGACGCAGAGGACATCGTCCGGACATGCGAAGGATGTCAGTTCTTTGCACGGCAGATGAACAAACCGGGATAGGAACTACAAACCATCTCAATCACCTGGCCTTTCGTGGTCTGGGGGCTTGAAATGGTAGGACCTTTAAAGAAGGCACAAGGCGGTTACACACATCTCTTCGTGTCCGTTGATAATTTCACCAAATGGGTGGAGGCCAAGCTGGTCGCAACAATAACAGTGGCAAAAGCCAAAGAATTCTTCAATGAAATCGTGGTTAGATTCGGTGTCCCAAACCGAATCATCACGGACAACGGCACCCAATTCAGGAGCGGTGTATTTCAAGACTGGTGCGACGAACTCGGAATAAAGATCTGTTTTGCATCAGTAGCGCACCCCCGGAGCTACGAAGAAGTCGCCTCGAAAGAAAGTCGGCTAGAAGACCTCGACCGACTGGAAGAAGCCAGGGACATCGCAACAATTCAATCGGCAAAGTATCTCCAAGGCCTACGACGCTATCACGGTCGCAATGTGAGGAGCCGCGCATTCTCCAAAGGAGATCTGGTCCTTAGAAAGAATCAGAAACGCGAGCATAAGCTCTCCCCAAGCTGGGAAGGCCCTTACATCATCGATGAGGTGGTACGCCCTGGGGCTTACAAGCTCAAGCGAGAAGACGGCGCGGGAGTCAGCAACACTTGGAACATAGAACAGCTATGTCATTTCTTCGCCTAAGCTTTGTAAATCAAATTGTTCCATTATGAATGAAAGAGTCGATATTCAAAGTTATTTTTTACATAATCTTTTCGATATCTAGGTGTCCGAATGCTTCGCCCCTACGATCTTAAGACTCTGAGACATGTGTTACAAACCATGCCTCAGAGCCTGGGAGCTGGACTAGTTGGGCGCAATATGTCGAAACCACCCAAGCAAAGATGCACATCCAAAAGAATTGCACAAGAACAGGAAAATGCTTTTATATACATTCAATTCACAGGTCTAAGGTTTCGACAATAGACAAAGAAGTGTCCTTAACCTCCTCCCAGAGCTCGGCGGCCCGGTCCTCATCTACGTTGCAGGCGAAGCCTTCCTTAATGGCCTCAAGATCCACTCGGGGATAAAGCGACTTGGTGATCGCCAAAGCCTGGCTAGCACCATTCGACGCTGTTTCCTTCAAGAGATTCTTGAGCATCTCGGGGGCTTCCTTCAGCCGAGAGATGACCTGGTCCCTGCTGAGTGACCTCTCGCCCCCAGGATGAAGCGAACTCAGCAGCGCTTCGGAGGCCTCTTGAAGCTTAGAACAAGACGCCTCGAGGGCTTCGACCCTCTCATTGAAGACGGCGTACTGCGCCCGCGTCTTGAACTTGTAATCTGTGGAACAAAACATTAGAAAAGGTAATGAAGACAGGGTAGGCCAAGCCACTGGAGTTACCTTCAAGCCCCTTCTCCGATTTCGTTCTGGAGTCCTCCGCGGTTTTGAGCTGCCCTTGGAGCTTCGCGACGGCGAAATCCCGAGCTGATATGAATAAAAGAGGATCAAGAAACTGGATGATTGGATAGAAGCGCGGGGTGGCCCAGGGAATAGCTACCTCGAAGGGAGCCAACGACGTCCAGCCTCTCTTGGCGCAAAGCCTTCTGCTCCTCTCATGACGCATGGACCTCGGACCGAAGAGATCACAGCTCGGCCGCATGCCCGGCCTTGATACATTCAAATTCGGCCAGATATTCCTGGCCCATCCGGATTTCAGGGAGCATCTTCCGGAAGTATTCAGCTTTCTTTTCAAAGCGCTCCCCCATTTTCTGTAATCGTCACAGGAAAAAGTAACTACATGGTGAACGGCGGAAGCAGGAAGATAGCAAGTGCAGAGGAGTGCTTACCCGGGCCGCGCTCGCGCAAGCCGCAGCGTGATCGTAAATGCTATTCATCTCCTTCTCCTCCTCCTCCGGATCATCCAAGAGCTTCATGCCTTCCTCCTCATCAACCCACGCAGTTTGCGTTATGAGCCGGGGGCGAGCGGGGGTCGGCGGAACTCGGAGGATCTCCTCGATCTCGGGGGACGGTCGGGAAATCGGCTCCGGAGCAGCAGGGCTCAATTCCGAGGCCGAAGAAGTCAGAGATGGCGCCAGGGGCCCAGAGGGCACTTCAGTGTCCCCGGATGTGGGGGGCACTTCGGTGTCCCCGGACGCGGCCTCCACGCCCGAAGCCCAAACCTCCGGAGGTTCGACCTCCACGGGGGCCCCAGATGGTGACCCGACAAGAATATCAAGCGAAGGATCCCTACGAGAAGAACTATCAGCGAGCTATTGGAACGAGTCGAATAAAAGTTGACGGGGTAACTAACCTGTCGGACTTCCTCATTTTCATCGGAGGCTTCTTCCGAGCAGCCGGGCCGCTCCCAAAGGGACCACTCGGCACCCGGGGCCCCTCTCGAACACTTGAGTCCTTTGGCGATGGACTCGGCTGAGCCTCAGTGTAACATCCCAAAAATTCGTCTAAATATTATTTTATTGTCATTTGTGCATTTTATGTTTTTCTGGAATTTATTCGGATTTTTCTAGATTTATTTGAATTAATTTTAAATTAAGTATATTGGTCCTTTGTCCAAAACTATTTAAATTTATGCAAAGTTAAAATAAAGTTTTGCCAAAAATATTTTATTTGAGTCCAGAATATCTCAAAGTATTTTTGAGAATTTTCTTCGAATTTTCCTGATTATTTTATTGCCTGAAACAAATCAAATGATTTTCTATAATTATTTTAAATGAAAAATCCTTTAAAAGTCTCGTGAACAGTATCGAGCCGGCCCGCGAACTGTGTGGCCCAAGTCAGCCCGCGCGGCCCGTTAGTCGCCGAAACACTAACCCTAATTTGCCGATCGTTGGATTGAGATCCAACGGCCCGCCGCCACGCCGCTCGCCGCCGCAGCTGTCGGATGAAGGCGCGTGGACGCCCGGATGAAGCCGCCACCTCTCTCGATCGCCACTGGAGTCCGCCGCCACGACAACCGACTCAGATTTCCAGCAGCTGCGACGCCCCCGAAGCGCTATTTAAAGCACCGACGCGGGCGCTGAAATCCCCACCTCGTGCCGCGTGTTTTCCGCAACTCCCGAGCCTTGTGCCGCCGTCGTCTGTGCGTGGGAGCTCGCTGAAGTTGAAGGAGGTAGCCGCTGCGATTTTTGCCCGAGCTCGTCGCCGTTCAGTCTAGTCCGCCGCTTTGAAGACCAGATCCGAGACCCCCGTACCACGCCGCATCGGATCCGTGAAGCAGTGTCGCCGTTTCATCGCCGTTGCGCCGTCGTTGGAGTCATCATCTCCAAGTCCGGCGAAGAAGCGCCGCCGTGCCGCCATCGCTGTGTTAAAGCCTCGGGAGCCGTCAGATCTTCGGCGAAGGGTGAAGATCGTGCCACGTCGTCGCGTAAACAGTGAACCCCTCCGGTAAGCGTTAGCTGTTAGATCAGAGTGGGCGGTCGGGATCTAGCCACGTAGCTTTAGATCGGTAGCCATCAGATGCATTCTGTTCGGTAGATTTTGCGCCGCAGGGAGGGGCCAATCGGGCGCGGGCGAGTGTTGGCTCGCTCTGCGAAGCGCCGTGGACCAGAGGCAGTCCCGTGGACCGAGTCCATGGACTAAGGCCACGTGTCACGCGTCGTTTAGTCCAGGCCAGGGCTGACGTCAGCATGACGCAGTTAATCGGTTTTTCAATTTAAAAATAATTCGGTTAATTCTGATTTTCTAATTTCTGTAATTTCAGTATTTATTCAAACTTCAAAAGGCTATAAATTTTGCATCTTAACTCGGATTTTAGTGATTCAAATTTCTAAAAATTTGTAAAACTGAGATCTATTTAATGGTGAATTTTAATTGATTTTTGGAGTTCATTTGCTCTCTGTTTTGGTATTTATTTGCTTTTCTCCTTCGGTATGCGTAGACGTTGAATTGTGCGACTTGGAGGAAGATCCAAAGAACTCAAGAGCAAGCTCCGATCAAGATCAGACCTATTCCAAAGCAAGTTATGCTTTGATCATGTTGAACCCATGTTTGTAAAATTGCTTTAATTGTTTTACCCTATTGCATATTATTTCAAGTATATAGTTGTTTCAAATTAAATTGGGCTTAGCTATTATACCAAATTGATCTATACCCTACTTTGTCATCGTATGCCATGATCTATTGTCACCCTAGTTTGGTTCAATATAGTTGGTTAGTAATGATAATCAACATGGGATGGTTAGACCGTATTAGTTGCTTAGCCATGCCACGTCATCACATGTGTTGGAATCATTAATAATTAATCTTGATTAATGGAATATGGAACAATGTTATGAACTTGTGTGTCATGTGGGATCACACGATGAGATTGAGTTGTTTGTGGCGAGTCATGTCACGCAACGATGTTGAATTGTTGATGGCACGTGGTGCTTGGTAATCAACTTGGGTGATATTCACTTAGATTGGGGCACGTGACAAGGGCGAGTATGCCAAGGTGGGCCCGATGGGCGAGGGTATGTGTATGTCTTGCCTCGATCACTCTAAGGACTTAACCTTGCAAGCCTTTGACCTAAGTCAATCATGCAACCACATGTCCGTATGGGCCACTTAGCCGATTAATTTGCAATGTCTTAGCTTTGGTACTATCTTGGTCGGTGTGAGTTCCCGAGTTATGGAGTAATTCACATGGCGCAAGAGGGGGCCTGGATGTGGTAACCAGTCCCACCGGTGTTGAAACCTTAGCGGTGGTACCGGTTAAGCCAGCCGCATTGTAAAGGCTTTGTTATAATCACTCGCCTTGGTGGTGTTTGGTTGTATCACGTCGGTAAAGTGCATAACCTCCGCAGAGTGTGAAACTATTAGGATAGCCGTGTTCGCGGTATTGAGCAATGCTCGGAATTACGATTAAGGGTTAGCTTAATTAAATGGACAACTTGGTTGGGATGGCGGAATGCCATGTGGAAAATGGAATTTGATTTAGGATTGAAGCTGGTTTACTTGAATCATTGAATCTATTTATTGTTATTTGTTTTGATCTTTACAATCTATTTATTGTATTTGTTCATAAATGCTGCTTATTGCAAAATAGCCATGATAGCGTATCCATTGGAATAAGCCTTGCATATAGTTACATAGAACTGCATTCTGTGCACAACTTGTTGAGTGCTTTAAGTACTCACCCTTGCCAACATCGATAATCAACAGTTGAAGAATCTACACCTGTGTTGGAGGAGGAGTTCCAGGAGGACGCGAGTCATTAGGGTCCGAGACTTGTCGGTTGCCTGTGGTGAACTGATGAGCTATCTACGTTTTCTACTTTCCGCTGCTTAATTCTTAGCTTATATTTCCAGTCTTGCCCTGCGTGGCTTAATAATGTAAGTTGGTCATAAGATCATACATTTAGTTATAACAATAAACAAACTACTATTTCTATTATCGTTGAGTATGATGTGATATGTACCAATGTTGAGCTGTGTGCACTAGCGTTAATCTTGGGACTAGTGCGGTAAACACAGTGGGTTCGAATCAGTGGATTCGGGTCCTTACACGCAGGCTTGCGGGGGGGGGGAAGCCAAGGAGCTGGGGCTCGCACCGAAGGGTCCCGGATCTTGGGACCGCCAGCTGGGTGCCAGGGCTTCACGGGGTCCTTCGTCGCCGCCTTTTATCCCTTTTTGGTAGTAGGATCTCCCGCAGGAGAGCTCGCTCGCCACTTCGTAGGACCACCCACGTGAACAGGCATCTCCGGAAGAGGTGCATCACTGAAGAAGGCAACGCGGTCCTGTGAAGGAAGACTAAAGGTTAAAAGACACTCAGAGACAAAGTCAAAAATCTCTCAAATTAGCTCACCTCAGGGGGGTGTGAAGCGGTGAAAGACTTCGGGCATCTTACGGAGGATACGTCGACACTCGGGATGAAGAATTCGCCGACCCTAGCGAATATTTGTCCCCTAGATAGCTCATCGGGCCGTTCCCGGGTCGGGTCATCCTTCCCTTCGTACGCGAATCCCAGATGAACTCGCTCTTTCGTGGGTCAGATCCGTGAGCAACAAAGTGCAGAGCCGCACCTACCCCGTGAGACCACCTTCCTCGCCTTTTCAATCGTGCGGAAGGTCATGCACCGATCCATGTCTACAGAGTTGGGGTGGATATCCAAGAAAGCGATGCCTTGGGACGGCGCCCGCCAAAGGAAGGAAGGGCAGGATTGGGGTTGGCGCAATAGAACCACTCATGATGCCAGCCCTTGTTGGTGGTTTTGAAAGGAATTGCGAAGTAATTTTTCTTCCCCTCACGCACTGAACTGGCCTCCAACGACCTTGGGGTCGCTCTTGGATGGATAAGGTTTCAGGAGGTAAAAACGGCGAAAGAGATCAAACTGGGGGTTAATGCCTAGGAAGGCTTCACAGAGATGAACGAAAAGGGAAATCTGCAGGATTGAATTGGGATTCAAGTTCACCAATTCAATCTCATAGAAGAAGAGGAGACCGCAAATGAAAGCGCAGGCGGGAAGGCCCAGCCCACGCTGGAAGAAAGATTCAAAGATCACTACCTCTTCAGGGCGAGGAATGGGGACGGACTCACCGGCAGCTAGCCGGGCAGAGACCAAGGCCAAGTCGGGGAGGATCCCATCATCCACCATAGACTGTAGTTTCTCCTCTGTGGTGGTCGAAGTCGTCCAATCCTGAGGCGAAGGCTGCGACGAAGAAGGAGAAGACATCTTCGAAAGAAATATCTATGGCGGCGCAAAAAATGCGAAGAACCCTAACGGTGGAGAGGCCGAAGAAACAGGGAAGCAGAAGAGAGCAGGAATGCACGTTAATGGGATGAACTGTCGGGCGGTGCCTGGTTTAACCTTTAAAGAAAGGGGAAAATTAGGTTTTCGCCGAACCGGCGGGAAAAAAGATTGCGAAACGTCTCGCCCTTCTGAATTCCCCATAAATGATTTGCAGGCCTGACATTCTGACTCACGGAGGCAGGTGCGGCTTGACCAAGACATGTTTGGGACACGTCGCTGCCCATGATGGGATGTTTTCCCCACTTACCATGCTAAGCGGGACGTGGGTGTCCTTCAACCTGGATAAAAAATATATCTTCTCGCGATATGCCCCACGATGGGCCGCAAGGTGGTTACCGCATGTCGGAATCATATATCACGGGTTGAGCCCAAACGGGCGTAAGTCCAATGGCATGCCCCAAGAGGGTTGAAAAGCTGTGCGTCGTAATAAACAAGTACGGATACCATTCGGATAAAATTTTGATATGTCCCAAGTTGGACCAGAGCTGTATCCCACACCAGTCGGATACAGGTATCACTCGGCCATGAGCCAAGAAAAATTAGGTATGCTCCAAAGTTGAGCCTAAGCTATATCCTACGCCAGTCAGATATGGGTACCACTCGGCCAAAAGCCACACCCTGATACGCTCCAAGAGGGCTAAAGCCATATCCAGCACCAGTCGGATATGGGTATCGCACGGCCATGAGCCAAGAAAAATCTGGTACGCTCCAAGAGAGCCTAAGCTGTATCCGCCATCAGTCGAATATGAGAATCACTCGGCCAAGAGCCGTATAAGTCCCGATACACACCAAGAGAGCCTGAGTTGTCTCCGATGTCAGTCGGGTATGAGTATCACTCGTTCGCGAGCCATGCAAGACCTAATATGCCCTAAGTTGGACCTAAGATGTATGTTGTGCCAGTCAAATCTGAGTATCGCTTGGCCGAGGGTTGCGTCGGTCTTCGAACAATGCGCTACGCGACAAGCCTAAGATACGCTTTGTGACAAATGGAAGTGGATATCATTCGACCGAAGGACCATGAAAGCTTTGAAACATCCCAAGCAGGATCTAAGTTATGACAAACATCATTCATCGAGAATGCTTTGAAAAGTTATTTCTTTATTTATATAAATCGCCCAGGCATTACGCCTGGGAGATATTTTTTACAGGAAGGGGGGCCTATACTTCACCCCGACGCACACGGCCCAACGCTTCCACGAGGGCTTCCCTGGCCCTGTAAAGGACAGGAAAAATCTCGAGGAAAGTGTCGACGGTGATGCAGTCAGCAGTGACGGCGGCATCCTCCATCATTTCAGCCACGATGGCCGCAAAAAGTGCCCATTCTTCGGCGAGCCGGGGATCCTGGACGCGCCTGATATTCCTTCTCTGTGGCATGAAGAAAATGGAAATGTGAAACAGAAAGATAGAGAGCTAAGTGGGAAAAGATGAATTCTGCAACGCTGGTTCGCCTTTTATAGCCGATGTGGTGAGGACGGATTAAATGCACCAGGAGTCGAAGGGATTCGGCGTTAATGTAATTTCAGAAGCCAAAGAGTTTTTCAGTAAACGAGTTGACACGAAAAATCAGGACGACCTTGAAGACTGTCCGGTGGTTAATCACGAAGAAAAAAGATATTAAGAATTTCACTTTGGGTGGGAAGAAGAATTCAATTCGCATCCTGAAGGACTGAGATGGCGAACAGAGGGGGGGTGAATGGTCGCAAATAAATTTTCCCCCAAAATACTCCAACAAAAACCTCGACAAGATCGCTCAAAGGAAATCGTGAAAAACCCGAAAAACTAGACAACTATGTGTACCCCAAGCTTGCATGGATAAGTACCATAAAATATGTGGGGATTTTTGAGTCACAATCCTGGTTGTCTAGTGTCCAAAATAAAAAGGAATCAATCCAACTATTACTTTTAGAAAGAACATCAATTCAAATCACAAAAGTCACTTTCAGAAAAGCACAAGCAGAATTTCCGGAACATGTCCTCAATTTGAACAGGAGGTTGGTGGGATTCTGCAGCTCAAATGTTTTTTAGAATTTTTGTCCCTATGAGCATCAGAGTCTTGAAGAACTCCACCAAATTTCTCCTCAAAAAGCCTTACAGAAAAAACAGGAAAAATCGAAGAACACAGTCAGTCAAGAACTTCGAGCAGAAAGTTTGGTGCTCGGTTTTTACCTCATGGCGGCCAAACGGTGCAACAAGTGAACTCCAAAAGTTTTCTGCAAGTGGATATCAGAGTCCCGCACCTCCTCCAATAAGAATCACTTAAAAATAATTTTTCTATATTTTTATAAAAATCAAATACTAAATGCTGCGCAAAGAACAAGTTCTGAACAAAGTTGGAACTAGGAAGAAAAGATGTTCTCTACTCAATCCAAGAGTGCAAAAGAGATGTAAAACCATATGAACACACTCAAAACATCCAAGATCAACAGCATTTAGAAGGAGGGTAGGCAAAACCAAATTGCGTGAAAGTAAATTGTGAGAATGTAATTGTGGGAAAGTAAATGCTGAATTTAAATTGCGTAAAGTAAAGACATAATGTAAATGCGCAAAATAAATTCAGAGATGGATGGATAAAACTTTCATTTCTGGAAGGAGAGGTTACAAAGCCTCACTTTCATGTGGGCAAAGCTCAAAGGAGCATTCACAAAACTCAAAACCTTCAAGGGAAGGAGGCTACCCCTCCACCCCTATTTATACTACTCTTGGGCCACCTACCACCCTTGGATGAGTCCCTCAACCCTAGAGCACTCATCTAAGGGCTAGGATTAACCCACACACACAGCCATGCAAGGGCTAACCCAAAACCCACACACATACCGGGTTTTCTTACACGGTTTTCAAAGCATACAACCTAGACCCGCTAACCTATCAACTAGACTTCAATCCGACGGTCCTCATTGATCCACGCGGCATCTAGCTAGCATCATCTCCTTTCCTTGTCTTCTTGACTTGCCCGGACTCCGTCTCCGATCATCTTCCGGCGATCTCCCAACCGTCTGGACCTCCGACGCCTCGCCTAGTCCCGGCCATCCTCCGCCTCACCATGACCTAGCACCGTTGCCCTGCAACCATCAAAGACAAGGAAACACATCACATAGCAATGCCCACAATGATATGCAATAAACCATCCAACTCATAACTACTGCGCCCATACGGCCGGTACTGCCACTCCTGGCAGAGACAACTCAAATTGCTTCAATTTGAAAATCAATCCAAATCAAACTCAAACTTGAGCACACCTTGCTCAAATAAAGTGAAATACTCATCACAAACATGGATGGACCTCCACATGGTCCTTCACATCCGAAATACGGGTCACGTCCGCGAGGCCGCTCACGATAAAATTCATTCGACAGAAGGATATACTCAGTTGAAGCAAAGATCAAGGGTTATATTCGAGTCCTTCATAATCCACTCGCCGCAGGAAGAAGCCTTCAAGTCCATTAAGAAACCAGTCGGCGGATTATATAGCAAGCTCAGAAACAATAATGTAAGTTGGGACCTAGCTAGAAGCATAGCAACTAGATCATGAATCACTCGGGGGCTACTGTGGAATATAAGGATCCAGATACCCTCACGATCGGCCCGGATACATCCGGAGAATAAGCCCAAGAGGAAGGCCCAGGATGATATCCCCTGCACCAAGCCCGGTTGCCGTGCGCAATCCGAGTCGTTTATAAGGAAGGTAAAGATGTAAGCTCTATCCTGTAACCGACTAGAATCTTGTAAACCGATCGGGATCTCCTAACCGATCAAGACTCTGTAAGCCGCATCACCCCGAGTATATAAGGGAGAGGGCAGGCATCAACATAGGGATCAAGCCATAGAGCATAGCACACCTCATATCGCCCAGAGCACATCACGCTTTGAGCAATCTTAGATCCATATACACAGCAATCTAATCCCAGCGCACAGGACTAGGGTATTATCTCCTCCGCGAGAGCCTGAACCTGTATAATCCCTTGTCTTGTGTGACCATCGAGTTTGAGATCTAGCGCCTGCCCCATAATTTCATTGCCGACTACAAAAGTCGACATTCGCTGGTACTCAAATGGAACAAAACCATGTGTACGCTGGACCAAAATTTTCAGTTTGGCGCAAACATTGTCTTGCTGATATCCATATAAATCAAAGTATGTGTTCGACAGACCAACTTTTTTAGTCTGGCACAAACTACCTTGACTAATATATTTACGACGGACCAATACTTTCGGTCCGGCGCAAATGGGTCATTCTGAGTACAATAATGCTTCTCCAATCCTGTGAACCCCGGACCAACAATTTTAGTCTGGCGTGTGTGTGTATTTTGACTTATGACTCATACACCTCGAAATTCTTATAAAAATGGTAGCAGTTGACCTACCCCATCTATCCTACAAACCCCAACGGGCAAATGGCAGGTACAACGGTTATCTCTGTTCAGGCTCTATATATAGAGTGCTTGGGTTCACAAACAAAATATATAGAGCTTTGCACATATACATTCTTGACATCCTGAACACCGTTGTCATCTTTCAAATCATATACAACTCTTTGATCTTTAGAATTCCTGAGTTCCATTTCATCAAAGAGTTTGAGCTTCATCTCAGAAAATCACAAACATTCATTCTGAATATTTAGAGATCTTGCTCCAAGCTAAGTCTAGTTTGCATCTTGCTACTAAACCAAGAGACAGGACTTGTGGATAGTCTATTACTCTTGGAACTAGCTGTTCCTAGACGGTTGGAGAAGTTGTTGGTGCGACCTATCCAACATAAATTGTGGAAGGCCACCATTGCTGTGAAAGGTTGAGACTCAACTCACTGGAGTGGTGAAAGAGTCAAGATAGTGGAAAACCAAAAGTCATTGTGATTGGCCATTTGGTGGAGCAATGCATATGAAGAAGTGGTTTTGGTTAAGCTATACTTCTGAAGAAGTGCTATAACGGGGACGTAGGAGATTAAGCTCTGAACCTCGGTGAAAAAATCTTTGAGTCTCCCTGTTATTGATCTATCTTCGTTTTGCTGTTCTTATTGTCAATTCTATTTCAAATTCTTCTGTATACAAGTCTTACTGAATCAGAGTTGTGCTAAATCTTTACAATAATTTTTGCTGTTGCTGTTTTATTGAGAAAAGTTTTTCCATAAGAATTAAAATTTTTAAAGTTGCCTATTCACCCCCCCTCTAGGCCAACTTGATCCTTTCAAGGTCGAAGGGAGGGCAATCTTGCTGCCCCTAGAGATGAAGAAGCATTCCCTGCCGACGACATAGAGGATGATGAAGGAGAAGAAAGTGTCGGCAATATGGATCAAGCTGTTGAAGGAATACCCATTTTCGCGATCGTCTTCGCCGCAATCATCATGGTATGGGAGGTAACAATGGTAATGCTAATTGACATCATGGTAATGTTAATGATGCATTTTCTAAAGTTAAGTTTACCATGCCATCTTTTGCGGGTCGTTATAATCCGGATGAATATTTAGAATGGGAGCTATCTGTTTAACAAAAAATTTCATGCTTTGAAGTCCCAGAAGAACAAAGAATAAGACTTGCAACTAGTGAATTTACTAACTTTGCATCATATTGGTGGCATGAAATTAAACAAACAGATAATATCCCAACCACTTGGAATGGTTTGAAAGAATGCATGCGAGTTATATTTGTACCCTCATATTATGCTAGAGATTTATTGAATAAATTCCAGCGCTTGAACCAAGGTAATAAGTCCGTAGAAGAGTATTATCAGGAGTTACAAATTGGTATGTTGCGTTGTAAAGTGCAAGAAGATGAGGATGCAAAAATGTCTAGATTTTTTGGAGGTTTAAATTG
The DNA here is from genome assembly GCA_036346275.1 of Otatea glauca. Taxonomy (NCBI): domain Eukaryota; kingdom Viridiplantae; phylum Streptophyta; class Magnoliopsida; order Poales; family Poaceae; genus Otatea; species Otatea glauca. The sequence goes on from CM070713.1 coordinate 25,254,629, forward strand.
TGAAATTCGACACATATTAGAGTATAAGGATTATCATAATATCACTCATTTGTTCCATCTTGCTTGCAAAGCTGAAAGGAAAGTACAGGGACGACAAGCTCGATCATAAGGAGTTACTTCTGGAGGATCTCCTCCAACTCGGGCCACACCTAGGGCGCCACCTGCAGCACCTTCTGCTGGTCGCTCTACATCATCTTCTTTCCGTGCACGTTCCGCTGATTCCATGCCACAACCACGTGCTCCCGCAGCAAGCAAATCAGCAACGGTGCAAGCACCGACAAAGAGCACGTCATCAGTTGCTTCCACGGGTAGGACACGTGACACATAGTGCTACCGCTGTAAAGGATGGGGTCATGTGATGAAAGACTGTCCAAATCAGTGAGCTCTCCTTGCCAAAGATGATGGTGAGTATACTAGTTCTAGTAATATTGATGATGAAGATTTGGCGCTTGTCTTAGCTAACCTCGCAGGTGACAAACATGCGACGGGTAGTGATGATGATGGAGTGGACAGATTTGGAGCTAAAACTTCTGAGAGGTATATGGGTATTGTAGCACAGCGAGTACTTAGTGCTCAAATGGAGAGAGCGGAGCAAAATCAGCGCCACACCTTGTTCCAAACAAAGTTTATTGTGAAGGAAAGATCATGTCGCGTCATCATCGATAGAGGTAGTTGCAATAACCTTGCTAGCATTGAGTTGGTCGAGAAGCTTGGCTTGACCACACAGCAGCACCCGCGGCCATATTACATTCAATGGTTCAATTCCTGCGGTAAGTTGAAGGTAAATAAGATTGTGAGAGTGCATTTTTCAATTGGTACCTACCATGATCATGCAGACTTTGATATCGTGCCTATGCAAGCTTGTTCTTTGCTTTTAGGTAGGCCTTGGCAATATGATACTGATGCTTTACACCATGGTAGAAGCAATAAATACACTTTCACATATAAAGGAAGAACCATTGAATTAATTCCAATGACCCCCGCTGCCATTTTGAAAGATGAGTTAGAAAGAGCTGAAAAAGAACATCAGGTGAAGGAAACTAACACTGAAAATCAGGATGTAGCTAAAGAAGTTTGCCCACCTAAAAAGGAAAAGGATGCACCTAGTGTTAAGAAGGCGGGAATTAAATTGAAAGGTGCTAACATGCTTGCTACAAAATCTGATTTACTTGCGCTTGATGAGTCTGATTTGGCTTACTATGCTTTGAGTTGCAAAGAGGCTTATTTTTCCCTTGATAAATTGCCTAGCTCTTTGCCTCCTGCTGTCATTAATCTTTTGCAGGAGTATGAGGATGTTTTCCTGATGAACTTCCCTGTGGCTGCCACCTATGAGGGGAATTGAGCATCAAATTGACTTGATTCCGGGGGCGACTTTACCAAACTGTGCGCCTTACCGAACCAACCCCGAAGAGACTAAGGAAATTCAGTGCCAAGTCCAAGACTTATTGGACCGAGGGTATGTACAAGAGAGCCTTAGTCCTTGTGCCGTTCCTGTTATTTTGGTTCCTAAGAAAGATGGTAGTTGGCGAATGTGCGTAGATTGTAGAGCCATTAATAATATCACAATAAGGTATCGTCAACCTATTCCTACGTTAGACAACATGCTTGATGAGTTAAGTGGTTCTATCATTTTTTCTAAGGTAGACTTGCGAAGTGGATACCACCAAATTAGAATGAAGTTGGGAGACAAATGGAAAACTGCTTTCAAAACTAAGTTTGGGTTATAGGAGTGGTTATCATGCCTTTTGGGTTAACTAACACACCTAGCACTTTCATGCGGGTAATGAACGAAGTTTTACGTGTTTTCATTGGAAAATTTGTAGTGGTTTATTTTGATGATATTTTAATCTATAGCAAGTCATATAGAGAACACATGGAACATTTACGTGCTGTTTTTAATGCTTTGAGAGATGCACATTTGTTTGGTAATCTTGAGAAATGACCTTTTGCACGGATCGAGTCTCTTTTCTTGGATATGTTGTTACTCCACAAGGGATAGAAGTGGATAAAGTGAAAATTGAAGCAATCAAGAGCTGGCCGACACCTGAGACAGTCACACAGGTGAGAAGTTTTTATGGTCTTGCAGGATTCTATAGGCGTTTTGTGAAGGATTTCAGCACCATTGCGGCACCATTGAATGAGTTAACAAAGAAAGGCATTCTTTTCTACTGGGGACCAGCACAAGAACATGCTTTTAATATGTTAAAGGAGAAGCTAACCAATGCCCCTCTACTTTAACTCCCGATTTCTGTAAGACTTTTGAGTTAGAGTGTGATGCTAGTGGGATTGGAATAGGAGGAGTGTTATTACAAGAAGGTAAACTCGTTGCATATTTTAGTGAAAAATTGAATGGCCCTGCTCTAAATTATTCTACATATGACAAAGAATTGTATGTTTTAGTGCGTGTGTTAGAAACATGACAACATTACCTTTGGCCCAAAGAATTTGTTATTCATTCCGATTATGAATCTTTAAAATATATTAGAAGCCAAGCGAAATTGAATAAACGACATGCTAAATGGGTTGAGTTCATTGAATTGTTTCCCTATATCATCAAGCATAAGAAAGGTAAAGACAATGTGATTGCCGATGCGTTGTCTCGGAGATATACTTTGTTATCACAACTTGATCATAAAATTTTTGGTTTGGAAACAGTCAAGGACTTGTATGCCACTGATCTAGATTTTAGAGATGCTTATCTGAAATGTAGAGAAGGAAGGACTTGGAATAAATATGTGCTAAATGATGGATTATTATATCGTGCTAACAAGCTATGCGTTCCAACTAGTTATGTTCGCCTTTTGTTTTTGCAGGAAGCACATGGAGGTGGTTTGATGGGACACTTTGGAGTGAAGAAGACGGAGGATGTACTTTCTGCCCATTTTTTTGGCCTAAGATGAGACGTGATGTCGAGCGCTATGTGTCATGGTGCACCACTTGCAATAAAGCTTAATCCCGTTTGAATCCACATGATCTTTATATGCCTCTTCCTGTCCCTAGCATTCCTTGGGAGGATGTTTCAATGGATTTTGTGTTAGGACTGCCTAGGACTAAGAGGGGAAGGGATAGTATATTTGTGGTGGTTGATCGTTTCTCTAAAATGGCGTATTTTATACCATGTCATAAGAATGATGATGCTACAAACGTTGTTGATTTGTTTTTTAGGGAGATCGTTCGTTTACATGGTGTGCCCAATACCATCGTTTCAGACCGTGATGCAAAGTTCTTGAGTCATTTTTGGAGAAGCCTATGGAATAAATTGGGGACAAAATTGCTTTTCTCCCCTACTTGTCACCCTCAAACCGACGGATAGACAGAGATCGTCAACCGCACATTGTCTACTATGCTACGTGCGATTCTCAAGACAAATCTGAAGATGTGGGAAGAGTGCTTACCTCATATTGAATTTGCTTATAACAGGTCCATAAACTCCACAACCAAGGTAAGTCCGTTTCAGATCATATATGGGTTTAATCTACGTGCTCCTATTGATTTGTTACCTTTACCTCCTACTGAAACATTAAATTTTGATGCTAAAAGCCGTGCTGAATTGAGTTTGAAAATGCATGAATTAGTTAAAGAAAAATTGAAAAGATGAATTCAAAATATAAAGCATATGGTAGCCAGGGTAGAAAACAATTAACCTTTGAACCTGGTGATCTTGTTTGGTTGCATCTACGCAAAGATAGATTTCCTGAATTGAGAAAGTCTAAATTAATGCCTCGAGCTGATGGTCCTTTTATAGTACTTGCAAAGATTAATGATAATGCATATAAACTTGAGTTGCCTGCAGATTTCGGGGTTAGTCCCACTTTTAATATTTCAGATTTAAAACCATACATGGGCGAAGAAGATGAGATTGAGTCGAGGACTGTTAGACGGTTTGATCCGTTGCTATTGTGGCAATATCATATGATTAGTGCCTTCTATGTTTAGCATGCAGGCAATCTAGGATTACTTGCCTTCTTTCATGATTCGTCGGCTATTTGTACTGCATCAAATGTATGGAATTCTATTGCGTGTTCAATCTCCTAATCCTCACGCTTTCAAGGACGACTCCAATTTTAGAGGGGGAGAATGATGAGGACATAACTCTTATGGATACAACTTTAACTCTTGGTCCAATAACACGAGCCCGAGCAAAACAACTCAATGTGCTACTGCATAATTTTCCTTGTGATGTGTTGTTACTTAGGAGTATGGGAGAGGAGATGTTAACTCAAGGAGACCTCATACACAACTTGAACATCTACAAGCCACGTTCAACTAAAGTACAAGCCCAATTGATGCCGTCCGTGCACTTCAATTCGGACTACAACTCATCTCGGAGTCAGCCTGACAGCGCTGGACTAAAAAGGCCATAACTTCCTCATATGAAGTCCGTTCGGGCTGAGCCTCCACTCGTTGGAAAGCTTATTTCAAGACCTATCTATTGCATACAAGACCACCTCCATATTCATTCGGAAAGGCCTCCAAATCAACATGAAAAGTTGCTGTTGTTGCAGACTTCGAATCAAAACCGTTGATTGATCACTTTTTGTAACTCGCCCTTATATATACTTAGCCGCCGCTACTTTTAGGGTTAGGTTATTTGCTATGTTTGTTCCCCACACGTGTGAAACACTTGTTCATCGGAGTAGTGTCACAAGACCTGGTTTGGTGAAAGAGATAACCTCAACTTTGATTGTTTGAATTCCTAGATTGTTTTCTTTCTCGTTCTTGCTTGTTTCTTCTACTGCGTGCAGGAATTAACCTTCGTGGTTAGGTCATCTAGGCGTGAGCACGGTTGATAACGACAGGTGCGTGGGTGTAGCGACTGTAAGGATTCAATCTCCGCTGATTGGAAGCCCTTGGAACGCGAACGTCTCTATTCTGCCAAAGTAGAACCTATCGGAAGATCGGGCCGTTGACGCATCACATTCTATAAGTTGTCTAGCACATCGAGGTCAACAACCTTGCAACAAATCGCATTAAAGAAATAACATAGCTTCGTGATTTTCAACCTAACATCCTTTGGCAGAATATTTCTGATTGCAATAGGGAGCATTTGGGTCATGAAGACATGGCAGTTGTGGGTCTTCATACCATGTAACTTCAAATCTTCTATGGACACAATATTCTTAATGTTTGAGGAGTAGCCTGATGTAACTTTAGTACATTGGAGACACTTGCAGAGGTCTTCTTTCTCCTTCTTGGATAGGGCGTAGCATGCAGGGGGATGTATGGACTTTTTTTCATCCTCTATCACTGCATGCTTGGGCCTTATTCCCATGTAGGCCATGTCGTGACAAGCATTCACACCATCCTTGATCTTCCTAGGTATATTCAGCAGGATGCTAACCAAATTGTCGCAGACATTCTTCTCAACGTGCTTTACATCAATACAATGCTGAACATCTAACTCCTTCCAGCATGGTAAGTCCCAAAATATCGACCTCTTCTTCAACATGGTTCTGGGACGAATAGATTTACGGCTCTTTTCGTACTGAACATCGATATCCTCCACGCGTGAAGATACTTGCCTTCAACTCATAGGCTACGGGGCTGAACGAACTTCGCTCTTCCCATCAAATTTGTCATCCATCTTACGGTATCGATGACTTTGAGGTAGAAACCTACGGTGACCCATGTACATAGTTTTCTTGGAATTTGGCACCCACAAGCACTCAGTCTCCTCTTCACAAATAGGACACGCTTTGGCTCCCTTTGTACTGTAGCCCGCCAAATTACTAAGGGCCGCGAAATCATTTATGGTGCAAAATATCATAGCCCATAGTGTGAAGTGTTCTCTTTTGTATGCATCCCACACTACGACTCCCTTGTTCCACAATTTTTCCAAATCTTTGATCGGTAGTGCAAGGTAGACATCAATATCATTTCCCAGCTGTTTGGGTCCCAAGATTAGCAACAACATCACGATATGCTTCTGCTTCATGCATAACCAAGGAGGGATATTGCAGATACACAACAAAACTGGCCAGGTGCTATGATGACTGCTCATATTACCGAATGGATTCATTCCATTGGTACTCAATCCAAATCTTATGTTCCTCATCTCGGCACCAAACTTCTCATGTTTCCAATCGATGTTTCTCCATTGAGCCGAATCAGCGGGGTGTCTCAGCTTGCCATCTTCCTTTCGAGACTCATAATGCCAACACAACAATTTTTCCTTTCTGGGATTTGCAAACAACCGCTCCAAACGGGGAATGATGGGCATGTACCACAATACCTTGGCCAGCGCATCTTTAGTGGTCTCTTCATCGTCGTCGCCTCGGCTCTTACACTTCTTGTCATTACGATTCTCCTTTTGTTTGTATCGAGGTACACCACAAACTGGACAGACGCGCAGTTCCTTATGCGCATTACTGTAAAAGATGCAATCATTTGGACTTGCATGTATCCTTTCTATTTCCATTCACATGGGACATAGTAGCTTCTTCGCTTCATAAATGCTTGTTGGCAACTCATTTCCCTCCGAAAGCAGATCCGATAGAAGAACTAAAGGTGCATTGAAACTTGTATATATCCAACGGTGTTTTGCCTTCAGTTCGAACAATGCAAGGACCGAACCCAACTTGGTGTATTCCGCTTTGCAACCCGAGGACAGCGGTTTGGTATCGTCTTCCATCAAGCTTTTTTCAAACTCTCTTTCTGTGTAATTTTCCTCCACATCTCGCAACATTTGCTCCAAATTGTCCTCCTTAAACATATCACACTGCAACTCATCATTGGCTTCCACCATGTCTTTGTTGCATACCGGAAGGGTACTACCTGTCTCCCCGTGATGGATCCAACACGTGTAATTCATCATGAAGCCACGTCAAATCAGGTGATCCTCAATTTGAGCTCAGTTATTAAATCTCCTGATATTGGTGTAATCAATGCAAGGACAATATATGAAGTTTGCACCCCTCTTCACCATGTCTTCTTTTGCAATTTTTTTGAACTCCTTAACACCCTCTGAAATTCAGCACTCACACGGCTTTTCTAATACATCCATTCTTTACGGTCCATCTACAATTAAACTACACACAATAAATTACAAAAAAAATGGAGCGACAGCTAGCTAGCTATTTCAAATATTGAGACATCATTTCATCAATATTACCTTTGCAAAATAGAGGACGGGTTCCAAGATATATAAATGTACTCCCAATGCCTTCTTCCCTAGTTAAGAGCTTCCAATTCCATAGTTAGGAGACATACATTTCGAACATCAACAAGGATATCGAATAACCTAATTCATGTAGTAGCTTGCAAATCTTTTGACTTCAATAAAACAAAACATGGGTACCAACAATGACTCCTAATCTCTAAATAGGTTAGGTCCTAATCCCATTCGAGGATATGTGGTTTGAGCAAGTTCCTAAGGTGTTGTACAACTCCAGAGAATATTTTGGCAGCATCTCCCCGCTGTTCTCCAGACACACGTCTCGACAACAGGTCAAGAGGGGTGTGTACCCATAGAACACCAGGGAGATGCTACCGAAATCTACTCTGGAGTTGTACAACAGCTCAAGAACTTGCCCGAACCACATATCCTCGAACTGTCCAAAAAACATGGATAATTCGAGACTGCTTGCTTTTAAATATGCCATTTCGATCGGCACATTTTAAACAAGCACCCTCGAACGGGAGGCGTAGGTTATGCGGCCTAAACTCTAACATTCATCATATGACAACAATAATATATAATTCCAGATTAACACGAGAGTACTATAGAGGTAATTAATGGATGTGTGCTTGTCAAATAAAGGGCGTGAAATCTGATAGGATACACACAATTCCAGTGCAACCTAAACTTTCTTTGCAACATATTGAAATTACCTATTTCAAAATTGAAGGGGTTTGAAGGAATGCTTACATTTTGAAGAAAACCACAAATGAGGGAAAGAAGTGGGGAAATCTCCTCAATCTAGGGCTTCAAATTTACCCTCTTAACACCCAGCCTTGAGGAATTCAAATTTTCTCACCCAAGTATTGCTTCCAACCAGAATATGTGCTGTTTTTTCGGGTGGTGGCAGAGAAATCTCCTTTGGAACAACAAAAGAGGAGAGTTCATCCCGAAGGGTATAAATAACCTAGCGAGGTACATCACTATCGGTTATTACTTAAGAAGCGATAGTGCTGTGATCATGCACATCACTATCGGTTCTTATGTGAGAAGCGATAGTGCTGTGCATGCTCATCACTATCGGTTCTTATGTTAGAACCGATTGTGATGTGCCCGGTGCTACATCACAATCGCTTCTAACCTGAGAATCGATAGTGATTATTATTAACACCCCTCCTTAGTCATCTATCACAATCGTTTTTTCCTAAAAACTTAAGAACCGAACCAGATGAAGCGATAGTGATGTACCATTCTGTAGTAGTGTAAAGATGCAGCACTCTGATTCTATCAATCTTTATCAGGAAAGGAGAAAGTGGCCATCACCTACAGCATGTTTATTTTGTGATAAAGAAGATCATTGGGCTAGGGAATGCCCTATGAAACGACAAACTACGATTCACAAGAAGAACAATAATGAGCATATGTTACACCCAACAAGGCACAACGAGAGATGCGTGTGCTACAACTGTCGCGAGAGAAGCCATTGTGCTAACCAATGCCCACAAAGAAGACGAGCATTCCCTTAGCCGCAACTATTCTAGAGGTCACCTCAGTCAAGTACATAACACCAAGAGTGAGCGGTGAAGTTGCAAGAGCAACTTGTCCAGAAAATCAGTTGAAGAAGAGGCGTTTGAACCAAGACACTATCTCACACAACAATGATCAAAGAGGAAGTTTGCCCCCTAAAATCTGCTATACCTGTCATAAGGCTGGGCATTTTGCCAACAACTGCCCTCAGAAGAAAGCGATCATGCCGGTTAACTTCAATCTCAACTCCACCCCTATCAGAACTCCAGTGCTAACACTAAATTAAGGAAGACTAGAACAATGATATTACGTTGCACAATGTCATAACTCTACTTGTATAAGAAAGTGATTAGTGATGAATTCCATGTAAGGATTCCCTGTTTAAAGCTATAAAATAAAGATGGTTGATATGATGGTATGTGAAGTTTTGGAATAAAGGCATTAATGGTAAATGAAGGGTTAGATGTTTCCCTGAGTATTTACATGTGTTGATGGTTCACATGAAAATGATGCGTGTGCAATGAAGGTCAGTGGTGTCCAGCCTAGAAGAATTGCCATTGGCAAATAGTACCCAGATATCATTGGATCTAATCTCGAATGTTTGGAAGTTTAGTTGCTTATTGATGGAGTAAAGTTCCAAGAGAATCATATTGTGTTGGGCACACAGACCCTAGATGTTATCCTTGGAGTGGATTGGTTGTCCAAACATAAGGCTGTATTGGATTGTGGTCGAGGAGTTGTGTCAATTGAAAGCTCTAGTAGCGAGAAAGTGGAATCTCAAGCGACTTTAGTTCGTGATGGTCAATTGATGGTTAACAGTGGGAAGGTTGACAACTTGAAGGATGTGCCAGTAGCTAGGGATATCCGGATGTTTTTCTTGAGGATCTACCTAGTCCATCATCAGATTGAGAGATCAAGTTTGTTATTGAGTTAATGCCTGGTACCACACCAATAGCAAATGACTGTATCGGATGCCAACTGATGGGTTTGTAATGATGAAGAAGCAGATCGTGGAGTTGCTACTTGCTAGAGAAGGGTTTCATTAGACCTAGTTCGTCTCCATGGGGAACATCTGTTTTGTTGTCAGGAAGAAGTACAGAAGTATAAGGATGTGTATTGATTATCGTGCACTTATTGAAGTGACGATTAAGCATAAGTATCAATTGCCAGGATCGATGATTTTTTTGATCAATTGAGACGAGCTAGAGTTTTCTCCAAGATAGATGTCGATTAGGTTATCATCAGTTAAAGATTCATGCGGATGATGTCCCTAAGACTGCATTCTCAAAGCGATATGGACATTATGAGTTTACGGTCATGTCTTTTGGGATTGACCAATGCTCCTGCATATTTCATGGACATGATGAATAAGGTTTTCAAGGAATATTTGGACAAGCGGTTGTCGTGTACGTAAAAGATGTACTTGTTTACTTCAAGTCAAGGGAAGAGCATGCAAAACACTTGAGGTTAGTTCTGAAAAGGCCGCAAGAACAACAGCTATATGCTCAGTTTAGCAATTGTGACTTTTAGATAAAGAAAGTTGAATTCCTTGGACATGTGATGACTGCTAAAGGAGTTGTTGACCCGAGGAAAGTCGAAGCAGTTCTTCATTGGGAGCAAACAAAATCAGTTACCTAGCTCTGTAGTTTTCTGGGAATGGCGGGATAATACTACCGATTCATCGAAGGATTATCGACGATTGCTAGGCCGCTTATACGGTTGTCAAAAAAGAGAGAAGAAGTTTGCATGGACACCAGAGTGCGAAAAGAGTTTTTTAGGAATTGAAGAAGCGTATAACGATAGCACTAGTGTTAGTATTACAGATGTTCAGAACATCTTTGATATATATTGTGATGCCTCTAGACAAGGTCTTTTATGAATACGTCAAGGCAATTGAGACCACATGAAGAGAATTACCCTATGCATGATTTGGAAACAGCTGCTGTAGTACATGCTTTGAAGTTGTGGCGTCATTATCTCATTGGAATTAGGTGTGAGATATATATAGACCACGAAAGTCTAAAGTATATATTTACCCAATCGGATCTCAATATGAGACAGAGGAGATGGTTGGAGTTGATAAAGGATTATAATATTGGAATCCACTATCATCCTGGAAAAGCTAATGTGAAAGTTAATGCTTTGAGTCATGAGGGCCAAAGTGCTAATATGTTGGTGTTAAACTATAAATCAGAGTTATGCAAGGAATTTCAGAAGTTGAAGATAGAAGTTGTTCCACAAGGATTTCTAGCTACTCTGGAAGTGAAGCCAACTCTAGAAGATTAGATCAGAGATGGTCAAAAGGATGAAGGTTTAGCCAAAGATTTTACTTTGGATGATCGAGGCACTATGTGGTTTAAAGGTCGAATCTGTGTACCAAGTAAGAAGGAGCTTAAGCAGTTGATTCTTGAGGAAGCTCATGATTCAAAGTAATCGAATCATCTAGAAAGTTTCAAGATGTATCAAAATCTCAAGGAGAGGTTTTAGTGGCCTAAGATGAAGTGTGAAGTTATCGAATATATTGCTATATATGATGTGTGCCAAAGAGGAAAGGGCAGTGCATGAAGGATCTGTTGGTTCGTACAGTCATTGAAGATTTCTGAGTGGAAGTAGGAGGCAAGCCGGTAATAAAATCCATAGCACCGAGAATTTGACAAAAAATCAGAAAGATTACGATTCCACAAGGGTCATCGTTGATCGTTTGACCAAAGTTGCTCATTTCATACCAGTTAAGACAACTTATTAAGGCAATCGTTTAGCAGAACTGTATTTGTCAAGGATTGCGTGTTTGCATGGAGTGCCCAAGAAGATAGTGTCAGATAGAGGTACCCAATTTACCTCAAGGTTTTGGAGTAAGCTGCATGAAGCAATGGAAACTCGTTTGAATTTCAGTACAACATATCATCCGCAAATAGATGGTCAGATTGAGAGAGTTAATTAGATCTTGGAGGATATGTTGAGGGCTTGTGCATTAGCTTATGCTACCTCGAGAGATAAAAGTTTACCGTATGTTGAGTTCAGTTATAACAACAGCTGATGAGGACATCCTTGGTTCACCTCATTTATAAACTTCTCCAGACATCCCTGGTTCACCTCATTTATCATCTTCTCCACATGATGAATCTACACAGCTGCAAGTGAAGCATCTACAAAGAAGACATATTTGGGTCCCATGACAAGGAGTCGTGCTAAACAAATACAACAAGAGTTGAATGCGCTCCTAGCTAATCCTAATGCAAATATCAATGAGAATTATATACTACCTAAGTCTTGTGTGGTACTTTCACTCAGGTTTTCACCTACGGAGATAATTCAAGCTGAAGAGTCAAGTTGCAAGGAACAAGACTTCGCTACCGGCGTATATTGCTTGAGTACCTCAACCTATGACCAATGGGTCAAGTGGGACGACAAGAAGGTGGAGGCTTACACCAAGAAGGCTAGCAAACAGCCCCAACCATCAAATGTTGCACGCGCAGCTCCAGAATTCATCCCTAATCTTGTTGCACCATGCCACAAGAATATATGAGTATCCAACACACATGGAGGTCCATAATGGAAAGGATATCAAGTGTACTTTTAGGCACAACAAACAGTGCATCATTTGAAGGCTTGAGTCAAAAGATATTAGAGTTCCAATGTAAGCGGTCCAGGGCATTACTTGTGGCGCGAGGCTCCACATTTCTGCTCCCCAACCAACTTGGTTGCCACGAATTTGAAGCCCCATTTTGGACTGCTTTCACACCGAGCTAGGAGGGCTATTCCTAGTATAAATTCCCCTTTCTCCATTCCAGCTAGAACTCTTTGGCAATTTGATTTCTGAATAGGATAGCCAAGCTGCTACCAGGATCTTGTTTGAGAGTTCTCCTCCCCTTTGCTCTCGTAAACTTACCTTGTGAGATTGCAGAAGTGGTCGTTCGACAGCAACCTTTCTGTGCTTCCAACTTCGTGCGTGGTTATGTGGATTGGGAACTTAGAGTGTGGTTAGGCGAATTCTTGTTGCAGGTCATTGCATAGGCAGTGGTTGGCCTCAAGATCGTCGGGTTGCAGTATTAGCAAGGCTACTTGCAGCTAGTTATCCGAGAGTGTTGTTGGTTGGAATCAGTGTTCATCATCGTCTCCTACAGGTGGCACTAGTTATCGTGTTCCTGCAGATCCTACTTCGTGAAGATCGGGTAGCCCCCGCATCATTTTGGTATCAGAGCCTCGGTTGACATAGTTCAGAAAATAGCCCCACAAAAAGATGTACCTTTACCTAGATGTGGAATATAAGAACCCGGGTACCCTCATGACAGGCCCAAGAGGGAGGCCTGAAGATACTCCAGCGTCAGCCCCCCGCCTTGCATGAGGACATATCCTAAAGGAAGTTGAACTTATATTTAGATATGATAGATACGGTTGTAATCCGAGTCGTTAATAGGGTAGATAAAGATGTAAAATCTATCCTATTAACTGACTAGAATCTTGTAACTGATCGGAATCTCCAAACCAATCAGGAGTCTGTAAGCCGCCCCACCCCCGCTATATAAGGGAGAGGGCGAGCAACAACATAGGGATCGGATCATCCAAGCCTAGAGCAATCAAGTCATAGAGCATAACACACCTCATATCGCCTAGAGTGTATTGTGCTTTGAGCAACCCCAGATCCAAGAGGTCAGCATAATTCCAACACACAGGATTAGGGTATTACCTCCATTGCTGAGGGCCTAAACCTGTCTAAAATCCCTATCTTGTGTGACCTTCGAGTTTGAGATCCAGCGCCTACCCCATAAATTCATTGCCGACTACAAAAGTCGACAGTTGGCGCGCCAGGTAGGGGGAGCGCTATAATATTTTCCTACAGACTCGATGGCAGCGATCGGTGAAATCGCCACCACCTTCATCTCGGCCAGCTTTCCGCCGGAGCCCGACTTCACATGATGCGCGGAGAACTTGTCCGCCTAGACTTGAACCAGATCCAATCTGGTAAAGATCAGGACAACTCATTTCAGGTATGTCACTTTGACTTGGCCGGCAAACCAGTCGGCGTCGCGGGGAATTGCTGTGATCTTCGTGGCGTCTTCGTGATAGAAGAGCAGAAGACCGATCTCCAACGCCAACAAGAAGAACAGGAAGCTGCGGGGGAAGATCGTCTTCGTAAGGGTAAGGAGGTGCAGATGCGATCGCTTCGATCTCGCGGCCGTAATGTCCACAAGGACCTCCTGCAATCCAGGTTGGGAGATCGCCGCCTTCCACACGCCAATGCGTAACGCCGCCGCTTCCAAAGCTTCTCGACAAATCGACCCGGCGATTGCATCAGATAGCCCGGTGGCCCCGATCGTGGCCGGATCAAGGCCATGATGACGCGCCGCAATTCAAAGAAAATCGTGAAAGCCGAGGTGAAGCGACTCGCGCCCCACGCGCTTTCGGACGCCACGAGCCTACGCCGCGCCCGAGCGCCACCTTCGACGGTCACGACCCGACACCCGCGCCCGAAGCGCCACCTTCGACGGCCACGAGCCGACGCGCGCGCCGAAGCGCCACCTTCGGCATGGCCACGAGCCGACGCCGCGCTTCGAAGCGCCACCTTCGACGGCCACGAGCCTACGCTGCGCCCGATCGCCACCTTCGCAGACGGCCATGAGCGACGCTGCGCCGAAGCGCCATGTTCAGCACGGCCATGAGCCGACGCCTGCGCCCCGAGCGCCTCCTTCGGCACGGCCACGAGCCACGCCTGCGCCCCAAGCACCGCCTACAGCTCATCTACAAGCCTTCGCCTGCGCCACGAGCAAAGATGGCATGATCGTCGGCAACATATGGAGCATAAAGCAGCTAAGTCGCTTTTTACTCAATTATGTCATTATAAATAAAATTGTTGACTTTCCTGACTTGCTACTTAGTTGATCAACAAATAAGCAGTAAGTCGGGGGCTACACCTAATAGTGTGCGCATGCGCACATCTTTTTCTGAGTTGTATTTTTCTTCTTTTGCTTAACGATTGCAAGTGAATCCGAGTGCGATAACTCCGAGTTGTGAAGCTCTGACCCCATGAACGGTGAACTTTAGTCACCCAAAACACGTGCATGGGAAAAAGAGCCATGAGCCGACTCCCAGCGCTCGGGGGCTATACTAGTCGGGCAGAGTGCTTAAATAAAAAGAGTCAAACCACTCGGATGAATTCAAAATCAATAAGGAAAAAGAGTAAAAAACTCTAAAATTATATATACACCAGTCGGATATCCCATCCGAGTGAATTGTTTTTACATTGCCTAAATCCTGCATATACATGATCTCAAGGCTACTAAATTTGAATGCGACGTGTGTGAGCCAACGCTCAACGATTTACATCAAGAACTTCGCATTTAATGAATTTAAAGGAACAATACTGAATTTTGCCGTGAGCGGGAAAAGCGTTTTGACTTCTGCATATCATTTGGGATACAATATGTCCCAAGATGAGTCGACTGCCAGAATTCCAATAATGGGGCTAGGAACCACTCGGAAAGTTTAACGCGTGGAACTCTATTGAGTCCTTCACGATCTCTTTGCCTACAATAGGGCACTCGACTGTAAAGGAAAACTAGTCGGAAGTCAGATCAAGAACTGCAAGCACTCGGAATGAAGCATGACTCAGTTGGGCTGCAACCAGGAAGGCGACAACTCAATCGCAAAGGACTCGGGGGCTACTGTGGAATATAAGAACCCGGGTACCCTCATGACAGGCCCAAGAGGGAGGCCCAGAAGATACTCCCAGCACAGCCTCATTGGCGCATGCAAGGGACATATCCTAAAGGAAGTTGAACTTATATTTAGATATGATAGATACGGTTGTAATCCGAGTCATTAATAGGGTAGATAAAGATGTAAACTCTATCCTATTAACTGACTAGAATCTTGTAACTGATCGGAATCTCCAAACCGATCAGGACTCTATAAGCCGCCCCACCCCCGCTATATAAGGGAGAGGGCGGGCAACAACATAGGGATCGGATCACCCAAGCCTAGAGCAATCAAGTCATAGAGCATAACACACCTCATATCGCCCAGAGCGTATTGCGCTTTGAGCAACCCCAGATCTAAGAGGTCAGCATAATTCCAGCACACAGGATTAGGGTATTACCTCCATTGCTGAGGGCCTGAACCTGTCTAAAATCCCTGTCTTGTGTGACCTTCGAGTTTGAGATCCAGCGCCTACCCCATAATTTCATTGCCGACTACAAAAGTCGACACTAGACGTTTGCAGCCTTTGGTCTGTTGCTTAGTGAGTTTCAATAAGTTCTTGTCCATTAGATCTGGTGTTTTTAGTTGCTGAGTGTTCCCCCATCTTTTGTGCTTTTCTTGTGTTCATTTTCGTCCATAGATTTCAGACCTGCACCCTTGCACCAAATCGTGTTTATATTTTGCATCCGGAGTCCGTTTTTGGTGTTTTCGTGCTTGTTGGAAAGGTCTTTTCGGGGCCAATCCATTCCCCCTTGTTAGATCCTATTTCCACCGTGTTTTCCATCCTCAAAAATCAGATCTATTCGTGGTTCTTTGCTGTCAAGGTTTCAGCTCCTGTTTTGGTAGTTTGAGTTCGTGCTTTGAAAATTTCACGAAGCTCGCAAAGTGTGCATCCAGATCTCAGTGCCCTGTTAAGTGTTTGTCAAAAAAAGAGAGAAAGAAAGTGTTGTTCAAAAGAAAGAAAGAACAGAGAAAATTGGGGATTGTTCTTCATTTATATCTTGAGAAATCCCAGTTTGCGATGTGTGAGCTGAAACAGTAGTCAAGTCTCCAATATCCAGTATCCTTGCTTGTAGCAAATCTGATTCCTTGGTGTGAGTTGCTTGTTCTTTACATATATCTTATTCAGCAACTAAGGCATTAGATTCTTATTTGGATGATTACTTGGTTTAACAATATCTAGATTCTTTTGCAACATATACATCCTACCCAAGCTCCACAAAAATAGCCCCTGCATGTGCAACCCTCAACTTGTATTCGCTTGATTATCACTCTTTGTAAACCAACCACCGGCACCACGGTTGAGCACGATTCTGCACTCACTTGGAAGTTACATGAGCTTCAGTTAGTAAGAGAAGGTGAGCTTGAGCTTGTACACACATATATATACCTCTTGTAGTGTAGGGGTTTGCACAAATTAATCATGGCAGGTGACAAAGATGAGTATGATGTTGATGGTGTTGGGCATCTCAATCAGCCCATCACACAGCTCCACTTCAATGCATTGCGTGATCATTTTCACCAAGAGTTCAGAACAAGTCTTGGACCAATTGAAGAGAAGCAAGACAAGATGTCCGAAGATCTGTAGAAACTTATGGGTGATGTTAATGAGCTGTTGACTCAAAACATGACAGCCCTGAGAGCTAATCTTGTTGCTAATATTGTCCAAGAGCTACGTCAAGCCTCCAAAGATGCAAGTGATCATGGTGATGAGCAACATGGAACAGATGAGGAAGCTGCTGCTCCGAATGCTCAAGAGAGAAGAAACCGTGCTGCTCCCCATGCAGTGAGACCTCCTGTTTCCAAACGTGGGAATAATGGTGTTGCTGCTGGTTGTAGACTAGGAAGAGGCAACTGGAGAGCAAATTTGCACCACGAAGATAGTTGACGAGTTTGAAGAAGGTAACAATGGGCTGCACCAAAATGACAGATTTCATCGTTGAGGAAACTATGGTCGTGAACGCATAAGGAGGAAAGGTTTGGTAAATTAAAATTTACCATGCCTAAGTTTGATGGTGGGTATAACCCAGAAGCATATCTCACATCGGAGTTAAAGGTTGACAAGATTTTCTCATGCACAACTATTCCGAAAAGAAGAAGTTAGCAATGGCATCTCTTGAATTTGAAGATTATGCTCTAATCTGGTGGGAGCAAGTTCAGAATTAGTGAGAAGAAGAGGGAGAACCTGCTATTGCTACGTGGGCAGAAATGAAAAGAGATTGAGGGCCAGATTCATCCTAGGGCATTATAGGCGTGATATCTTTGACAAGCTCTAGAATTTGAGGCAAGGAAAACTATCTGTGGAGGAGTACCATAAGGAGATGGAGAAGGCAATGATAAGAGCAAATATTGTTAGTGTTATGCCCTTGAGGCAATCATTTAGATGATTTTAACATGACTATGTTTATGAATAATAATATGATTTTTGGTCCGATGAATGTATATCATTGCATTGATCAACAAGTATGTGACTTGATTATGAAGCTCTTTACTTATTGATGTAATTCGATAAATATCTTTGATCAGATATCATCGTATAGGACAATGATGAATAGATCAACACATGTAGTGATCGATGATCATGCTTCATAGATCATGGGATATGGAGATATCATCTATACATTGTGGACGCATGTTGAAGAACATGGGTTAGATAGACCCGCCATGGACACTGCAAGAATGTTACATTCTTATGTGTCATCAGTGTATCTCATACATAGTAGATGTATGATCCTTAGACCTGAGATTGTCATATTCCCTACATGTGTAATAGTTTTCCTTGGGGCTATCAAACACTACTTCCTAACCGGATAGTTATAAAGGTAGCTTTCATGTTTACTATGAAACGTGCAGAGGGAAGTGAGCAGTCAAGATGGAATTTGCCACTCCAATGAAACAGAGATATATGACAAGGCCACTCGTGTAATATGATTAAGGAAGTGCATGGCCATGCCGTGAATGAGGAGTCAATCACAACTTATTAATATATCACGAATACGAGAGATGGATTGAATCATCAAAGGAAGACATGCTTCTTGCCTTGAGTTCAATCTTCGTATACTTGGCAAAGGGATTATTACATGAGAACTTTTGATAGGTTCTGTCCGATTTGATCATAGTATGTTTGGGAGTTGGCATGCTTTGCAAGGAGCCGCTACCAACTATTGGATTGAAAAGGAGTTTTCCGAATCCATGTCCAAACGTACGTGAACCTGTAGGGTCACACACATAATGGGCTGGGACGCATTAATTTGGATTGGATCCGTAATTAATGGACCTCATGGGCTTAGCACACTTATGGACCCTGGTTTAGGGTTTCATCTCGTGGCTATATAAGGAGTGGAGGAGGGTGGGCGCAGTGTATGCTTTCCACGGTTTAGAAGTGTTTCACCCGAAACCCTAGCCTCCTCCTCTCGCTGCGCCTGCCGAGCGACAAGGTGCTTGCACACGACGCACGCGCTCCATCCCGGACGTGTGGATCATCAAGGGCGACGCCGCGATCAAGGGCGTGGAGGCGAGGAGGATCCACTCCATCGACGCAACGATTGCGGTAAGGACGATCCACTACATCGACGCGTGAAGAATTCCGCAACTGCGCGTCTAGTGGTAATTTAATCTATGATCCCCTTCTTGCAAGTAGCTTTCTGGTTATGCGATAGATTTTTTTTGTGCTAGCGTAGCATATCGCGTTTCTCTTCAGTGGTATCAGAGCCATCTCGTATAGATTTGTGATTTGGATGTTGCACATATGATGTGTGAGGTTAGTAGATTGGATATATTACATATTTAGCTGGTTCATGTGATGAATTGGTGACGGCAGCCATCGATGAGATCGATCGGTTTAGGGTTTTGATGAAGATCCAACCTGCTGTTGAGCAAAGGTGGCCCAATCTTTCACGGTACAACGACGATAGCTTCGTGACGCTCGCACTCAAACGGCAAAAGAGCCAATTCAAAAGCGAGAAACTGGTCACACAAACCGTGATCAACACAAGAACGCGAATTGAGTGGAGGAATCGTATAGATTCAGTGGACAATCACAAGAACATGCCGTTCTTGACTTGCACCAACACTAACAAACCCAAGAACGGGAAGAACTTATCAAGAACACATGGTATTTGCGCCACAAACAACCATGGCTTATGCTGTCTATTTCTGAACATCCAAAAGTTCATTCCAGATAGAAATACATAAGTATTTATACTAGGAACATCCCTCCTAGCTTAGGTGTGAAACTATACAAGAAACTAAAGGAGTTTTCTTGGGTAGATAAAAGGTTCAATGCCTTGGAAGTTGGACAGCAAGATATGGTCTCGCGCAGCTTTTGACAGCCTGTGCAACTCCCACCAAAACAGTCATAACTCCCACGTTGGAAGTCCAAAAGATGCACGGTTTGAAATGCTAGAAACTAGACTTCAATATCTTTCTATCTATATAGCCCAAGGATATGTTACTTGTCGTGATTATCAGCAGCATCATGATCAAATGGATGGACAGATTTGAGTGAACCAGCCTTGCTCATGTAACTCTTCTTTGCCTTCCATTCCAATGGATCGCTGTCAATAATTCTAACAAATATGGATCCAAATAGAATTCCTTTCTCAGGTGACATATTTCCAAAAGAAAGGGATATTACTCCTTGTGGATGCATGACCAAGTCACCTTTCTTCTCTCCAAGGTTTGCATTGCAATTCTCAGCCTGTAGCACATTATCAACACAACTTGCATCGGTCTTTTGACTCACTTGCACTTTAGCAGCAGCAAAACAAGTAATGTGATTATTTGTAGACTTAGAGTCATGAGACGATACAACAATAGAGGATATATCCGCATCATCCCCTCCCTCTTCAAGCGAAACCGTCCTCGGTTTCAAGTTGTTCTTGAAAACACTCTTTAGCTTAGTGAGGATGTCACAATGAATATCATTCCCACTTTTGGCCAGCAAAGAAACAAACACCCCTCGATGCATAAATGTATAGCGGTTCGTCCTCCCTTGGTGCTAGCATTCCGGTCAAATTGCCATGGACGCCCCAAAAGAATTTGACTAGCATGCATTGCAACGACATCGCACTCCACCTTGTCTTCATATCCATCGATGGAAAATGGTACATGCACTTTATGGGTCACCTTGAGCTTACCAACATTATGAAGCCACTTCATGTAATATGGCTTTGGGTGGCGCTGTGTGGTCAATTTCAAAGCATCAACCACATCCTTGCTAATCACATTATTGTAGCTTCCTCCATCTATCACAAGCTTACACCGTTTTCCCTTGATCTTGCATTCGGTTTGGAAAATAGCACGTCGCTGTCCCTTCTCCACAATTGGAGCACTATCACGATCCACCTTCTGAGCCATCAAACATTGTCCATCTTCAGGGTCACAATGAACCACATCATCATGTTCTTCACCTCCCATATCTGATTTCTCACTTGCATCACTCTCTGAAACATACTTTCCATCGGTGGTAGCATTACTGCCTTTAAATTTGGGCAATCTTTCATCATGTGTCCCCTGCCCTTGCACTTGAAGCACTCAATATTCCGAGTTCTAGCGGTAGAGAAGGCACCAGAATCAGCTTTGGAATAATCCTTGCTTGCTGTCCCTACTGCTCTTGATGCTTCTTTCGGAGATGATCCACTTGGTTTAGTTGACGCAACCGTCATAGGCGAAGAACCACCTTCGCTAACATGCTGTGATGAGCGTCGCCAACCACTAGAAGTGACACGTCCATGATGCACAACAGATTTGTGTGCGTCTTTCAACCATAGTTCCGCAAGCTGTGCTTGATGAAGTAGCTCTTGTACGGTATTGAATTGCATCAAATCAACACGGTTTCGCACAACCTCATTCAGCCGTTCAAAGAACCTTGTCATGGTGGCATCCGCGGACTCACGAATAGCTGTACGGATCATGAGTATTTGCATTTCTTGATAGTACTCATCAACAGATTTATCACCTTGATATAGCCGCCTCAACTTTGTGTGCAACGTTCGAGTGTAGTACGCTGGTACAAAGCGAGAACGCATGATTCTCTTCATCTCCTCCCAAGTATATGGACGCTCCCCTGCACGATTCAATCGATCCCACCAAATAATAGCATATTTGGTGAACTCAATGGAAGCAACACGAACCTTCTTTTCTTCGGAGTAGCGATGGTTGTCAAAAATTTGATTGACTCGCATCTCCCACTCCAAATATTCCTCCGGATTAGCACGCCCCTTGAACTCTGGTATGGTGATTCTTACATGACCAATAACATCCACCTCACGATCAACACCTCTCCTATGAATTCCTCCATGTCTAGCACCTTGACGGTCATTGTGATTATGTCGATTACAACGAAAATCAGATCGAGCTTCAGATATGTTGTCCTCCAAATCAGTTCCAAAGTCCCATTCATCGCTGCAATGTGAGCTAGCACGTCGACCGCGAACATGTGCTTGCTGCCTCGGTGCGTCATCTCCTTGTTGTGGCAGTAGCATCTCTTCCAAATGGCGAAGATTGGCATTGACATCATTGAACCCATCTGTGATGCGGGTGTGCATCAAGTTCAGCTCACCACGAAGCTGATTCTCCCGCTCATGGTAGAAGATCGACGCGGCTTCGAACTGAGCACGCGTAGCAGTGGGAAGATTGGGGTTAATTGGCAGTTGCTCCTCAACAATTTCTTCATTTTCTCCAACATGATGGTTTGCCCCCGACATTGTTGCAAGTAATCTGAAATCAGCCATAAGAATTCCTACGTACCGTGAGCAACGAAAGCTCTGATACCAGATGATGAAGACCCAACCTGCTATTGAGCAAAGGTGGCCCAATCTTTCACGGTACAACGACGATAGCTTCGTGACGCTTGCACCCAAACGGCAAAAGAGCCAATTCAAAAGCGAGAAACTGGTCACACAAACTGCGATCAACACAAGAACGTGAATTGAGTGGAGGAATCGTATAGATTCAGTGGACAATCACAAGAACATGCCGTTCTTGACTTGCACCAACACTAACAAACCCAAGAACGGGAAGAACTTATCAAGAACACATGGTATTTGCGCCACAAACAACCATGGCTTATGCTGTCAATTTCTGAACATCCAAAAGTTCATTCCAGATGGAAATACATAAGTATTTATACTAGGAACATCCCTCCTAGCTTAGGTGTGAAACTATACAAGAAACTAAAGGAGTTTTCTTTGGTAGATAAAAGGTTCAATGCCTTGGAAGTTGGACAGCAAGATATGGTCTCGCGCAGCTTTTGACAGCCTGTGCAACTCCCACCAAAACAGTCATAACTCCCACGTTGGAAGTCCAAATGATGCACGGTTTGAAATGCTAGAAACTAGACTTCAATATCTTTCTATCCATATAGTCCAAGGATATGTTACTTGTCGTGATTATCAGCAGCATCATGATCAAATGGATGGACAGATTTGAGTGAACCAGCCTTGCTCATGTAACTCTTCTTTGCCTTCCATTCCAATGGATCGCTGTCAATAATTCTAACAAATATGGATCCAAATAGAATTCCTTTCTCAGGTGACATATTTCCAAAAGAAAGGGATATTACTCCTTGTGGATGCATGACCAAGTCACCTTTCTTCTCTCCAAGGTTTGCATTGCAATTCTCAGCCTGTAGCACATTATCAACACAACTTGCATCGGTCTTTTGACTCACTTGCACTTTAGCAGCAGCAAAACAAGTAATGTGATTATTTGTAGACTTAGAGTCATGAGACGATACAACAATAGAGGATATATCCGCATCAGGTTTGAGGAAAGTGCAAACCGACTCAATCTTGATTTGGGTGAGTCTGTTCATGGTACGACGTTACCCTTACCGATCGGGTTACCACCATCAGGGTTTCTGAAACGTAACCATATGGGACCAAGCCAATCAGATTGAGTCGGATTGGGTCAATCTGGTTGATCCATGGAAAGTGCAAACCGATTCAATCTTGTTTTCGGTGAGTCCGTTCATGGTACGACGTTACCTTACCGATCGGGTTACCGCCATCAGGGTTTTTGAAACGTAACCATATGGGACCAAGCCAATCAGATTAGATCGAATTGGGTCAATCTGGTTGATCCGTGGAAATTTCAAGGGTGTTTTCCTTTGATAGAATACATGCCTCTAACATTTTGTTCCAAGGGTGCTGCCCTCGACCCGCCCGGTGATCGGCTATATAAGGAGTGGAGGAGGGTGGGCGCAGTGTGACCGCCGCCAGGGGCGGCTACCCCTCGGACCCCGCCCGCTGACCGGCCAGCGGGACCGCCGCTAGGGGCGCTACCCCTCGGACCCCGGAGTCGTAGGATTGTTTTTGTTTAACTCATTTTTGCAGGAAATTATGTGAAATCGTATGACCTATGTGTATGTGATGCATGTAATTTTCGCATGGCCTGCGTGCTGTGTCAAGTCATAAGGCTATTTAAATTGTATAACGACCTGTGTGTCGACTTGTGATGCTTCAAACCCTAATGTAAAATTCATTATCAAAAGTTGTAAGGCATTGCATCCATAATGATGAAGACGATGGTATCAAGCATTATGATTAGGTGAATAATAAAGCAAGGTGGCTAGGTGAACAAACAAGCATGATGATGGAGATCTTAATGCTAAGGGCCATGCTATTTCATAGCTTATTTTGTTTTTCTGTGGATGTGTGTTTAATCCTTGCTATTTTCTTTATGCTCATTGCATGTGATGCCATGTTCATAGTAGATATTGTTCATCCCTATAATTAAAAATTTTAAATCAAAATGTCCATCCAATTGTTGCACCTATCAAGAATTTAGATCGTTATTGATATGACTGCCAAAGTAGTATATCAATGGCTATCTTAATAGATGATAGGGATGTGTTGGACACATCACGCATAACAATGGTAGGTTTAATCAAGCTATCAAAACAGTTTTGGGCTTGAGGACATAAGTGGTTGTGATTTGATTTCAGTAATGAAGGAACCTATACAAGACAAATTGGTGTCTAGGAAAACACACATGAAGTAGGTTTCTTAATTGGCACGCGAAAACGGGAAGTGCTCCATCCCTCGTGTGAGACCTTGGGGCAGGTTGACCTGGCCATGAGTCAAGTTGACGAAGATATTCATTACTTGTTTTCATACTCAACAAACAAGAGTTGCATAAGATGTAATTAGCAAAGGTGTTGCTTACCTATGTCATTAAATTTCTAGCAGTGATGCCAAAGCTCACTAGTGTTTGATGAATATGGATCTTGAATACTCACTATGTGTCTATAAAAGGGACATAAAATAGGAGTGTCTTTCATTAAAATATTTAATAAAAGTTCTACATAAACATAGTGCTTAGAATCTTTGCATGTTTTTGTTGTAGTTCAATGGAACCTTCTCCTACTCCTGCTACACCTGGTTTTGCTGTTAGATCAGTTTTGGAAAGAGAAAACTTAATGGAACTAATTTTGTTGATTGGTATCGCAACCTGAGAATTGTTCTCAAGCATGAAAAGAAGGACTATGTTCTAGAGAATCCAATTCCTGATGAACCAGCCGAAAATACTCCTCGCAATTTGAAGGTTGAATATGAAAACATGTTAATGCTTCTGTAGAGGTCAGCTGTCTCATGCTTGTCACCATGGACTCTGAGCTCCAAAAGCAATATGAGAACCAGGATGCTTACAATATGATTGTGGGCTTGAAGGGCATGTTTGGGAATCAAGCAAGAGCTGAGAGGTATGGTATCTCAAATCTTTTATTTGCTTGTAAGTGGTCAAGGCGTCCGTCGACCTCATGTGATCAAGATGATTGGTTACATTGGGAGATTGGAAAACTTGAGTTTCCCTTAGCCTCGGTTTGGCCACAGATGTTATTCTCCGTCTACGCCATTAGAGCTTTGAGCCATTCATTATGAATTTTCATATGAATAGCATGGAGAAGAGCCTAACCGAACTACATGGGATACTCAAGGCTACCGAGGAAAGCATTAAGAAAAAACCCAATCATGTGATGATGGTTCAGAAAACAACTACATTCAAAAAGAGGAAGGCTAAGGCTGGGGGAACGGGAAAGAGCAAGGGCAAGGGCAAGGGCAAGGGCATGGCTCAAGATTAGATTGCAAGCCTCAAAACTAAGCTTCAGAAGCTTAAAGTTGGCCCTCAACCTGATACCCAATGCTTCTATTGCAAGAAGTCAGGACATTGGAAACGGAACTACGAAAAGTACCTGGCAGATAAGAAGAATGGAAATGTGATTTCCACTTCAGGCATTAATGTTATAGAAATTAATCTTGCTACTTCTTCACTCAACTCATGGGTATATGATACCGGTTCGGTTGCTCACATTTGCAATTCAATGCAAGGGCTGATAAAGAGTAGAGACTTGCCAAAAGGAGAAGTGGATCTTCGCGTGGGGAATAAAGCAAGAGTTGCTGGTCTTGCCGTTGGCACATACCCATTACATTTGCCTTCAGGATTAGTTTTAGAACTCAATAATTGTTATTTTGTTTCATCTTTGAGTAGAAACATTATTTCATCTTCTTGTTTGGAACATGAAGGTTATGATTTCAGAATAAAGAACTTTGTTTGTTTGATATTTTTGAATGATATGTATTATGGTCGTTGCCCCATGGTGGATGGGTTATGCATTTGAACTCGAAGAAAAACCTATCTATAACATTAATGTAAAAAGGCCTCGGTCTAATGATTTGAACCCTACCTTTTTATGGCATTGTCGCTTAGGTCATATAAATGAGAAGCGCATGAAGAATCTCCATGGTGATGGACTTCTAACCTCATTTGATTTTGAATCATTTGGAACATGTGAGTCTTATTTACTTGGCAAGATGACAAAAGCCCCTTTCACAGGTTTTAGTGAAAGAGCGAGTGTATTATTGGCCCTAGTACATACAGATGTATGTGGACCAATGAGCTCGACTGCTAGGGGTGGGTTTCAGTACTTTGTAACTTTTACCGATGACTTTAGTAGATATGGATATATCTATTTACTGAGGCATAAATCTGAAACTTTCGAAAGGTTCAAAGAGTTTCAGAACGAAGTACAAAATCAACTTGGCAAATCAATAAAACACTTACGATCAGATCGTGGTGGCGAATACTTGAGCCAAGAGTTTGGTGATCATCTAAAGCAATGTGGAATCATTCCGCAACTTACTCTACCAGGAACGCCTCAATGGAATGGCGTGTCCGAACGACGAAACCGAACTTTATTAGATATGGTTCGGTCAATGATGAGCCAAACAGATCTGCCATTATCCTTCTGGGGTTTCGCTCTAGAGACAGCTGCGTTCACATTGAATAGGGTCCCATCAAATCCGTTGAGAAGACACCATATGAGATATGGACTGGGAGAAGACCCATGTTGTCATTTCTCAAGATATGGGGATGTGAGGCTTATGTAAAACATTTACAATCAGATAAACTCGCACCTAAATCTAAAAAATACTTTTTTGTGGGGTATCCTAAAGAAACAAAAAGATATTACTTTTACAAAAGAAACGAGAACAAAGTTTTTGTTGATCGAAATGGTGTCTTCTTGGAGAAAGAGTTTCTTTCAAAAGAAATCAGTGGGAGTGATGTGTATCTCGATGAAGTTCGAGAATCACATGAATATGTTCAAACTACCACTGAACCTTCACAAGATATACAAAGTGTTCTACAACCTGTGAAAGAGACACCAGCCCCACGTAGGTCGGGGAGGCCGTGTCATGTACCTATAAGATATGGGAATGATATATTATTGTTGGACAATGATGAGCCCACGACTTATGAAGAAGCAATGTGTAACACCCCAGCACCTCCAGTGCCCCGAGTGTCATCAAAACAAGAATAAATAACTACACAAGGTAGATCCATAGGACAAAGGTGTCCTCAAACATACTACACCATAAAACAACTCTAATAAATTTTCGAAATCCAACTAAAGAATTTCGGCAGCACCTCCCCTAAAATAGTAGGCATCCACTCAACAGACAAGGTGGATAATAATCATGCCAACACAAGCATAACAACTAATATCAACATTTAGCAACTAATAAGCTTAACTACACGATGAAGCTTATTGTTGGCGTCAAAAACTTGATGTAGGGTTTTGACAAAGAGACACCGCATTTAACACCGGTTCAAGAGCATGCGGTCGATTTGACTCAGAACCGACAAGGTAAAAAATATAAAATTTAATCAAAAGCCGATCGTAACGATCAATCGGCTTAGACTCAATCAGCTTGAAGCCGATTAAGATCAAGGTAACAGGGTAGGTCTAATTAGCCAATTAAGGCTAATCAGAGGGTAAAGGTAGATCGATTCTGAAGAAGGCTATGCGCAACAAAATCAGAACAAATCAAACCTAGGGTTGTAATTGACGAAGATCAACAATCGGCGATGCGCAACTTTATTGATCAAAATCGATTACAGAGGCTAAATTACAAGAACTACTCCTAGTCGACAGGAAGGAAGAAAGTAAAAGCTGGTTGATTGTATTCTGTTGTTGTTTTTGCAGCTTGCTCTGGTCCTTCTTTTATACCCTTCGGCCAATCGTGTTCGATTACAACATGTTCCAAGTTTTGATCCGTATCGGCCTTATCTCGGACAGTTATTTCCTTAAAGATCTTGCCGTTACCAAAATATCTCCAAGCCTTTTCATCCTGTCTGTTAATTCCGTATCTTTGACTTTATTGCCAATTTTGACCAGACTTGCCAAATTTTGGTGCAAACACTTACAATAACCAAAACCATAAATACAATATCACAAAGATCCCACACTAAACACCAATGTAAAACTTTATTCCAAACTATTATTTGATCATGGCATGAGAGTGAGTGTGGGTGATTCTATTTCCCATCCCGGCCTGGAGTCCTCAGACTACCTAAAACCACACAAACAGCAAGCGTGAGTCCAAGATTCAACAAGTACATCGAAGAACATAAACATAGCTAAATAGCATAGCTTGAGACGAATAATTTAACTACATAACTTACTTAAATTCAGCAAGTAGGCAAAGCGGTAATATCCTAATCATTTCCCAATTTCAACCCATTTATCAATTGTGATTGAGTTCACAACTCAATGTCTCAACCTTCTTCACATTATTCCTCAAACAATATTAAAAATGCAATGTTGTATGTTTTTATGCTCATGCATCTTTTCATCATTTATACCGGTATACTGAGTGCACGCCCGTCAGCGTACACCCTCTCATCCCTTTCCATCCCGTGGAGGGTGCCTACTCTTACTGTCTCGCTCCCATCCATCTTTGTGGATGGGACTACGAGGTAGGACTTTTGTGCTCACTACGTGTGTGCATAGAGGCCCACATCGACATGGGTCGCCTCTTCCATCATGAATGCACATATGCAATTGACAATGTTTATAAGCATAAAATATGATCATGAATATAAACATGCACATCATCATATACTTACATTCATCACCTTATCATTTGCACCATCATAAACATAATCACCTGTAACAATCCATAATGCAATGCAACAATTGCAATTAAATACTCACTTTTCATTTGCTATCCTTCATCCATCCTCATCATCACAAGTTTGGAATACATTCTCTACCTGCATAATTCACGAAAACCACCCACAACAAATCTGGGACTTCCGGGTGTACTCAAGTCAAACCGGAACTTTCGGTCTCCATACCGAAACATCCGATCCAACCAGTCGGAACTCCCGACCCAAACGGTTGGAACTTCCGATTCTTCTAGAGAGGGACTACTTTGGGACTAATTGCTACCTACAACTTCCATCATAGGCATTAAGATAGCAATTACACCCCTTTTTGATCCGAAAAACTGCACTAAACTTCTCATATACATAATCCCTAGAAAACATTCTTGTTCATCTAATCTACACACCAAAACACTCAAATCAATCGCAAACATCACCCGATGTACTTGCCTTTAACCGCGAGGAGTGGAGTGGCATGAGGATGAAGCCACTCCCGAAGATACACCATCTGAAAATAACATTTGCATACTCATTTTTTAAAGACTATATAGTTTATAATAACATACAACACTTCTACACCCAACCACCAAAACAGCGCCAAAACCCAACAAATGGAATTCTGGACAGCAAGCGCGCAAATGAGCATATCTTCCAAATGGCTAAACCGAACTTTGAGTTCTTGTTCTCTAAATGACCACAAGAGGATAACCTATAATTACCCTATAGCCATTCATTCAGGAGCTGACTCTAAAAGCCTCAAATTTCACTCTGAATCTCAGTCCAAATTTCTGAACTTTCAGCAAATTCTAATTTCAGGACAGCGAGCTTCCAAATAGCATAACTTTTGATTCTTGAATCCAAATCAAGCAAACAAGGATATTTTATTAATCTACAGGAAATTTTCTAACTTTCTCTAGGCAAATATAAATTCTCAGTCGACCTACATCTAGTCTTAAACAGCAGCTCAAACTTTCAGCTACCAACACACGCAGATTCAGGACAACCAACACTAAAACAATCATAACTTTTAAACCGCTAAACCAAAATTAGTGTTCTTGAGCTCTAATGAAATTTAATACGAAACTCTACAACTTTTTCAACAACCAACCCCTTTGTAACTGCACAAAATGACCCCAATTCTCGATTTGAACCTCGAATCAGCAAAATGCCCAATCTCTGAATTTTCAGCAAAGAGGCTATTCTGGATAGCGCATTCAACAGGGCATAACTAATGTTATACAACTCCAAATCATGCAAATGAAGACATTTTAAGTATCTACAGTAAATTTCCCATCTTTTCTAAGTATTGAAAAATTCCAAATCGGCCTCTAACTTGGCTTAATCAACAGATTACTATAACCGCTTCGACTGTCAGCAGATCCAGTGCAGTCTGCTGTAAAACGTGCATAACTTTCAAACGGCTGGACCAAATTGAGAGTTATTGGTCTCTATTGAATCGCAAGAAATAGATCTACAACTTTATCTTCAGTCGTACCCTCAGAAAACGCCTCTAAAATCCCGCAAAATCGAACCCTAACAGAGGGACAAAATCTGCCCGAAAACAGAACAATCCCTCTCAACTCAAATCCTCAACTAATCCTACATCAAACTCAAGACCCCTAGCAAAGGAACTCCACCACCCAAAAAATAAGGACCAAAACTCTAGGATTTACCTCAAGATCTTATCTCCGTTTCAGTTTGGGTGGAAACCAAGAGGGAGTAGGAGGAGCAGCTCGGGCTGGGGGGAGCACCAAGGGGAGGCGCCCATGAGGAGAGCTCCAAAGGGAGGAAGCCATGAGAGGAGGAGGAGCCAGGAAATGGAGGAGAAATAGAGTGGGGTGGGGGAGGAGAGAAGAAATGGGTGAGGGAGGGAGGAGCCAGGAAAAACTCCCACACAAAAAAAAAATTAACTCTGCAGATCACAGAAAAGTCCACCAAATACACACACGGAGAATTCCAAGACTTGGAGAAGAATCTGACACATTACACAATGATTACACAATTTTAGCTATTGCTGCATATTTTGATTATGAAATATGGCAGATGGATATCAAAACAGCCTTCCTTAATGGGAATCTATCCGAGGATGTATACATGATACAACCTGAAGGTTTTGTTGATCCTAAATATGCTAAAAGGGTATGCAAGCTTCAAAGATCCATTTATGGGTTAAAGCAAGCATCTCGGAGTTGGAACATTCGTTTTGATGAAGTAGTCAAAGGGTTTGACTTTATCAAAAATGAAGAAGAGCCTTGCGTTTACAAGAAGGCTAGTGGGAGCGCACTTGTGTTTCTGATTTTGTTTGTGGATGACATATTATTGATCGAGAATGATATTCCTATGCTTGAAGATGTTAAGACTTCATTGAAAAGGAGTTCTCAATGAAGGACTTGGGAGAAGCATGCTATATCTTGGGCATAAAAATCTATAGAGATAGATCAAAAAGATTAATTGGATTAAGTCAGAAAACTTACATTGACAAGATATTGAAAAGGTTCGATATGAATGAATCCAAGAGTGGTTTCATGCCAATGTCACATGGCATCAGTCTCTACAAGAATTAGTGTCCTTCGACAACTGATGAGCGAGTCAAGATGAGTAAGATTCCATATACTTCAGCTATTGGGTCAATTATGTATGCCATGATCTGCACGCGCCCAGATGTCTCATATGCTCTAAGTGTCACAAGCAGATACCAAGCGGATCCTGGTGATGGTCATTGGATAGCCGTAAAAAATATTCTAAAGTACTTGAGAAGAACTAAGGGTATGTTCCTTGTTTTTGGAGGTGAGGAAGATCTGGTTGGAAAGGGTTACACCGATGCAAGCTTCCAAACTGACAAAGATGATTTCCGATCGCAATCCGGGTTTGTGTTTACATTAAATGGAGGAGCAGTAAGCTGGAAGAGTTCCAAGCAAAACACGGTGGCTGACTCTACGACAGAAGCGAAGTACATTGCGGCTTCGGAGGCTGCAAAAGAAGCTGTGTGGATTAAGAAGTTTATCACAGAGCTTGGTATGGTCGCTAGTGCCTCTAGTCCAATGGACATCTATTGTGATAATAGTGGTGCCATTGCACAAGCTAAAGAGATCTCATCAGAAGTCTAAACACATACTCCGACGCTTTCACCTTATTCGCGAGATTGTGGATAGAGGTGACGTGAGAATATGCAAAGTACATACGAAAGCCAATGTGGCCGATCCGTTGACAAAGCCACTGCCACAGCCTAAGCATGAGGTGCACACGAGGACTGTAGGTATTAGATACTTAATTGATTGACTCAAATGCAAGTGGGAGATTGTTAGTGTTATGCCCTTGAGGCAATCATTTAGATGATTGTAGCATGACTATGTTTATGAATAATAATATGATTTTTGGTCCGATGAATGTATATCATTGTATTGATCAACATGTGACTTGCTTACGAAGCTCTTTACTTATTGATGTAATTCGATAAATATCTCTGATCGGATATCATCGTATAGGACAACGATGAATAGATCAGCACATGTAGTGATTGATGATCATGCTTCATAGATCATGGGATATGGAGATATCATCTATACATTGTGGACGCATGTTGAAGAACATGGGTTAGATAGACCCGCCATGGGACACTACGAGAATGTTAAATTCTTATGTGTCATCAGTGTATCTCATACATAGTAGATGTATGATCCTTAGACCTGAGATTGTCATATTCTCTTCATGTGTAATAGTTTTCCTTGGGGCTATCAAACACTACTTCCTAACCGGATAATTATAAAAGTAGCTTTCATGTTTACTATGAAACATGTAGAGGGAAGTGAGCAGTCAAGATGGAATTTGCCACTCCAATGAAACAGAGATATATGACAAGGTCACTCGTGTGATATGATTAAGGAAGTGCATGGCCACGCCGAGATTGAGGAGTCAATCACAACTTATTAATATATCACGGATACGAGAAATGGATTGAATCATCAAAGGATGACATGCTTCTCGCCTTGAGTTCAATCTTCATATACTTGGCAAAGGGATTATTACATGAGTACTTTTGATAGGTTCTGTCCGATTTAATCATAGTATGTTTGGGAGTTGGCATGCTTTGCAAGGAGCCGCTACCAACTATTGGATTGAAAAGGAGTTTTTCGAATCCATGTCCAAACATACATGAACCTGCAGGGTCACACACTTAATGGTCTAGGACACATTAATTTGGATTGGATCCGTAATTAATGGACCTCGTGGGCTCAGCACACTTATGGGCCCTGGTTTAGGGTTTCATCTCGTGGCTATATAAGGAGTGGAAGAGGGTCGGCGTAGTGTGTGCTTTCCATGGTTTAGAAGTGTTTCACCCGAAACCCTAACCAACTCCTCTCGCTGCCCCTGCCGAGCGACCAAGTGCCTGCACACCGACGCAGGGCGTTCCATCCCCGGACGTGTGAACTACTACGGTGACGCTGCTGTGACTACGGCGTGGGAGGACGATCCACAGCGAGGTGAGGAGGATCCACTCCATCGACGCAACGACGCGGCAAGGACGATCCACTACATCGACACGTGAAGGATTCCGCAACTGCGCGTCTAGTGGTAATCTAATCTATGATCCCCTTCTTGCGAGTCGCTTTCTGGTTATGCGGTAGATTTGTTTTTGTGCTAGCGTAGCATACCGTGTTTCTCTTCAAATATACATGAAGGTGAGGAGTAGTCCATGTCAAGGTTTCTGTACGGGCTAAATCCTAATGTCAAGTGAGTCGTTAATCTGCAGCCATACCGTAACGTGGTAGAGTTGGTACATCTTGCTTCTAAGGCTGAACATCAATTGCAAGAAGACTCGAAGCAAAACAGAACTACCTCCTTCCCAGCTCGAGCTACATCAAGTGGGAGTAAGTTTGTGCCACAATTCAATGTTGGTCGAGGTATAATGGCTAGTTCTAGTGGTGGCAGCCGATCCAATGTACGTGTAGCCACAAGTGGTAATGAGGCATCTGATGAGGACATCACTTCTATGGATATAGCCACACCTGCAAATCCATCACCTACACATCAATCGGTCCCCGTTGCTGTATTACAAGGACCGATTACTCGAGCTCGCGCACGTCAACTCAATTACCAGGTGAATGCGTTCCTCGGGCTTCATACGAATACTTTAATGGATGGAATGCTATTTAATTCTTGTGATGATGTCCTTTGCCTTAGGAACTTGGGTGAGGAACCAACCAAGATGAAGGATAGAAAAGAAGTGCACGAGTTGGAGTCAGATTCGACTCCAGGACAGAGCTGACTTGTTTTGGCCGCCACGGCTACATCCGGACTCGGTTTTGGGCGTTCTTGTACTTCACGAAAATCTTAACAAGTCTACTTTCCAACGGATTTGGAATCACATCCAAACTCCTTCTGAGTCGACCAGAATCGTCCAATCAAGCAGCGTTGTTTTTTTAGTCCGAGTCAAAAGTGGGCCTTTGGCCTTGTAACAAGGAAAGCCCACTTAAGGCTGCACCCTAGGGTTCCTAGACGCTTCTCCACAATATAAACAGCCAGCCGCTGCCATTAGATGGTGGGTTTTCTTTTAGATCAAAGATAGCAGTTGCTACTTCTTGTAATCGCGCGTGTTGGCTAAACCGCCCGAATTACTTGTCATCGGAAACCCCTCTTTTGTGATTTTGAATGAACTCGTGGTTTCAATTATAATTTCAGTTGCTTGTTCATCTTGTTCTTGCGTGTTCTTCGATTGCTTGCAGGGACAAAGGCCTTCGTGGTCAGGTTGATCGTGCACCAGCAAGATCAATAACAACTTCGGGAGTCGGTGTAACGATTGCTAAGGCGCATCGTCTGGGGACGGTGTAGTCGGATCGCCAACGTCTTCTTCCACCCAATCGAATCTATCCCCTTTCATCGAAAGGTCGGGACCTATCTTTCTATCACGTGGTATCAGAGCTCAAGGTTGATCGGTGAGAGATTTTTTCCCCATCCTTTATTTTACCTACAGTCCAAAAAACCATAAAAAAATAGGCAATTAGATCTCCATTGTTCAAAACAGTTTGTGCCCTTGCTTTTGCTACTTAGTTCTCGGCTTGTTGAATTTACGGTTGCTTCGACGAGTCAAGTTGCTGGTCTTTAGTTTCAGCCTTTAGAGTTTCGAGTTCGGGTCACGTTTTTGTCACAGTTGCGTTCATAATTTGAGTCGTTTTCTGTTAGTAGATCATAACGGAGTTGAGTTTGTCTTTGTCTAGTGTGGGAGATCAGATTGGGTCGCCAATTTCCTTGCTTCGTTTACTAATCCGCGTGATTCTCTGTGTTACCAAAGTAGATATCAGTTTCCAAATAATAACAAAAGAGGCCGGTGCAGATACAAGAGCCGCACCAAATCAAGGAGTTTAAAAAAAAGGCAAGTGCAGATAGAAAAAGCCGCACCAAATCAGAGAAGAAAAGGCAAGTGCAAATTTTCAAAAGCCGCACTAGATCGTTTGCAAATCAAAGTTCAGAGAGAGAGAGAGAGTCATATCTTTTAATTACCTTTTTACCCCTGGTTTGCCTGAAAGTCATATATGCAGTTTTCGATTCTAGGGTCTCCTGAGATCATCTAAGCGGGTTTTGAGGCCCACCCAAAAAAAAAAAGCTTGCTGTTTTGGGCGTTTCGGTGACGACGTTTGTGTCTCGGCTCGCGTCTCTAGTACGGTTTGGGACTAGGACCAGCACTATACCGTCGTAGAGTGTTTATTCAGCTTGCTGTGACTAACGTGGTGAAGGTTACCTTTTGTGCTATTTCAGCCACCTATAGCTCCACAGATTATCTCCTACTCACTGAAGTTGTTTGTCTTGCTGGTTGCCATCACCTCCTTCTTTGAAGCTTGGTAAGAACAGTAAGAGCTTGTTTGAATAGGTTGAGAGTGAGCGATTTGACACTAGCACACCACTTGTAGATAGGGATAATCTGCTTACTTTGTGTTAGCCATTTTTTCTGTTTTCTCTAACCATGGCAGGATCGGAAGCCGATAAAGGGGGACAACATTCACCTCGCACACGGGGGATCATACAGCACTTCGAGCGCAAAATGAGGCTGCACACCGATGCGCTTGATGAGGACGTTCGTGTTACCAATGACCGCCTTGGTCAATTGGAGGCAGTTCAAATTGACACCAACACAAAAATCACCGCGTTGGAAGTTTCTGTGGGCGCAATCAACACCTCCCTTGCAGCATTCTTGCAGCGATTTGAGGAGAGAGATCGTGGATGCCCAGCTGATGGACATGTGAGCAATGTTGCAGGAGACAATGAACAGGACTATGCTGCGGACACCGAAGTTGAGGAAGAGGAGGATGATAGGCTACGACGACAGCTACACCGCAACCGTCATGGTATGGGTTTTCGACCACCACGACGACAGGTACGTGAACATGATGACTCCCTAGGATCAATCAAATTCAGCATGCCACCTTTTGATGGGAAATATGACCCTGATGCATACCTCACTTGGGAACTAGTCAGTAGATCGTAAATTTGTTTGCTATGATTTTCCGAACACAAGAGGTTAGGCTGCAACTAGTGAGTTTACTGATTTTGCCTCCGTTTGGTGGCGCGAGTATCGTAATAAGACCCCAAACAATGTGCCACAAACTTGGGATGCTTTGAAAAGGATCATGCGAGCTAGATTTGTTCCTTCTTATCATGCACGTGATTTATTACATAAGCTGCAGCAATTGAGACAAGGTAGCAAATCTGTAGAAGAGTATTATCAGGAACTACAAATAGGCATGTTGCGTTGTGGGTTAGTGGAAGAAGAGGAAGCTGCTATGGCTAGATTTATGGGAGGGCTGACCCGTGAAATTCAGGACATATTAGCTTATAAGGAATACAATTCTATCACTTGTTTACTCCATCTTGCTTGTAAAGCTGAAAGGGAAGTGCAGGGGCGTCGCGCAAGGACTAATGTTTCTGCAGGTCGGACTACATCATGGCAACCACGTACTTCAGCTGCTGCCCCAAACCGTGCATCTTCACAAGGTACCACTAGCAGCCTGCCACACACGCCTCCAACAAAACCAATGCCGCGGTCATCTGAAGCAACAAAGGGGTCAGCACCAACACCCGCCAAGAGCGCTTCTTCCGTTGCATCCACGGGAAGAACGAGGGATATTCAGTGCCTACAATGCAAGGGATTTGGGCATGTGAGGAGAGTTTGCCCAAGCAAACGTGTGCTGATTGTGCGGGATACTGGTGAGTATTCTTCTGCTAGTGATTTGGATGATGAGACATATGCTATGCTTGCCATTAACCATGCGGGAAGTGGAGATGAGAAGGAAGAACACATTGGTGCTGAAAATGCAGAACATTATGAGAGCCTTGTTGTGCGGAGCGTGTTGAGTGCCCAAATGGGGAAGGCCGAACAGAACCAGCGACATACTTTGTTTCAAACTAAGTGTGTCGTCAAGGAGCGCTCATGCCGCGTCATCATTGATGGGGGTAGTTGCAACAACTTAGCAAGTTCGAGATGGTTCAAAAGCTAGAGTCGAAAACAAGCCCACATCCACAACCGCACCACATCCAATGGTTTAACGACAGCGGTAAGATAAAGGTAACACGCTTGGTAAGAGTGCACTTTGCCATTGGTTCGTATCATGACTATATTGGCTGCGATGTTGTGCCTATGCAAGCATGTTCTATGTTGTTCGGTAGACCATGGCAGTACGATAAAGACACCTTGCATCATGGTAGAACTAATCGAGTACTCTTTTGTGCATAAAGAGAAGAAAATTGTATTACATCCTATGTCTCCCAAGCCATTTTGAGGGATGAACTTGCTAGAGCCAGCAAAGAAAAAATCGAAAACATGAGAAGAGTGAAAATCGGATTGTAGCAAAGGAATTTGTACAACATAAAGAGGGCAAGTCTAAATCTGTTCATGACAGGAAAGATGAGATTAAACTAAAGGGTGCTTGTTTACTTGCTTCCAAATCTGATTTAAATGAGTTGAATGATGGCTCTGAAGTTTGCTATGCTTTGGTTTGCAAAGAAGCTTTATTTTCATTTGAAGATACATCCTCTTCTTTGCCTCTTGCTGTCATTAATCTTTGCAGGAGAACATAGATATTTTTCCAAAGGAGGTGCCATCGGATCGCCACCAATCCGTGGAATTGAGCATCAAGTTGACCTCATTCCGGGCCTCCTTACCAAACCGTCGCCATACTGTAACCAATCCGGAAGAAACCAAGGAGATACAACGCCAGTGCAAGAATTGCTTGAGAAAGGGTATGTGCGCGAATCTCTTAGTCCATGTGCTGTCCCAGTACTTTTAGTTCCTAAGAAAGATGGATCATGGCGCATGTGTGTGGATTGTAGAGCGATTAACAACATTACAATTAGATATCGTCATCCTATTCCTAGGTTAGATGATATGCTAGATGAATTGAGTGGCTCTCTTGTGTTCTCTAAAATCGATTTGCGTAGCGGATACCACCAGATGCGCATGAAATTGGGGGATGAATGGAAAACAGCTTTTAAAACAAAATTTGGATTGTATGAGTGGTTAGTAATGCCCTTTGGACACACTAATGCACCCAGCACTTTTATGAAATTAATGAATGAGGTTTTGCGCCATTTGATTGGAAAATTTGTGGTGGTGTACTTTGATGATATTCTGATTTATAGCAGAACTCTAGAACAAAATCGTGATCATTTGCGTGCTGTTTTTCATGCTTTACGTGATGCTCGTTTATTTGGTAACCTTGAGAAGTGCACCTTTTGCACGGATCGAGTCTCTTTTCTTGGCTATGTTGTTACTCCGCAGGGGATTGAAGTTGATCAAGCCAAGGTTGAAGCAATACACACTGGCGGTTCCAACAACGGTTACACAAAGCGAAGTTTCTTAGGACTTCTTTGGATTCTATCGTCACTTTGTGAAGGATTTCAGCACCATCGCTGCACCATTGCACGAGCTCACTAAGAAGGAGTGCCATTTGCTTGGGAAAAGCACAAGAGAACGCCTTCAACATGTTGAAAGATAAGTTGACACATGCACCACTTCTCCGGTGCAGATTTCAATAAAACCTTTGAACTCGAATGTGATGCTAGTGGAATTGTGTTGGGAGGTGTGTTGTTGCAAGAAGGAAAACACATTGCTTATTTTAGTGAGAAATTGAGTGGGCCTAGTTTGAACTATTCCACTTATGATAAGGAGTTATATGCGCTAGTTCGAACATTGGAAACATGGCAACATTATTTATGGCCCAAGGAAATTGTAATACATTCTGATCATGAGTCACTAAAACATATTCGAAGTCAAGGAAAACTAAACCGTAGGCATGCTAAGTGGGTTGAATTCATTGAATCTTTTCCTTATGTCATTAAACACAAAAGGGGAAAGGAGAATGTTATAGCTGATGCATTGTCTAGGCGATACACTATGCTTTCCCAACTTGACTTCAAAATTTTTGAACTGGAAACGATTAAAGGGCAATATGAGCATGATGCTGATTTTAAAGATGTGTTGCTCAATTGTAAAGAGGGAAAAATGTGGAATAAATTTGTCCTCAATAATGGGTTTGTGTTTAGAGCTAACAAGCTATGCATTCCAGCTAGCTCCGTTTGTCTGTTGTTGTTACAGGAGGCGCATGGAGGTGGGCTGATGGGACATTTTGGTGTGAAAAAGACAGAGGACATACTTGCTAGCCATTTCTTTTGGCCAAAGATGAGGCGAGACGTGGAACGTTTCGTCGCTCGCTGCACAACATGTCAAAAAGCTAAGTCACGACTTAACCCACATGGTTTGTACATGCCCCTTCCTGTTCCTAGTGTGCCTTGGGAGGATATTTCTATGGACATTGTTTTAGGGTTGCCTAGAACAAAGAAGCGGAGGGATAGCATCTTTGTTGTGGTGGATAGATTTTCTAAGATGGCACACTTCATACCTTGTCATAAGAGTGATGATGCTACCCATGTTGCTGATTTGTTTTTCCGTGAGATTGTTCGATTGCATGGTGTGCCAAACACAATAGTTTCAGATCGTGATGCTAAATTTCTTAGCCACTTTTGGAGAACTTTATGGGCTAAATTGGGGACTAAGCTACTGTTTTCTACTACTTGTCACCCCCAAACTGATGGGCAAACCGAAGTTGTCAATAGAACTTTGTCTACCATGCTTAGGGCTGTTTTAAAACAAAACATTAAGATGTGGGAAGAATGCTTGCCTCACATTGAGTTTGCGTATAATCGTTCGCTGCATTCTACTACTAAGTTGTGCCCTTTTGAGACTGTGTATGGTTTTGTTCCTCGTGCTCCCATTGATTTATTGCTTATTCCGCCTTGGAGAAGTTGAATTTTGATTCTACACAACGTCTTTGAATCGATGTTAAAATTGCATGAGACAACGAAGCGAATATTGAGTCTATGAATGAGAAATATAAACTTCTTGGTAGTAAAGGAAGGAAACATGTAACTTTTGAACACGGAGATCTTGTTTGGTTGCATTTACTAAGGACCGTTTTCCTCAATTAAGAAAGTCTAAGTTGATGCCTCGAGTGATGGCCCTTTTAAAGTATTGGAAAAAGTTAACGATAATGCATATAAGCTTGAGTTGCTGCAGATTTTGGGGTCTCTCCCACATTTAACATTGCTGATTTAAAGCCATACTTTGGAGAAGAGGGCGAGCTTGAGTCGAGGACGACTCAATGCAAGAAGGGAGGATGATGAGGACATCACTTCTATGGATATAGCCACACCGCAAATCCATCACCTACACATCAATCGGTCCCGTTCTTTGTATTACAAGGACCGATTACTCGAGCTCGCGCACGTCAACTCAATTACCAGGTGAATGCGTTCCTCGGGCTTCATATGAATACTTTAATGGATGGAATGCTATTTAATTCTTGTGATGATGTCCTTTGCCTTAGGAACTTGGGTGAGGAACCAACCAAGATGAAGGATAGAAAAGAAGTGCACGAGTTGGATTCAGATTCGACTCGAGGACAGAGCTGACTTGTTTTGGCCGCCACGGCTACATCCGGACTCGGTTTTGGGCGTTCTTGTACTTCACCAAAATCTTAACAAGTCTACTTTCCAACGGATTTGGAATCACATCCAAACTCCTTCTGAGTCGACCAGAATCGTCCAATCAATCAGCGTTGCTTTTTTAGTCCGAGTCAAAAGTGGGCCTTTGGCCTTGTAACAAGGAAAGCCCACTTAAGGCTGCACCCTAGGGTTCCTATATGCTTCTCCACAATATAAATAGCCAGCCTCTGCCATTAGATGGTGGGTTTTCTTTTAGATCAAAGATAGCAGTTGCTACTTCTTGTAATCGCGCGTGTTGGCTAAACCGCCCGAATTACTTGTCATCTGAAACCCCTCTTTTGTGATTCTGAATGAACTCGTGGTTTCAATTATAATTTCAGTTGCTTGTTCATCTTGTTCTTGCGTGTTCTTCGATTGCTTGCAGGGACAAAGGCCTTCGTGGTCAGGTTGATCGTGCACCAGCAAGATCAATAACAACTTCGGGAGTCGGTGTAACGATTGCTAAGGCGCATCGTCTGGGGACGGTGTAGTCGGATCGCCAACGTCTTCTTCCACCCAATCGAATCTATCCCCATCTCATCGAAAGGTAGGGACCTATCCTTCTATCAGCATCAACACCAAAGGAGAGGAGTAAACCTGCAGCTTCTGCCTCATCTTCCATTGGATCCACCGGGAAAAGTAGTGAAATTATATGCTTTACATGTAAAGAACGTGGCCATATGAAGAAGGACTGCCCCAACAAGCGTGCTATGCTGATCACGGAGAATGGAGAGTATGAATATTGTAGTGAACTGGAAGAAGTTGAAGATGATGATGCTTTGGAAGGAAATGAACAGACCTATTGTGATTTTGAGCAAGGTACCTCCATTGTTGTCACAAAGATTTTGAGTGTGAAGATCAAAGAAGCTGAGAATGCATATTGGCACAATTTGTTCCAAACAAGAGCTAGGGTCCAAGATAAGGTACGCAAAGTTATTGTTGATAGTGGAAGTTGCCATAATCTTGCTAGTAGAGAAATGTGTGAGAAGCTTGGGCTGAAACTACTGCATCAACCCCACCCATATCATGTACAATGGTTGAGTGATTGTGGAGAAATGAAGATCACACACATGGTGAAGGTGCAGTTCAAGATTGGCGAATATAATGACACCATTGAGTGTGACGTTGTGCCTATGAAGGTGTGTCACTTGCTATTGGGAAGGCCGTGGCAATATGATCTTTCAGCTCAACATTGTGGCAGAACCAATCAATACACCATCAAGTAGAAAGGGAAGGATTTGGTGCTTAGATCCATGACACCACAACAAATTGTCAGGACCCGAATTCACCAATTCGAACCCACTGTGTTTACCGCACTAGTCCTAGGATCAACGCTAGTGCACACAGCTTAACATTGGTACATATCACATCATACCCAACGATAATAATAATAATAATCCTCCATTTATTGATATAGCTAAGTGTATGATCTTATGACCAACTTACATTATTAAGCCACGCAGGGCTAGACTTGAAATATAAACTAAGACATATGTAGTGGAAAAATAGGAAACATAGATGACCCATCAGTTCACCACAAGCAACTGACAAGGCTCGGACCCTAACGACTTGTGTCCTCCTGGAACTCCTCCAACAAAGGTGTATACTCTTCAACTGTTGATTGTGGTTGTTGCCAAGGGTGAGTACATAAAGCACTCAACAAGTTGTGCATAGAATGCAATTCTATGTAACTATATGCAAGGCTTATTCCAAAGGAAAAGGCTATATGGCTATTTTGCAATAAGTAGCATTTATGAACAATTACAATAAGTAGATTGTAAAGACAGTAAAATAAATAACAATAAATAATAATTTCAGCTTTTATCAAGTAAACCAAGTTTACAATCCTATGTCAAGTTTCATCCTTCCACATGGCAACCCTACCATCCCAACCAAGTTTCCATTTAATTAAACTAACCCTTAACTATAATTCCCGAGCATTGATCAATACCGCGAGCATGGCTATCCGAAGAGATTTACACTCTGCAAAGGTTATACACTTTACCCACATGATAC
Source organism: Otatea glauca (assembly GCA_036346275.1). Taxonomy (NCBI): domain Eukaryota; kingdom Viridiplantae; phylum Streptophyta; class Magnoliopsida; order Poales; family Poaceae; genus Otatea; species Otatea glauca. The sequence goes on from CM070713.1 coordinate 25,297,461, forward strand.
AACCATACACCACAAAGGCGAGTGATTATAACAAAGCTTTTACAATGCCCTTCCTTAACCCAGTACTACCCGCTAAGGTTTCAACACTGAAGGGGCTGGTTACCACAACAGGGCCCCCCTCTTGCGCCATGTGAGTTGATCCATAACTCGGGACTCACACCGCCATTGATAGTACCAAGCTAAGACATTGCAAATTAATCAGCTAGGCTGTCCCATACCAGACATGTGGTTGCACGATTGACTCAGGTCAAAGGCTTGCAAGGTTAAATCCTTAGGATGATCGAGGCAAGACTTCCACATACCCTCTACCCATCGGGCCCACCTTTGCATACTCGCCCCTTGTCACTTGCCCCAATCTAAGTGATTACCACCCCAGTTGATTACCAAGTACTACATGCCATCAACAATTCAACATCGTTGAATGACATCCCTCGACACTACAACTCAATCTCATTGTGTGACCACACATGACACACAAGTTCATACCATTGTTCCATATTCCATTAGTCAAGATTAAACATTGATGATTCAAGTACAGGTGATGACGTGGCATGGCTAAGCAACTAAGACGGTCTAACCATCCCATGTTGATTTTAGTATTAACCAACTATAGTGAACCAATCTAGGGTGACAATAGATTATGGCATACAAATGACAAGGTAGGGTATAGATCAAATTGGCATAATAGCTATGTTCCAATTTAAATTGAAACAATTGTATACTTGAAATAATATGCAATAGGGTAAAACAATATAGCAATTTTATAAACATGCGTTCAACATGATCAAAGCACAACTTGCCTTGGCAAAGGTCCTGTTCTTGCTCTGGAACTTGATCTTGGGTCGACGGATCCTCCTCCGAAGCATCGCACAACTCAACGTCTACGCGAACCGAAGGAGAAAACCAAATAAATACCAAAACAGAGAGAAAATGAACTCCAAAAATCAAATAAAATTAACTATTAAATAGATCTCAATATTAAATGTTTTTAGAAATTTGAATTACCTCAATCGGAGTTCGTATGCAAAAGTTATAGCTATTCACAATTTGAATAAATACTGAAAATAGAAAATCCGAAATAAACCAAATTATTTTTCTAAAGAAAATTCGCATTTATGACGTCGTCATGACCTCATGATGACGTTAGTATTGCCGAATTTTCGATCAATTATTTTCCAACGGAAAAGCCCGATTATGATGTCAGCATGACGTCAGCGACCCCTTCTGACCAATCGCAGCGCGACACGTCGCCTTGGTCCATGCGCCTGGTCCACGGAACCTCCTTTGGTTTACTGTGAACCCGGCGTATGGCGTTTGGCCTCCACACTGCCACGCGTTAGTGCTCTATTGGCCCCCTAGGCGGCGCAATCTAATCCGCACAAACGAACGAATGGCTACAGATCTAGACCCACGTGACTAAATCCCAACCGTTAGTCTTTGATCCAACGGCTAACATTACCGGAGATGTTTACTGTTGATGCTTCGACGTGGCACAATCTCAGCGGTTCGTTGAAGATCCAACGGCCCACGAACTCCCCAACGCGGATGAGGACACGACGACGCTCCTCTGCCGGACTTGGAGACGACGACGAACCCAACGGTGAAGCAGCGAATCCCGACGACCAAAAGGTGGCAGGTCCGATGCAGCACAGCACGGGGAAACCAAATCAGGAACCAATACAGCGAGAGACGGCTCGACGGCGGCGCAAAGTGAAGAAGATGACCGGTGGTGCGAAGACGAACTACGGTGAGCTCTAGCGCACGAACGATGGCAGAACTGGCGCTGGTGGCTGGGGCTACGGGTGCGCAGAGGAACGGCGAACCTCGGGCGGCTACTCTCCCCTTTTATAGCCCTGACAAATGCACTAAAACGGCAACCCTAATCCACACGGCGGCGGCGGCGATCGGAGACAGACTCGGAGTCCCGATCAGAGACAACGACCGAGGACCGTCCGATATATGATGAGCAGCCACGATTACTACCAAGACGATACGATCCGATCCGCACTTTCCAAATCCAACGGACGCGATCTAATCTTTCCTAACTAACGCGATGCAACTCCACCGCACGATCTCGATCCGATGGCTCGCAGGTGCTAGGGTTCTGACCTCATCTTCAAATCACGAGCACTCCTTCGTGATCCGACGGTCAATCGACATGGACGATGCGGCTTGATGAAGACCAAACGATGAAGATCCAACAGCTCATATCGACGGTACGGCGACGTGGGCCGAATGGGCCGCATAGCGTCGGGCTACGCTCGCACAGTGCTGGGCTCTGGCCCATTACTGTTCACGGCAATTATTCCCGAGTTTTTCTTTTAAATTAATTCCTAAAATTATTTTAATTTGTTTAAGCTATAAAAATATCAAGAAAAATCCCAAAAAATTCACATAAATACTTTGAGACAGTTTGAACTCAAATAAAATATTTTTAGCGAAACTCTATATTAACTTTATCTATATTTAATTAGTTTTCACAAAAATGCAAATATACATAATTTGAAGTAATTCCAAATAAATTCTAGAAAAAATCCAATAAATCTAGAATATAAAAAATGCACAATTAACAATAAAATAATATTAAAGGCAAATTTTTGGGATGTTACACAAATCATGGCTGAGTACATGCAAAAAGTTTCTGAAGTGAAGATAGGAAGTGAGAAAGAGGGAGAGAAAAAGAATTTGAGAGACATTCACAAATTAGCGAGTGAGCGCCACAAGCCAAATGTGAGAGATAAACAGAAAAGAGTGGGAGGAAACTTAGTCATGATAGCCACAAAATCAGAATTGAGAGATGTGAGGCAAAACTTACTCATGTACAAGGATGCCTTGGTTGCAGCTAACGACTTAACTTGTCTTCCTAGTGTTGTTTCTCATGTTTTGCAGGACTACAAGGATGTCTTTTCGGATGAGGTACCAGTTGGTCTACCTCCATTGCGCGTCATAGAACATCAAATTGACCTCATTCCAGGAGCATCACTTCCAAACCGACCTCCATACCACACCAATCTTGAAGAAACAAAGGAGATACAAAGGCAGGTGAAAGAACTTTTAGATAAAGGATATGTGCACGAAAGTTTATGTCCTTGTGCTATACCTATGATTTTGGTGCATAAGAAAGATGGATCTTGGCGCATGTGTGTTGACTGTAGGGCCATCAGTAATATAACTGTTAGGTATCGTCATCCTATCCCTTGGTTAGATGATATGCTAGATGAATTGAGTGGCTCTGTTGTGTTTTTTAAACTTGATTTGAGAAGTGCATACCATCAGATTAGGATGAAAGGAGATGAATGAAAAACAGCTTTCAAAAAGAAATTTGGGTTGTATGAATGCTTAGTTATGCCTTTTGGGTTAACCAATGCACCTAGTACATTCAAGAGATTAATGAACCATGTTTTGAGAGGTTACATTAGAAATTTTATTGTTGTGTACTTTGATGACATCCTAATCTATAGCACATCCATAGAGGAACATATTGATCATATCAAACAAGTGCTGAATGTGCTAAGGACAGAAAACTATATGCTAACATTGAGAAATGTTCCTTTTGCACAAACAAGGTTGTTTTTCTTGGCTATGTTGTTTCAGGGCAGGGAATTGAAGTTGATGAATAATCCAAGGTGGAAGTGATCAAGAATTGGCCAACTCCTATTAATGTAAGCCAAGTGAGAAGTTTTCATGGCCTTGCTGGTTTCTATAGGAGGTTTGTGAAAGATTTTAGTACTATTGCTGCACCTTTGAATTAATTGACAAAGAAGGAAATTGTTTTTAAATGGGGTGCACCACAAGAAGAAGCTTTCCTTGAGTTTAAGAAATGATTAACTGCAGCACCTTTGCTGGTTTTAGCTGATTTCACAAAAAAATTGAGATAGAATGTAATGCTAGTGGAATAGGTATTGGAGGTGTCTTAATGCAGGAAGGTAAACCATAGTGTATTTTAGTGAAAAGCTAAGTAGCACACAACTGAATTATTCTATGTATGATAAAGAGTTATATGCTTCGGTTAGAGTGCTTGAAACATGGCAGCACTACTTATGGTCTAAGGAATTTGTTGTATATTCTGATCATGAGGCTTTGAAACATTTGAAAGGCCAAGCTAAACTGAATAGAAGGCATGCTAAATGGGTTGAATTCATTGAAACTTTCCCATATGTTGTGAAGTACAAGAAAGGAAAAGAAAATATGGTTGTTGATGCCTTGTCCCGCAGACATGTTCTATTGAATCAACAAGAAATAAAAGTGCCTAAACTTGAGAGTTTAAAGGAATTGTATTGTATTGATCATATCTTTTCAGAACCATATGCAAATTGTAGAGATGGGAAAGGATGGGATAAATATCATGTGCATGATGCGTTCTTTTTAGAGCTAACAAACTATGTGTTCCAGATTCGTCGATCAGGGCCTTTTATTGCAGGAATCACATGCAGGTGGATTAATGGGACACTTTGGTCAGGAGAAGACTCTTGAACTGCTGGCTGATCATTTCTATTGGCCAAAGATGAGGAAGGACGTTGAGAGATTTGTGCAGCGATGCGTCACGTGTCACAAAGCTAAGTCCAAACTGAACCCTCATGGTTTATATACTCCCCTACCTATTTCGAATGCTCCATGGGAAGATATTAGCATGGATTTTATTTTATGACTGCCCAAGAGTAAGAGGGGGAGGGATTCGGTGTTTGTAGTTGTTGATAGGTTCTCAAAGATGGCACATTTCATTCCATGCCATAAGAACAACAAAGCTTCACACGATGGTGATCTGTTTTTTTAGGGAAATTGTGCACTTGCATGGAATGCCGAGGACCATAGTCTCAGATCGTGATGTGAAGTTCATGAGCTACTTTTCGAAGATGTTGTGGGCAAAGCTGGGAAACAAGTTGCTGTTTTGAACAACATGTCACCCCCAAACTGATGGCCAAACAGAGATGGTGAACCGTACACTTTCAGCCTTGATGCGGACAATGATCAAGAAGAATTTGAAGGAGTGGGAAGAGTGCTTACCACACGTAGAGTTCGCTTACAATAGAGCAGTTCACTCTACCACCAGCATGTGTCCATTTGAGGTGGTCTATGGATTTAAACCACATGCACCAATCGACTTGCCGCCACTTCCTTACAAGAGACCTAACATGGAAGCTTCGAAGCAAGCTGCATATGTGAAGAAGATTCATGAGAAGACAAGAGAAGCGATTGAGAAGAAATCCAAGTACTATGCAGAGAAGGCAAACAAGAACCGCAAGAAGGTGACCTTTGAGCTTGGTGATCTGGTTTGGATACATTTGGGCAAAGATCGATTTCAAGAAAAGAACAAGTCCAAGCTAATGCCTCGTGGAGATGGACCATTCAAAGTGTTGGCCAAGATTAATGACAACACTTACAAGATCGACTTTCCTTAAGATTATGCTGTGAGTCCAACATTCAATGCAGCTGATCTATCTCCATGCATTGATCACGAGGATCAAGAGTCGAGGATGACTTCTTTTGAAGAGGGGGAGGATGATGAGGACATCCCTGGTTCACCTCATTTATCACCTTCTACAGACATCCCTGGTTCACCTCATTTATCATCTTCTCCACATGATGAATCTACACAGCTGCAAGTTGAAGCATCTACAAAGAAGACAGATTTGGGTCCCATGACAAGGAGTCGTGCTAAACAAATACAACAAGAGGTGAATGCGCTCCTAGCTAATCCTAATGCAAATATCAATGAGAATTATATACTATCTAAGTCTTGTGTGCTACTTTCACTCAGGTTTTCACCTACGGAGATAATTCAAGCTGAAGAGCCAAGTTGCAAGGAACTAGACTTCGCTACCAGCGTATATTGCTTGAGTACCTCAACCTATGACCAATGGGTCAAGTGGGACGACAAGAAGGTGGAGGCTTACACCAAGAAGGCTAGCAAGCAGCCCCAACCATCAAATGTTGCATGCGTAGCTCCAAAATTAGTCCCTGATCTTGCTGCACCATGCCACATGAATATATGAGTATCCAGCATGCATGGAGGTCCATAATGGACTGGATATCAAGTGTATTTTCAGGCACAACAAACGGTGCATCATTCGAAGGCTTGAGTCAAAAGATATTAGAGTTCCAATGCAAGCTGTCCAGGGCATTATTTGCAGCGCGAGGGCTCCACATTTTCTGCTCCCCAACCAGCCTGGTTACCACGAATTTGAAGCCCTATTTTGGACTGCTTTCACACCTAGCTTGGAGGGCTGTTCCAAGTATAAATACCCCATCCCCCATTCTAGCCGAAACTCTTTGGCAATTTGGTTTCTGAATAGGATAGCCAAGCTGCTACCAGGATCTTGTTTGAGAGTTCTCATCCCCTTTGCTCCTGTAAACTTACCTTGTGAGATTGCAGAAGTGGTTGTTCGATAGCAACCTCTCTGTGCTTCCAACTTCGTGCGTGGTTGTGTGGATTGGAAACTTAGAGTGTGGTTAGGCAAATTCTTGTTGCAGGTCATTGCATAGGTAGTGGTTGGCCTCAAGATCGTCGGGTTGCATTGTTATCGTGGCTACTTGCAGCTAGTTATCCGAGAGTGTTGTTGGTTGGAATCGTTGTTCATCATCGTCTCCTTCAGGTGGCGCTAGTTATCGTGTTCCTGCAGATCCTACTTCGTGAAGATCAGGCAGCCCCTGCATCAACAGCTATCAAGCCAGTTTGCAAATATCACCATTTGAATCTTTATATGGTGAAGCCTGTCATACTCCATTGAATTGGAATGAGACAGGAGAGTGTTTGGTGTTTGGGCATGATATTCTTAAAGAAGCCGAAGAGCAAATTGCTATGACTAGAGAGAGGTTGAAAGTGCCTCAGTTGTGATAGAAAGTCTACGTTGATAATCGATGTCGTGAATTGAGCTTTGAGTCAGATGATTTCGTGTATCTTAGAGTAACCCCTCTTAAAGGAGTTAAATTGTTTCACATTAAGGGAAAGCTTGCGCCAAGATATGTTTGTCCATTCATGATCTTAAGCCATCGAGGAGAGGTTTCTTATCAATTAGAGCTGCCACAGTCATTGGCAGAAGTGCATAATGTGTTTCATGTGTCAGCTTAAGAAGTGCCTCAGAGTGCCAACAGAGCAGACACCATTAGAACAAATTGAGCAACAGGAAGATTTGACCTATAAGGGGCAGCCGATCGATATTTTGGATGTGATGGAGCGTAAGACCAGAAACAAGTTAACTCACTTTTGCAAAGTTTAGTGGAGCAACCATTCAGAAAGTGAAGTTACTTGGAAGTGTAAAAACGATCTAAAGTCATAATTTCCTAACTTATTCCTTAGTCAACCCTGAATCTCGGGGTTAAGATTCCGTTAAGGGAGCACACGAGGCCTATCCTAAACTATAGATCTCGAGCGTACCACAAGGCCTGTTTCTCTTAACAGAAACGCGCTAGAACGCTACCCAGAACCAAGTTAATGTGTTATTTGTGCATTTTTTGAATTTATTGGATTTTGAGTTTCTGCATGGTGTTTTGTAATAATCATTGCATCAATTTAATGTTCATCAAAAGGAGATCTTGGTGCATCCCTTGGTAATCGAAATGGTTTTTGATCCGAACCGACACAATAAAAGTTTATAAATAAGGGGGAAAGGCTTCCCTTCCACACCTTATGCCTTAGTTGCTAATGCACGAAACAGTCCTTTTAGCCTTTTTCAACTTAGGATTCTCTTGAGTCCTTTTGCTTCCGAACCTTCTTCTTCCTCGCAACTCATCACCATGGACAAATCCATTCTCACTGAGGGCAGGATCCAAGAACTTGAGGAACAAGGTTTGATCCCCTCACACGAAATGTTGAGGTGGGATCCTAGCAGAGAGGACACAAAGCCAGTACCCCAAGAAGGGTGCCTCATCCTCTTCGCCTCTTTTGTTAGGTTAGGTTTTTGCCTACTCTAGAGCAAGTTCCTGGCCGACGTGCTTGATCATTATGAGATCGAGCTCCATCATCTTCGTCCTATCTTTATTTTAATTTTGATCATTTTCTCGCATCTTTGCGAGGCCTTCCTTGGCATTCCTCCACCTCTTCACCTTTTTCGCCATTTTTATCAATACACCAGAAAAAGCAAGAGCCAAGATATATGCGGGAGCGCTTATTTTAAGCTCTAGGATAAAATATCCTCTCAGTATCCCCCATTCCCAGCCAAAGATACATGGCATGATTTTCATCAAGAGTGGTTCTATTCTGAAATTCCAAGGGGTCCCCGGTCATACCGCTTGCCTCAGGCACAATTGGACCCCTCTCTAGAAAAAACAGACCAAGAGGGGGTCAGTCATACCGATGGCCGGTATGACCGTAGGAGTCTCGGTCATACCGGCCCCACAGAGCCCAAGAAGGGTGTTTCATGCATTTTAAACATTCTTTGAGTACATGATTTTGCAAATGATTCATGCATCATATAATGAGCCTCTATACACTTTTATCGACATCGAACAAGCGGCAATAACCCCTCTTAATAGTACGGTGCCTAATCTAGCAATCCGATCTTTTTCCTCCAAACTCCGAGATCAGCAAAAAAGCTATGAAAAGTCCTTAAACTTTATACCTTAGCCATCTTGTCTTCGACGCTTGCTTTTCTTTTTCACTAATTTCATGCTTCCTATTTGTCGAAATTTGGACCAACCTATTCTCAAAATACTCAAATTGAAAATGTTAGTCCTTTAACCGCGATTGTCATTAATTACCAAAACCAAATCAAATCGGGGGCCTGTATGCTTTCAATCTCCTCGTTTTTGGTAATTGATGACAATCCTCATGTAGGAATTGAATTGAGTTTGAATTTTGAGTATGCAACTAGGAAAACAAGTTGTATGCTCCGAAGCTTTGTTTTACCAATATTTTGCCCCTTTGGATGAGGAGTGGATTTTGGCGCAAAATATCATTAGAACAATAATATCTAATTGAAAGCTCTCCCTAGAGATGTGCATAGGAATGAAACTTGTCTTTTTGCACATTTGAAATTTTTGAGAATTTTGGTGGAATTTCTCTTTAAATATTGATTCCAAGGATAACAATATGTAAACAATGAATACATCAAGCATAACATGAATGTGAGATAATGAACATGAGTAACATGATACCATAATTAAACATTAAAGGGCTAAAACACCAAAAGATAACGAGGCTTCATTATCTTACATCCATATTCTACCCCTTTGGCATCAAGGACCAAAAAAGGGAACTGTAGTGCATGCTCAAGACAAAGGAGGTGGCGTACAATGAGCCCCGTAGCGATAAAAAGAGATAGGATCCTACTGAGAGCGTTACTCCCCAAAGGAACTGCGAAACTCGGTGATAGAAGAGTCAATAGAGTCCAAACACCCACGAACCTCCTCAACAGCTTGCAAGTCAGAGATTGATACTCATCGACACGAACAAAATTTCTCATCATGTCGGTCCTAAGACTCGCAAAACTTCTCATCATAGCACTATGCAGAATATCAAATTTCTCATGTGCCATCCCAGAAAAGAGCTGTGCTGAATGAGTCTGAGTCTCCTCTTCCCCAACATCCTCCTGTGGTGGCTGCTGCTGGGAGGATTGTCCTCTCTGAGCCTGAGGCCCAACCTCTCATTTATTATAGGGCTTGTGGGCGCTGCCACACCCACCACGGTATCCAGTCACCCTCTTGATGATCATCATAATATAGGGGGCGAAATAGATCCTTTTGCCATGATCCCCAGCTGAAGAATGCATCTCTCGAAGGATAAAATCCAACCACATCAAATTTTTTTTCTTCATGACTTTACTCATAATGTTCCATGCATAGCCTCTAATCTCATCGAAATTACCGCTCTTAGGATGAACGGTAACTCGCACAATCCTGTTTATGAGGCTAGATGTGGGAAGAAGATGAGTCATTTTACCTGGCCTCTTGACATGAGCTGCTGGATCATAAAAACTGTACTGCTCTGAGAGTGGAAGAGTGGAATCACTATGAGTCCTGGGTTGTCCACTGAGATAATGCCCCAAGCCTGCTCAATCTCCACCTTGGAAGCTGTGTACACCGTCGCGTCCGTCATCCAAGTGATCTCATCAAGTTAATCTGAAACATTAAGTGTGGCATAAAACTGACGAATCATGTCATCATTATAGTCACACCTCATGCTGACGAACTCTGCCAGACCAGCGCCATGGAAGAGCTCAGGCACTCCAACAAACAGAGGGATCTTCTTGATATGTTCCCAACTCACCCACTTATGATCTTCAAATTCTTTGTTAAGATAAATCCCATGATAAACCTTTTGTTGGAAGATGGTCTTGAATTTATGCAAGGTAGCATTGTGAGGGAGTATATACTGAGTTGCTTGACGAAGTGAGAAATATTTCATTCTCTTTATCTTCCTCATATCCATAGTGGGCTAGAAATCATCAAAGTTCTCTTACTCTTCGGACTCTTCACTCTCACTGTCATTTCCTTCCTCAAAATCCATATCCATTTCATCAACTTCTTCACTTGATTCCGAAACTGCTTTCTTTCCTTTTCTTCCTCGAGAACTCCCACCAAGTTCTTGAATTTTCCACCGAATCTCCTTGTCCCTTGTAGCTCGCGTCTGAGAATCTTCACTGTCACTCTGATGAGACAAAGGAACACCCCTTCCTCGAGTTGACTTGCGAATTACTCCGCCGCCATGAGGAGGAGAAACATTCTTGGTTCTCGGCATGGTGACTAAGATAATCAAGGAGTTAATAGAGTGAAAACAAGGATTAGATGCCCTAAAGTCGAATTATCATATAAATGTGACAAATGTATGCGACTTTGGGGTTTTTGGTCGACATGCCCGGTCATACCGCCCTAGGGCCACTCATACCGGGTATGGTCGGTGCGACCGCCCTAGGCTAGTCATACCGCCCACATGGCACAAGAACCCTAAAGGATTGGAAATTTTTGGTTCTTGAGTAGATTGATCCACGAAATGGCATATATAGACATCATAATTCAACAATCTACTCATTTTAACCAAAGATTTCAATTTGATTCACATATATTAGCCACATTGTACATCAAACCCTAAAATTTCAATTATGAACCCTAGGCAATGGGAATGCAAGGAATTTGAAAGAAATAGAGAGGAATGGATACCTTGAATCAGTAGATCGAGAGAGGACCAAGAGGTTTGAAGGGAGCAACTCGGATCAAGGATCTATGGTTTTGAGGATTTTGGATAGGAGAGAGGTGAAGAGATGAGAAATGGGAAAGAGGAAGGAGAGTGTATGGGCAGGAAGGGATAAGGGATTGGGTTAGTTGCCAAAAAATGGGCATTAATCGCCTATTTCGACCCAAATTGATATGACCGACCGAGGCGGTCATATCGCCTCCAAAGGCTCTTTCATGACCGACACTAGTAGCACTGGCCCTGACAGGCTGAAGAGCTATTCAAAAACCAAAATGAGTTGAAGTTACTGTTTTAATCATAATTCTTGATGAATAATTTATTTGAGCACTTCAAATCGATAAAACAATCAAGAACAACAACCTTTCACTAATAATTTTTATTCAAATAGACTTCTTTTTGAGTAAGAGATAATTTTTGAAAATAAACACTTGGTAAGATAAAACTCTTGCATTTTTAGGCATATATGAGTTTGAAATAACTTTTGCTAATCTAGATATGTTATAAATCTAGTTTCAAGGCAATTACTCACAATGTGCATCTTAATGGGTCAATATAGACCAAGTTTTGAATTTGGAGAAATTTTGTGAAAATGAAGACTTGACCAAAACATTTTAGGTTTATTTTTAACATAAAGAGAATAAATTAAGATAAGTATATTCAAAAGATGAGATTTATATATTCATAGTTTGAAAATGAAGGATTTTAGGAAATTTTCACTTTAAAGCTTCCAAAATAGAATAGTTTCAAATATTTTGACCTAATATAGTCTAGAATCTCTCTTTTGAAGAATAATGGCACTTATTTGGTATTTTCACATTTTATGGATGTAGTATACATATGAGAGGTATAATACTCCCCCTAAATGTGTTATTCATCAAGAAAAAGGAAATCAAATATGATCCAAATAACATCCGATAAAAGGAATAAATCGACCATGGTACAAATATTCAAGCTACATTTGAGATATCTATGGCATTTAATTCATTCCTCAATTTGCAAAACCGCGCTTCATCTAAGGGCTTGGTGAGGATATTTACTAATTGATCTTCGGTTCTAATGTCACCTTTGCTAACATGATATTTTAAGAAATGATGGCGGATATCTATATATTTGGTTCTTGAGTGTTGGAACGGGTTGTTGGCTATTTTAACGGCACTTTCATTATCACACAAGAGAGGCACATTTTTGAAGTTGATTCCATAATCTATTAAAGTTTGCCTCATCCACAATAATTGAGCACAACAACTACCAACGGAAATATATTCGGCTTCGGCGGTGGATAGGGCTACAGAATTTTTTTTCTTGGAGAACCAAGAAACATGGGATCTACCTAGAAATTGGCAACTTCCCGAGGTGCTCTTTCTATCCACTTTACGACCCGCATAATCTGAATCTGAATATCCAACTAAATCAAATTTAGCACCTTTAGGATACCATAACCCTATATTTGAGGAATGCTTTAAATATCTTAGAATTCTCTTAACGGCCACTATATGGCATTCTTTAGGTGAAGCTTGAAAACGTGCGCACATGCAAACACTAAATATGATATCGAGCCTAGATGCGGTAAGATAAAGTAAACTACGAATCATGGAATGATAAAGCTTTAAGTCTACCAGTTTACCTCCCTCATTTAGGTTAAGATGCCCATTGGATCCCATTGGAGTCTTGATGGACTTCGCGTCTTCCATGCCAAACCTCTTGAGTAAATCTTTTACGTACTTGGTTTGACTCACGAAGGTCCCATTTTTGACTTGCTTGATTTGAAGTCAAAGGAAGAAGCTCAATTTTCTAATCATGGACATCTCAAACTCCCTAGACATCATATCACCAAATTCTTTGCAAAAATCTTCGTTAGTAAAACCAAATATAATATCATCAACATAAATTTGACACACAAAGAATTCTCCATCAATTATTTTTAGTAAAGAGTGTTGTGTCAACCTTCCCAATTTTGAATCCTTTTGAAAGTAGAAAATCTCTAAGCCGCTCATACCATGCTCTCTAGGAGGTTGTTTGAGACCATACAATGCCTTAAAGAGTTTGTACACATGATTTGGGTGTTTAGGATCTTCAAAATCGGGAGGTTGTTCTACAAATACCAATTCAGATGTTTGTCCATTTAAGAATGCACTCTTTACATCCATTTGAAATAATTTGATATCAAAACAACATGCAAATGCAAGCAGGATTCAAATAGCTTCTAATCTTGCTACGGGTGCAAAGGTTTCACCAAATTCCAATCCTTCGATATGTGTGAACCCTTGCGCCACTAACCTAGCCTTTTTTCTTACCACGATACCATTCCCATCTTGCTTGTCTCGAAATACCCATTTAGTGCCAATGACGTTGTGATCCTTGGGTCTTTCGACTAGCGTCCATACATCATTTCAAGCGAAGTTGTTGAGCTCTTCATGCATTGAGTTCATCCAATCCGGATCATCTAGAGCTTCATCTACATGGGTAGGTTCAAAAGAAGACACAAAAGAGTAACGTTCACAAAAAGAAACGACACGAGATCGAGTTTGAACACCCTTACTAACATCACCCAATATTTGATCTATTGGATGATCTTTGGAGAGTCCATGATGAATTCTTTGAGGTAGAGATTGAAGTTGTTGATCGTTCTCCTTCTCATCCACATCAATTGGTTGAACTTTACTTGGTGTTGCGTAAGTAGACGGTTCAACTTAAGTGGATGAAGGTTGATCATCTTTATCCACCTTTGGTTTGATGTCTCCAAGCGTCATGTTATTCATTGCTTCTCTTAATCCTCCATCACCTACATCATCCAAATTTTCTTGCTCTTCTTGAGAGCTGTTAGTTTCATCAAATTCAACGTCGCAAGTTTCTTCAACAAAACCTTTGTTTTTGTTAAAAACGCGATATGCTTTACTACTTGAAGAATAGCCAAGCAAGAAACCTTCATCACAACAACTTTGAAATTTTGAGAGCCGAACACCCTTTTTCAAAATATAACAATTGCAACCAAAGACTCAAAAATAAGAAATGTTCGGCCTTCTTCCAATGAGAAGCTCATAGGAAGCCTTTTTCAAAATATGATGCAAATAAAGCCTATTTGTTGTACGGCAAGCGGTATTAATGGCTTCCGCCCAAAAACTATCGGAAGTGCCATACTCATCAAGCATAGTTCTTGCCATTTTAATTAATGTTCGATTTTTTCATTCTACAACTCCATTTTGCTCTGGAGTGTAGGTAGCGGAAAGCTCGTGCTTTATTCCAAGTTCATCACAATAATCTTCAATTCTTGTATTTTTGAACTCGAAACCATTGTCACTATGAATTTTCTTTATTTTGAAATCAAATTCATTTTGAGCCCTTTTTGCAAAACTTTTGAAAATACCGGAAGCTTCGGATTTATCATCTAAAAAGAAAACCCAAGTATATCTTGAATAATCATCAACAATGACTAAACAATAAAAATTACCTCCGATGCTCTTATAGGCTGTCGGACCAAACAAATCCATATGTAAGAGCTCTAATGGTCTAGATGTAGACATGATACTCTTTGAAGGATGAGAACTAGCCACTTGCTTGCCGGCTTAACAAGCACTAGAAAGTCTATTTTCTCGAACTTCACATCTTTCAAGCCCACAACTAAATCATTTTTGAAAAGCTTTTTAAGTTGAATCATCCCAACATGAGCTAGTCTTCTATGTCATAACCATCCCAATGATGTTTTTGTAATTAAACATGTTTGAAGACACGACTCATTTGAGGTGAAATCAACTAAATACAAATTTTCGAATCTAAAACCTTTGAACACCAAGGAATTATCATTTTCTTTAGAAATTACTACTCTATTTTTAGAAAACATGCAAGTAAGACCAAGATCACAAATTTGAGCAACATATAGCAAATTTAAAATCAATGTTTCAACTAAGGAGACATTTGAGATAGAAAGGTCATTTGAGATAGAGATTTTACCCAAACCCAATACCTTTCCTTTGCTAAAATCACCAAATGTGATCTTGTCATGTTGCCCATTTCCTGATTCAAATGTGGTGAACATTTTTCGATCGCCGGTCATGTGTTGAGTACATCAACTATCCAACACCCAATACCGTCTACCGGTCTTGTAGTTCACGTACAAAAGAAAATCAAACATTTTTAGGTACCCAAATTTGTTTGGGTCCTTTGAGGTTAGTAACCAATGTTTTGGGCACCCAAATGGCTCTCTTTCTTTGGCCAATTATAGGAGTCCCAACAAATTTAGCAAATATTTTACCATTTCTATCTTTCTTAAGGACATAGCAAGAATCATAAACATTGTTTTTAGATGCTTTATCCAAAGGACAATCATTTGCTCATTGTCCTACCTCATGACATTTATAACAAAGCTTTCCACTTGATTTTACAAACCGAGGAGCTTTGTTACTAATTTTCTTACCCTTCTTAGGAATATACCCAAGACCTTATTTATTGTAGAAACATCATTGATAATTTAAAATTTTAATTAGAGTATCCTTGCCCTTAAAGCATCTATGTAAACTTTTGCTAAGTTTATCCACTTGTTCTTTAAGTTCATTATTTTCTACCATTAAATTTTCATGGCAAGAAATTGAGTAAGAACATGAAATTGAAGGCATATCAATTAAATCATCACAAGAAGTAGATATGCTAGTTTTTGCTACACAATATTATCAATTTATAAACTAGGCATATTATCAATAATATTACAACCAATGCCAACATCAATTTTAATCTTTGAATGTCTCTCAGCAAGAAGAGTATCAAGAGTTTCTTTTAACTCATCAAAAGAGTCTTTGAGGCAAAGAAATTCTTTTCTCAAAGCTTTATGTTTGGACTTCTCCCTGCCGAGGTATTCATTCAAGTCCTCAAGCATATCCATAAGCTAATCGTAGGTGGGTTCATCATCGTCACTAGATTTTACCTTAAATTCTCCTTTTGCCACAAGGGAGTGACGAATCCCGAAGAAGCCACCTTGATGGCAATGCCGACGAGGCCCTTCTTCCTTAAAGGTGTATCATCCTCAGAGGAGTCGGAATCTGAATATTCCTCATCGGAATCCCACTCTCCAATGTGTGCTTCGCCTTTGCCATCCTTTTTAAGCTTTTTGAAGAGCTTCTTCTTCCCTTGAAAAGCCTTCTTCTTGGGAGACTTGTTCTAATCGTCCTTCTTCTTGGGGCAATGAGAGGCGATGTGCCCCTTCTCATCACATTCATAGCACCGGATATTTGCATATCGGTTTGTGCTAGAGTGTTGGCCCTTCTTGAACTTTTGAGGAGAGTTTGAGCTTGAACGCCTCCTCATAAACCTCTTCATTCTTCTCATGAGGAGTGCCATCTCCTCCTCAGTGTCTTTATCTTCGGAGTCATCAAGTGCCTCATCGCTTGACTCTGCCTTCGCCTTGAAGACAATATTCTTCTTCTTCGAAGAGCTTTGCTCCAAAAGCTCTTCCTTGTCCTTCTTACGAAGCTCATTGGTGACGAGGTTGTTAGTGTTATGCCCTTAAGGCAATCATTTAGATGATTGTAACATGACTATGTTTATGAATAATAATATGATTATTGGTCCAATGAATGTATATCATTGTACTGATCAACAAGTATGTGACTTGCTTATGAAGCTCCTTACTTATTGATATAATTCGATAAATATCTCTGATCCGATATCATCGTATAGGACAACGATGAATAGATCAGCACATGTAGTGATCGATGATCATGCTTCATAGATCATGGGATATGGAGATATCATCTATACATTGTGGACGCATGTTGAAGAACATGGGTTAGATAGACCCGCCATGGGACACTGCGAGAATGTTAAATTCTTATGTGTCATCAGTGTATCTCATACATAGTAGATGTATGATCCTTAGACCTGAGATTGTCATATTCTCTTCATGTGTAATAGTTTTCCTTGGGGCTATCAAACACTACTTCCTAACCGGATAGTTATAAAGGTAGCTTTCATGTTTACTATGAAACATGCAGAGGGAAGTGAGCAGTCAAGATGGAATTTGCCACTCCAATGAAACAGAGATATATGACAAGGCCACTCGTGTGAAATGATTAAGGAAGTGCATGGCCATACCGTGATTGAGGAGTCAATCACAACTTATTAATATATCACGGATACGAGAGATGGATTGAATCATCAAAGGATGACTTGCTTCTCGCCTTGAGTTCAATCTTCATATACTTGGCAAAGGGATTATTACATGAGTACTTTTGATAGGTTCTGTCCGATTTGATCATAGTATGTTTGGGAGTTGGCATGCTTTGCAAGGAGCCGCTACTAACTATTGGATTGAAAAGGAGTTTTCCGAATCCATGTCCAAACATACGTGAACCTGCAGGGTCACACACTTAATGGTCTAGGACACATTAATTTGGATTGGATCCGTAATTAATGGACCTCGTGGGCTCAGCACACTTATGGGCCCTGGTTTAGGGTTTCATCTCGTGGCTATATAAGGAGTGGAGGAGGGTGGGTGTAGTGTGTGCTTTCCACGGTTTAGAAGTGTTTCACCCGAAACCCTAGCCTCCTCTTCTCGCTGCCCCTGCCGAGCGACCAGGTGCTTGCACACCGACTCACGGCGTTCCATCCCTGGACGTGTGGATTATTGTGGTGACACTGCTGCGACTGCGGCATGGGAGGACGATCCATGGTGATTCGAGGACGATCCACTCCATCGACGCAACGACTGCGGCGAGGATGATCCACTACATCGACGCGCGAAGGATTCCGCAACTGCGCATCTAGTGGTAATCTAATCTATGATCCCCTTCTTGCGAGTAGCTTTCTGGTTATACGGTAGTTTTTTTGTGCTAGTGTAGCATACCGCGTTTCTCTTCAGAGGTTTCCATGAAGTCTCGTTGGCGTCATCCTTGGCAAATCCGGTGAGTTGAGAAACAGCGTCACCAAAGTCTCATACTTGTCCAGTAGAGCCCTACGCATCTTACGAACAACATCCAAATCGGTTAGATATGCTCCAAGGCCCTTAAGCTCATTTACTATGTTATTGAGCCGTGAGTACATCTCATTGATGTTCTCATGGGGTAACATAATAAAGCTCTCATATTTGATCCGAAGCATATGCAATTTGGCTTCTTTGATCAAGGATGTCCCATCATGATTTTCTGAGAGGGCTGTCCAAATCCCATGAGCGGCTTCAAGGTTGCTCACTCGATTAAACTTATCCGCGTTCAAAGCACCAAAAAGAGCATTCATAGCTTGAGCATTGAGATGAGTGTTTCACTCTTCTTGTTCCATTGTGAGTGTAGGATTAACTCCCGAAGTGATACCCTCAACTATAATTCTCCATATACTTGGGCTCATGGCCTTTAGATAAATGGTCATGCGAATTTTCTAAAAATGCATAATTTGTGCCATTGAAAAATGACGCTTTACCTATTGACACCCCATCGCTAGCCATCTTTACTCTCTAGGCGGTAAAGCCCCAAAAGAGAGTCCAAGCTATGATACCACTTGTAGGATCAAGGATAGCCGACTAGAGGGTAGTGAATAGGAGGTTTCTAAATTTTTCGATTCTAAGTTCAATTAATAAAGTCACTAAGCAAGAATTTTAGTTTCCTACAATTTTACAGCTAAGTTCTCTAGTGATTATCAAGCACTCTAACAATTCAAGTATGAACAAGAAGTGAATCTAAACACAAATAATATACTTGAAAAGCTAGAAGAATGAATTGAGCACAAGAATTGTAAATGCAAATCACAAGAGAGCAAGAGACAAGAATTTTATCCCGTGGTCTCGGAGACTTGCTGATCTCCCCTAATCCACGTTGAGGTGACTTGAACAACTTCAAGTCGGCTCCAACCTCTTGAGCCTTCCTCGATCACTAGGGTAGTTCTTCCCTGCTCTAGGTAGGCAAACTCCAGCCTTCACAACTTGTCTGGGCTTCTCACAACCTTCGTTGAGAAGCTCACCCCGCATGAACACCTCCAAGCTGTCTAGGAGTTGGCAACCTCCAAGAGTAATAAGCCTTGATACTTGCTTGACGTCGAAATGAGTGTCTAGAGGCTCAACACTAAATGCACCACTCAATTTTGCTCCTAACTCTCTCAAAATGTGAATTGAATGCACACAAGAGTATTGAAGACTAGCTATAGCTCAAATATCATCAATGAGGACCAAGAGAGCTCTTAAAATTTAGGTGGGGGGTATTTATAACCCCCACCAACCTCTCACAGTCGTTGGCGAAAAATTTCCTGAGAGGCCAATCATACCGCTCTAGGGCCGGTATGACCGCCCCTCAGTGGCTAACGGTCGATATACAGTGCCTTTAATGTACTATCAATGACCGTTGGTCACATTGCCAGTATGACCGAAGGGGGTCCGGTCATACCACCGACCAGTATGACCGGATGGTCCCCAGTCATACCGCTCGCCTTAGGCACGATTGCACCCCTCCCTGGAAAAAACAAACCGAGAGGGGGTCGGTCATACCGATGGCCAGTATGACCGGAGGAGGCCCGGTCATACCGCCCCCACAGAGCCCAACAAGGGTACTTCATGCATTTTAAATATTCTTTGAGCACATTATTTTGCAAATGCTTCATGCATCATATAATGAGCCTCTAAGCACTTTTATCGACATCGAACAAGCGACAATAACCCCTCTTAATAGTACAGTGCCTAATCTAGCAATCCGATCTTTTTCCTCCAAACTCCGAGATCGGCAAAAAGGCTATGAAAAGTCCTTAAACTTTATACCTTAGCCATCTTGTCTTCGACGCTTCCTGTTCTTTTTCACCAATTTCATCCTTCCATGTTCGTCAAAATTTGGACCAAACTATTCTCAAAATACTCAAATTGAAAATGTTAGTCCTTTAACCAAGATTGTCATTAATTACCAAAGCCAAATCGAATTGGGGGCCTAGATGCTTTCATGTGTGCCCTCAAGAAAACTCTGTTGGACACATGGCAACCAGTAGATACAACCTCAGCCCAAAACTTCCTAGTAATACTGTACTCATCTAGTATCGTCTTGGTCATCTCGACCAAGGTCCTATTCTTCCTCTCTACTATGCCATTCTGCTGAGGGACGTATGGAGAAGAGAACTAATGCTCAATCCCAGACTCCTCACAAATACCAAAAAGGCTTATATTAGATGCCTCATCACTAACGATTCTATAGTGCAACCATAAGTGATATCATCACAGACGATAGTCTTCATAAACCGTTAGTGTTATACAACAATATCGCAGACGGTTTTAGTATAAAACCATCAGTGATGACTCCTGTAGCTATCACAGACGGTTCTATTATAGAACCTTCTCTGATATAATAGTATCAAAGATGGTTCTATTATAGAACCGTCTGTGATTACCTTCTTATAAAAGGACACCAGGGCGTAGTTCAACCCCAAACCTACATATCGGCCCTAAACTATAGCAAACTAGCACCAACCTCCTCCCAAGCCTCCGTCCTCCTGCGGCGAACCCCTCCCGCGCCAGCCTCCTCCCGGGCCGATCGACCTCCTCGCATGGTGACCTCCTCCGCGGCCTCCTCCCCCACACTAGCAGCTCTTCTACACCCAGGGTAAGTGCTGCACCATCTCTGATAAGTTTGTAAACTTATATGCTTGTCTTACATGGTGATCCATCGATCTATATATGTTTTTGCATAGTTGGTTGGTGGAAAGATTAAGTAATGGTGTTGTTGTCGTGTATTTCCGACATTTTTCCATATTGGCTAAGGAATTTTGGAAAGACAAAAATTGCAAGGAATTTACTATATTGTGTTTTGTAAGATTGGACTCTATTTATGGTTTATCCAGTATTGTTCATACTGTAGCACCGTAGGTCTTAATCATTCAAGCCTCTAGAAGACCTACCTTATACAGATTTTGGCTCATGCATTCCAATTGTTTCTGATCCAATGTGAGGAATGCTTAGTCAGTTTCTGAAGATGCATTCCATTTGTTATTATATATTGGAATGGTAGTGAAACCGAGAAAATCTTACATTTACAGCATTCAGTAAAGGCGAGATGTCTTTGCTGTCTTTATAAAAAAATGTTTCTCACCAGCAGTGAAGCAGCTAAATTTCACTTGAGCAAACCATATTGGAAATCAAAAAGGACTTTAACTGGCTAAAAATATTGCTCTACCACCAATGACTGTAATTTGTACAGAGCATCGAAGGAAAAAATAGCTCCTCAAGCAATAATAATCCATTGTGGGCTATGGTGTTGCATATTCTAATTCATGTGTGGATGTTTTACATTATGCATGCGTATAAAACTATATAGCTTACTCATGATTTGCAATTTTATATTTTCCTTGTTTCTATAGCTTACTCCTAAAAGTTATTCGGTGATCAGTCCATTATTCTGATATGTGAGAACATCATTTTTTTATCTAAATTAATTGACAAGATTGAAATCTGATTCTGGTAAAATAGACGACATGGAAAAGCTATTAAGAGCTAAACAAAAACTTGAGGTGGAGATCAAACAACTGAAGGGCAAGTCTAAGTTACCTAAAAAGATTTATGAGATGAAACAAGAACTAAAATACATAGATGACAAATTGCAAGATATTGAATCCCTTAACACGGCACTCATCGTTAAGGACCATAGGGCTAATGCAGAGCTAGAAGAAGCCAAAGTTGAGCTTATAGAGGTAATATAAAGGTTTCTAGTATTTAATTCGACGTGGTTACTAATAATATACCAAGGCACCCTTTTCACAACAACATGATCACTTTTGTAGGGATTAAGAGATATGACTGGAGATCAATCGGTTATTACTGTCAAACAAATCGGCACTGTACTGGAGTTTTAGAACTCCAGAGAGAACCGAAAAGCCTCTATTGCGGAAGCTATGGCACATATGATGGCAGACATGAAAAAACCATAAGATCTTGTCTTGAACTATGAAATTTGTGGTATCATATTTTGTTGATGTATTGTCACCTAAACTATGAAATATTTCATTATCATATTTGTGGTATCATATTTGTGGTAAGGCCTTCTTGTCTTGAACTATGAAATAATGTTTTTTTTCCTTACCTCTCTTGGCAGAACTTCCATGATTAGTATATGTTGTTCGAAATTTTCTTCTCTTTAGATATTTCTGTAACGATATTTACAAGACACAACCAGTTATAGATTTTGCAATTGAATATCAAAACATCCTAGATGCATTGTGGCAACAACTTGTCTGATGAGGATGGTCTTGAAATATGAACATTTGTAGCAATTTCATCACCTTTCTTATTCTAATATTGATGGATTCCAAGGCAAAATCCAATTACATCCACAGTTCGTTCTGAAAGTTGTCATGTTCTGATTTGTCTTGCACTTCATCCTCATCCCTGAATGAGAATACCATATGCAACCTATTTTCAATCTGGTCTTGTATAGGAACAGGATCACTCTGGTCCTGTTCCTGCACAAGACCAGAGTGAAAATAGGCTGCCTATGGTATACTTTGTAATATCTCGGAAGGGAATTAGATTTTTGTAACATTGTAGAAAAGATTTGAGAGGGGAATTCTCCATAGGCTGGCCAGCAGGTCTTGGGCCAACCCTAGCTCCCTTCCCCATTTGGCCGCACCTCCTCCCACCTCATCCAGCCGCCTCTCCTCCCCTCTTTCCTTGCAGCAGCCCCTTCCTCTCCCCAAAGCAACCACCCTCCCCTGTTCTTCCCCTCCCTAGCTGCCCCTCCCTCCTCCCTTGGGACAGCCACTAGCCTTCCTTGCACCACTATTGCTGCTGCACGTGCTGGTGTCAAGGATTGCGGGGGCAGATCGTGTGAAGGAGTGAAGAACGCTTGATCTGATGGGAAACACCGATATCACCCTTTCATTGAATCTTCGGGCGAAGGTATAATCCTTAGACTGAAATTGGAGGTGCTAGTTTTGCGTTAGGATGGGATTTGGGTGGTCTTCCTGCTGGATGTTATTGTAGTGTTCTCCAAGTTGTGTTTGGGGTGAATTCAGAATTCAGGCAGATCTGGATCAGATCTTCAGATTGCGTAATGAATGTCATGGAGTGCAAGGATGAGGGATATGATAAGGTTGGATTTGCTAATAAGGGCATATATAATTTCTCATCCAGGTATAAGAGGTCAAGAATTGTGGACGGTGACGCAAATGCCGCTCTTGAAATTATGAAATCTAGGAGGGACAAGGATCCTCATTTCTTTTATGAGTACCAAGTTGATGCTGAAGGCCATCTAAAAAATCTTATTTGGTGCGACATACAATCCCGCATGGACTACCGATCATTTGGTGATGTTGTATTCGATAGCACATATTGGATGAACAGGTACAACATGCCTTTTATTCCATTTGTAGGACTGAACCACCATCGTTAGACTACAGTTTTTGCTTGTGGTATTGTATTTGATGAGTGTGAACAATCATATACTTGGTTTCTTGGTGTGTTTTTGAGGACAATGTGTCAACAGAAGCCAAGGTCTATAATAACAGACAATGGTGAAAGCTATCCATCAATTGCTCCTAGAAAGTAATCATCGTATATGCTCTTGGCATATCAAAAAAGGTATTAAAAACATCTTCACCACACATGCCTCACCAATAAAAGCATCTCGATTCTCAAATATTTTTTTCTCTAAACCTTTACCAATGAGCTTTTTAAAGAAAATATGTCGTTTTCCATCCCACATGTTCTTTTTAATGTACGCTTTACATATATTTAAATAGTTCATCCATTAGTTTGAGAGAACAGCCTGGTTGATCCTCTTGACTTTTATACACTAATTTATGCTTCAACTGCTTCATCTAGCCAAGGAATAGAGAAATTAGCATGGGATGCTTCAGGGGAACGTTTGGCATTGTCGTTCAAAGACGGTAATGAAATGTACCATGGTCTTGTTGTTGTATATGATGTGAGGAGATCTTCAATTGTCTCTTTATCACTAGTCACTACAACAAAAGGGGTTATATTAGACACGTCATCACTGACTGTTTTTTACGAAAACCATCTAGGAAGAGGCTTGGGCACATCGCAGATGGTTTATGGCTAAAACCGTCTATGATATCGCACTCATCACAGACGGTTTTAGCTACAAACTGTCTGCGATGAGGCAGGTAACATCACAAACGGTTTGTGGCTAAAACTGTCTGTGATGAGGGCGACATCACACACGGTTTTAGCCAAAACCGTCTATGATGATCAATTCTGTTAAATGAAGCTGGTGAACCCCAGCTGTCAGTGAATCCTTCAGAACAGTTAAACGACACATGCATTTCATATAAGAACTAGCTTCTTGCATGCATCACAATATACAAAATTTTCCATACAAAAGTTCTTGATGTGAAAGCCTAGCTAGTCTGGTCCTCATCGTCGCCGGAGTCGTCGTTGCGGCCGTCGGGGTCCTCGCTTGAACTGGCTCTATCTGGGTCATCCTCTAGCTCCCAGCCGTCCTGATAGCCCGTCGATGAGTCAAAGCTATCATCGTCGTCTTCGGAGATTGCTGTTGGCAGACGCTTCTTTCCGACGATGCTTGAGGTGGAGGGAGCGGTACTGCTCGAGGCGGGCGATGAACTGGTCGGTAGGGGAGACCGTCGATGTAGCGCATAAGCTGCGGCCGACGGATTCATTGATATGGCGCCGGCGTGGCGCCACAGCCATTGGCGCAGGGGCTTTGGAGGCTGAGGAGGCGAAGATAGTGGCGGTGGCGAAGGGTTAGTCGGTAGTGGAGGCGAAGGCAGTGGTGGTGCTGGAGCCAGCGTCAGAGGCAATGGTAGTGGTGGAGTCCCATATGACCAGGCGACGGAGCCGACAGAGGAGGGGATGGAGTTTGAGTTGCTCATGGCGTCGGAGGCAAGCACGCGATGTACCTACGTTAGGGAAACAAAACGCCTGGAACACAGTCTTCACAGTGGAATTTGAACAGATGGTTTAATTCTCTTGAAACATGAAACGATATACTCGAAACACTACGCGCCTATCTTGGAAGGCAAAAGGCTTTGGGAAGAAAGCAACATCAAAGACGGTTTGTGGATAAACCGTCCGTGAAGGGGGCAATAACATAGACGGTTTTATCCACAAACCGTCTGTGATGATCAATTCTAATAAATAAGAATAGAGAGCCTCGACCTCCTTTGTATTTTTAGGGTTTTCTAGATATTTTTGAGGTGGCTGCGATTGAGAGGCAATCTGGTGAAAGTGACCCTAGATTTGGAGGTGTAATTGTATATCCTTGTGCTCTAGGTCATCTAAGGTTAGTAATTGCTTCAAATTTGCATTATATTTAAGATCTAGCTTGGTAAAGAGGGAAATGAAGCTGGTTTCTAAATCTAGCTTGGTGTAGATCCATTTGTTCTCTATGATGTAAAGTAGTAATTGGTTCAAATTTGCATTATATTTAAGACCTAGCTTGGTAAAGAGTGAAATGAAGCTGGTTTCTAGATCTAGCTTGGTGTAGATACATTTGTTCTCTATGATTTAAAGTAGTAATTGGTTCTAATTGTGTTATACTCAATATATAGATAGTTACTTAAAGGAAGGTGACCTAGACTAATAATTGGTTGTAATAGCTTTATATTGAAGGTATATACATATAGCTTGGTAAAGAGGGAATTGAAGATGGTTTTGATATAACTTCGTGTAGATCCATTTGTTCTTTTTGATCTAAATTAGTAATTAGTTCTAATTGCATTACACTAAAGATGTAGCTAGCCATGTGAATGGAAAATTGAAGATGCTGAGTCTAAATGTAGCTTACATGCATATGTTTACATATACATTCGTTCTTTTTTATATTAGGAGCTATATAAGTTAATTGGCAAGTTGAAACGTAGCCTATATGTAGCATATATGCGAATTGATACACTGAATACCGCTAGATCGATGAGGAGCTCGTACTATAGGTTCATTGAGGAAATTTGGGAGCTCAACTACGTACAATTCAAGATCCCCTTATTTCGGTGCCATTAGATTAACTTGCAGCACGTGAAGGTTGAGAAGTATGGCGTCACAACTGTGGACATCGAATGTGTCGGATACCAAGACGAACTATTTGTTCTAGCTAACCAAGTTGTTCAAGTCTTCTACGTAATCGACCCGTCCAACAAGAAGCGCCACGTTGTTCTTCAGGGAAAAAGGAGGATTGTCGCAGTCGAGAATGTGGTAGATGAGGAAGAATACAATCAATTTGATGAGTTGCCTCATATTGGTACCAGCGTCACAATCCAGGAAGATCAACCTGAGGAAGCTAGCTACACACGTGTTGATCATCGTGAAGGGCTAATTTTTGTACAAAAGAATAAGCAAGTGGAATTGTCATGAGGTCGTCATGTTTATTTGAAGTGTTCCTGTATTATAATTAATGAGATGTGCATCAATTATAATTAGTGAGATGTATTGATTAAAATTAATGAGATGTATGTATTATAATTAATGAGATATCTGTATTATAATTAATGAGATGTATGTATTATAATTAATTATAATACATGACATATATGTTTGTATTATAACACTAATTCATTAATGTATGTATTATAAATAATGACACAAACTTAAATATATATTGACGGGAAAAAATGGCTCACCCCAGATGGTTCTAGGCTTGAACCGTCTGGGATGGGCCAACCCCTTACCAAGTGAAGCCCACTGCCGCGCTAAACCCCTTGCCGCGCCCTAGCCCCCACGCTTGCCATTCACTAAATCCCGCACACTCAGTTTGCAACCCTAGTTAGCACCCATGGCCTTCTCCGGTGACACCCTCCCCACGCCCCACCTCGGTGGCACCCTCCCCGCTTGGTGGCGACTCCCGGCCGCGCCATCCCCATGTCAACGGTGTACATGAAATTTTCAAGGCCGTCATGCTGGAGATGCCCCCAAATGACGAGATCATCACACTAGGGGATGCCATCGGCACATTCATCCAGTGGCCCAAGAAGGACATCTCTTTCGACGCCCGCCCAAGAGCACCGAAGCTACTAGCACTACCGGAGCCATATAATGCGCCGGAGCAACCAGCACTACCGAAGCCTTGTGATGCACTGAAGGAGCCCACCAAATCGGCTACCGTGTCCCGTCAGGCACAAACTGTTACTGCAGTTCAGGCCCAGTCGTCTTCTACGAAGATTTCATTTGGTAGAAGGGGAGGCGGATACAAGGGCAAATCGAAAGGGACCACGTCAGCCTGTGACTTTCCATTTGCCCCATTGGTGTGGCAATTCGAGCTGGGGTAGCCGTTCATACCAGATGAGCGCAAGGAGACGCTTGCATTAGCATGCATTAGATTACAAGATTGGTACATAGAACAAGCTAACAAACTGGTGGCACAACGGACATCGAGTATCTCGATGAGCTCCAAGGAGGAGCATTTCTTACACCGATTTTTAGATGGCATCTTCGTGGTCGGCTTCTCCGACTTGTTCAATCTGTATAACTTCAAAGCGCTCTATGCCTCACTCATAAGATGCTAGACAATGTAAGTGTGTGCAATCACCGTATACATTTTTGCCGCACCAATAAATGTCATATATATATGATCCTTGATTTTGTATATGTAGATACAAGATCCTGGAAGCAATAGCAAGGAAACAACCGGTGGGTTTCGTCGACCCACACATGGTGTCCAAGCATATCATAGACGAAGATAAACAAGTCATCCACGAGTATGTGGAAAAAATAATGCTGGCTCATTCGGACAAAAAATTCATACTTTTACCCCACAACCCAGAGTAAGCGCTTCGACCAGATGTTATACTTGTTGATTTGTACTATATATCGCACCTTGAAGTTAGGTTCAGTGACCATGATGACATATCTGTGTAGATTTAACTGGGTTCTACTCGTAATTATACCGAGACAAAATTGGGTAATTTACCTTGATTCCAAAAAGGGCGGCACCCACGACTTGTAGACTATCAAAGATTTACTCGACAATTCATTCGGTGTCTACAAATATAGGGGAGGGCCACACAAGAAGGGCCCAGCCACTCTAACGCATACTTATAAGTTTCCGGTATCCGATAGTGCGCAATAATCCTTCACACTCCATAATAATATCTTTGGAACTAATTAACCTATTATGTTTTGGAAGTACCACCAGCAGCCAAAGGGCACTGATCTATGTGGATTCTACATTTGCCACAGCATGGCACTCCTCGTTGGTTTACAAAAGACCAATGTCATACAGGTCTGTCAATCTTGCAACAATTGTCTCCACTTATCAATTTATATACACGCAAGACATTATTCTTTTCATTGACAAGCTTGGCAATAAGTTGAATCTGCGTTAGAACAGGCTAACCTGCTAAGTATTCAAGGATATCTCTGCCTTCTTGATGCGTGAGGTCTTAAATCCAAAGGGTAGATGCCACTCAGGGCTCAACTGATGAGTTGTGAATTTGTTAGATATTGTTTCTATTAATTTGTGAACCTTGTGGTGTGAATTTGTGAGTTGAAGTTCTCAATTTAATTGGTTTTTATATATGTGAGTTGATTTCTTAAATAGATACGTTGTACATTGTAATGTGCGATCAGAGTTGATTTCTAAAATGGATGCGCTGGATGTTCATATGTGATCGGAGCTCATTTATGAGATATATGTCATAATAATACTGGTGATGCTCTGTATTTTTTATTTTGTCTTTTCTTTCAGAGGGCATGGCTAGTATTTCCTAAGGCTAGCCAATAAAACAAAATTAAAGAAAAAAATGGAAAATCAACATCGCAGACGTTTCCAAACCTTGAACCGTCTGGGATGTAGAGCTCATCACAGACGGTTCCAAAATGGAACCGTCTATGATGTGTGATCATCATAGACAGTTCTAGTTTGGAACCGTCTGGGATGTATTTTTTCACTGACGGTTGCAAAACCGTCTGTGATGACATATTGCCATCACTAACACTTTGATACAGATAGTTTGGAAAACCGTCTATGATGACTGTTCCGAACCGTCTATGATAAGTGGTTCTGCAGTAGTGAGTGTAAGTTCACAATCTTCTAATTTAATGCATCATTTGATCATGAAGATTGTGTCCCAATGGCATTCCTTGACCATTCTCTGACGAAATTTCTATGTGCATATCTGGTTGACACCACCTGGGCTTCCTCCATCACCTTCAGCCTCGGTGACCAACTCCATACATCGTTAACCACCTTGCATGTTGTTATCCTCTCTAATGACACTGGAAATATACACTTTTGAGAATTCCACGCAAAATTCATAATATCACGATTTTATTAGGTTTTACAAATATATTGAACTAGACATGGGTGATGAGCAGATTCACTGTCCAAAATGACACTGAATTAACCAGCTCTTTAGTCAATTAAATGACTTGTTAATTTGCAATGCATGTGCTGTAGTGTTCAAGTACTAGTCGGCGGCGCATGATGTGGTGGAGGTGACCAAGGATGGCTACCTCTCCTACTCACCGTCAAGCCCCATCTCCGCCCTCCGTACCGGCCAAGACGCCTTCTAGCTCGGTCACCTCGGCAGACGCTACTTCATCTGTGGAGTGCCGAAGCACTGCACCGCCGGCATGAAGTTGTAGATCAGGGTTTTCTACGATAGCCCGTCTATAAACGGCACACCGGGCGGAATCTGCTTGGACTGCACGCTGACGACCATCATCACCACCGGCTCCACCTCCTACAATTCAGCGCCAGGATCTTCAGGCAGTGTCAGCTCTGCACTTGTCTTGGCTGCCACAACGCTGCTGCTTGGTCATATGGTTGAGTTGTTTAATCCTACTTGCAACAGCTCAAACAGTGTTGTACTGCATGTAATAAACTTTTCTTTTTTCGGGCCATATTAATTTGTATCACAGAAAGAACTGAATTTGAGAAATTAGAAAGAGAAACACGAGACTGAATTTATCATTAATTCTTGATGTAGAGAACAAGAATGAGCATTCTTCCTTTCTACAGAAAAATTGTATTGTACATTCATTGAAGGGGCAGTAGCCTCTATAGAGCGCCACAAATGTAAGCATACTCCTCGTCAACAAACTACCTGTCGACGATCGGGACCGTCGACCGCAGAAGAAGGGGGAAGGATCGTGCAAAGGGGCGAGGCCCAGAGTCGCGTTCGTCCGGGAAGAAGGGTTAGGGGACGTGCAGCACCGGGAAAAAGCACGAGTAAACAGGGGACACGAAGTCTATACTGGTTCGAGCCCCCTAGGTCGGGTAATAGCTCTACTCCAGTCTTGCCCGTAGGCGAAAGAGAACTAAAAGCTCCGCTAGGGAGGGGTACAAGGGGAGCTCGTCCTCGGGATCGCCCGGGAGCGATGATCCAAGAGAGCTCGGTGAACAGGGGGTGTACAAGTCTTACTGCCGGTTTCTCTAGCCCCCCCTCCCTTTCAAAAGGGAGAGCCCTGCCCTCCTTTATACAGTCGGTGGGGGCTGGTTACATGGAGAATTGCGAGAGGGAAGGATGGAGATTGTCCCAGGAACCCCAGTCCTCCGTCTTGATGACTGGTCGCCGTCCTGTTTCGCCCACGTCGGGTTGGTAGACTCACCGAGCAGAGTAGTCTGCTGTTTTCTTGGGAAACATCGTACCTGCCCTCTGTGGACTTGTCAGATGCTGACGTTGCAATGCGTGGTCCTGGCTCCATCTCAGGAGAGAGCGTACCCTCATACTGCGCGTGACTGGACGATGGGACCGGAGCTCTGACTTGGCAACCTTCTCACTGCCTAGGGAAGGAGCGACCTGCTCCCGTGTGGTCACTTCAAACGGTCGTGGTCACAGGGCACGTGGCTAGTGGTCGGCGGAGGGCCCGATCCCTGGCCTTTGGTGGGGATCTCCTCAGACTGGTCGGAGGTCGGGGGAGTCTGACCCGCGAGGGAGGTCGGACGTCCTACTTGGTCGGGACGAGCTCGGAGCAGTCGGTTAGGTCGGGGGATGAGTGTCCTTCGTGGCCTCGCGGGGCCTTTGGTCGGAGGCGGGCTTGGAGCAGTCCGTTCATTACTTCGGGCCGCTGAGGTCAGGGAAGGACCGCTTAAGGCCCCCCGGGGGGGTACAGACATGTGTCAGGATGGCCGATCCCCGACAACCAGCCCCCGAGACTCAAGAAGCGATCTGAGACTCTGGGCGCTCTTGAGTCTGAAGTCTTTCGAGGAGGGATCACTCCTTCGCCCGGGTTCGGGGTTTCATTTTGGCGAGACCGTTCTTGGCGACACTTGAACTCCAGCACCTTGCTTCTGAGTGGGCTCAGGGAGCCCGGGGGTCCGCGGACGGGGAAGTTGGAGGGACGGTTCGGCGGGTGCGTGGAAAAGCGCCCGTGCAGGGGTTTCGAAAGGCCTTGGCACCTCGGTTACCGCCCGCTGGCTACGGGTGCGCCTTTTGAGGCGGCGGTAACGCTGGTAGACGAGGTGTTTTTAAAGACTGGGGGGCCGCTGCCTTCGGGGTTCTTCCTCCCCCCCGGCCGCTCGTGCTCTTGTTTTCTCCTGCGTCAGTGCCTTCTGCCCTTTGCTTTCAAACCCGCCCATCTATCCTCATGGCGAAGTTCGGGAGGAGTACGCTCACCGTGGAGCGGATGAAGGAGATGGAGACTTTGGGGTTGCTGGATCCGTTCACCTGGAGGCTCCCGTCCGGGGAGAACGTGCCGCAACCTCAAGACGACGAGATTGTGAGTACGGAGTAGTACATGCTCTTCGGGCTGCGAACCCCGGAGAGCGATTTCTTGGCTGCGGTCCTCGCACAATGTGTGATCGAGCTTGTTAATTTGGTGCCAAACTCCATCCTCCACCTTTCCATTTTTGCTCATCTTTGCGAGGGGTTCCTGGGCGTTCTCCCCACCCCCTCGTTGTTCTTCCGCTTTTATTCCTTGTCTCGTACCGCGAAGGACCCCGTCGTCGGGTGTCTCTACTTCGCTGCGGGCGGGACTCCCTTGTTCCTTCCTCCAAATCCCGACCCGGGACTCGCTCGGACCGTGGGCGGAGAAGTGGTTCTATCTGAAGAAGGGCGAGCAAAGCGGGCTTGCTTACATCGGCGCCGCGATCGACGGAAGGCGGGAGACCCCGGAGCGAGAGGACTCGGCGGTCGCCTTCATCCATACCTGCGCCGCACGCGGGCTCAAGGGGCAGGTGGTCGTTAACGACTACTTGTGGAACCGCGTGCTTCCTCTTCGGAAGAGGTTGCATCCCTTCTATGAGATCGCCGGGAGGCACGACGCCACCCGGCAAGGCCACAAGGGTTAGTATTGCCCGACCCTGAGCTCTTTCGGGCCTTGGTCAGTGTTCCCTTGTTTTCTTAACGCTCTCTTTTTTGGCTTTTTGCAGCGCCGAAGGAGGCCTGGATCGCCTCGAGGATGCAGGAGATCTTCGGGAAGGCTGCCACCTCCTACGACCTCGGCGGCAACGTCCCCAAGGAGCGTCTTGGGGCGGAGCGGTGAGGTAATAACTTTCGCCTTGACATTGGCCTCGGGGGCTCGGATTCGGGTGCTTATCGTGATAAGCTCGCGCAGGCGACCAGGGAGCTTTGGGACACGGTGAAGCAGTTGTTGCCGCTCCCTGGTCTGGTCAAGGGCAAGAAGGGGAGTAAGAAGCCGACTCCTGACGCCCCGAGGCATGTTGCCAAGAAGCCCCACGTCGAGTGGGGCGACCGGGTCGTGGTAAGTTTGAACACCCCGAGCTCGGGGTCGTCCGAGCCTGAGCACGTTTCCCCTTTTCTGCCTCCTTGGTCCTTCTTTTGATGATCCTTGCCTCCCGCCGAGAGCGTGAGGCGGCCGCCGCACGGACCCCGGATATGCAGCCGGAGCCACGAGCTCTGGCGTTAAGCTCCCGAGGGAGGAGTGGTCGCGCTGCTGTTGTGGAATTGTCGCGCCAGGTACGGCTTTCATACATTTTTCGTCATCCCGCCCTGTCGTGGTGTTCGAGCGTCCGAGGGGCACCGGCCTTTCCTGTGGTCCAGGCCGAGGTCGAGGAGGATGAAGTGGACGACGACCGCCTCATGGCGCAGCCCAGGACGCGGCGGGTGCTACTTGCCGTGTCTTCCGAGGAGTATGAAGTGGACGAGGGGGAAGCGGCCGGTAGCGCCGCGACCGAGGGTGCCGTCGTCGTGGCGCCTCTGGTGGAGGCGTTCCCGAGGGCGAAGTCCCCGGCTAAACGGAGAACCGACTTCCCTCCGCGAGGAGGTTCGGCAAAGAAGACAAGGCTGCCGCGAATCCGCTCGGCACAGTAAGTACTCCCTTCTGCCTCTCAACTTTTGTGACGGTAGGGTCGTCCGAGCAACCCCTAACAATTTGTCGTGCGCAGTACCTATACCGGGGTGGTCGTCTTACCCCAGGCGGAGTCGTCCCCAGCGGCGCTGGAGTTACCGAAGGAGCGGGCGACAATTTTCGGACCGACGGCTGAGCCGGGACTCCCTTCTGTGGTCGAGGTGTCCGAAGGGGGAGTCCCTGAGCCGCCCTCCACCCTCAGGGGTTTGGCTGTCGTCGCCCTGACCGGGGCGGATCATCCTGGGTCCTTGGGTGGTGCCGATGCTACCATGGCGGCGAGGTCCGCTGAGGTTGTCATTGCGGGCGATCGCCTCGGTGTGTTCGACGGCGCCATCGACCGCCGTCTTTGGAGGATCGTCTAGCGGCGGTAAGCACATTTGTGGTGACTTTTCCTTTCTCTCTCTTTTTCCCTTCTTCTTGTAGTTGTGGTGATCTTTCCCTTCTCTTCGCAGGGCCAACGGCTGATCTCCCAG
The DNA here is from genome assembly GCA_036346275.1 of Otatea glauca. Taxonomy (NCBI): domain Eukaryota; kingdom Viridiplantae; phylum Streptophyta; class Magnoliopsida; order Poales; family Poaceae; genus Otatea; species Otatea glauca. The sequence continues at coordinate 25,331,230 of CM070713.1, forward strand.
GGGTACAGGGTCGTGCGCAGCCATGCGTGTAGCTTCCGACCCCTCTGTGACACTATCGAAGTCAGACAGAGGGAGGTTGCTAAGCTCGAAGCTGCCGCGATGTGTGATCGGGAAGAAACTTTGTGCTTGAGAGAGGCCTGGGCCCTTGAGCTTGCGCGGGTCGTTGAGTCCGAGCGGGAGCGCGGGGCCCGGGAGACCTAGCGGGAGCTAAAGGCCGAGAAGGGCCTTCATGCCGCGGCGCTCTACGAATCCGTCGAGGAGGAGCGGAAGAAGGCGGAGGAGACCCTTGCCCGAGTCCGTCAGAAGGCGCAGGACGTCCTGGATGAAAACCGTGCGAGCGCGGTGGTGCTGATCCAGCGCCTCGAGCTCGAGGTCTCCGACCTTCGCTCGAAGGTGGAGGCCGTGCGGCGGGAGGTGGAGGGACTCCGGGAGTGCCTCGAGGTCGCCCATATGGCCCGTGAGGATAGCCATTCGGTCGCGTCGACCGCGCTCAAGGACCTTGCAGCCGCGCGGAAGGAGGTGGAGGGGCTCCGGACGCAAATGGGTAATCCGATCCCTGCATGCGCCGAGGCGGCCGAGCTCACGGTCAAGGCGACGGCGGCCGAAGTGACGGCGGCTGCGCTCGAGAATACAGTGGCCGGATTGGAGGCGAGGGCCACCAGAGCAGAGGCTAAGGCGGCCGACGCCGAGGCTAGGGTCGCCGGGCTTGAGGGGAAGCTGGCGCAGGTGGCTCGAGCGGGGAAGAGTGCCTTGGCTCAGCTTCAGAGTGACCGCGACCGGGTCGACAGGGCCGAGGCCGAGGTTATCGTGCTGCGGCGGAGGGTCTCCGACCTAGAGCGGGAGAAGCTTGCCCGAGACATGTTGGTGGAGTAAAATTTAAAGTTAGTAGATGGGTCGGGGGGCGAAGGATTCGCACCCCCTTGTAAAGACAATGTAACTTTCTGCTAATCTCTTAAAGTCGCATTTCTTTGGAATACTTAGCTCGCTTGTTGGCCCATGTCGCTTTTGTAGTCTTCGCGCCTAGCCTGGGCCGACCGAGCTAAAGGGTGCTCAAGGTCAGTTTAACGGAGGCCTCGCCCGGAATCACCCGGGCTCGGGCACGACTCGGGTTGATTGGTCTTCATCGTTTGGCCATGGGGAATTGGTCGGCTTATTGCGGCAGAGCGGCTTGTTGCGACCGAGATCGTCCCTGTTGTTAATTTTGGGGATCGCGACCTCCGAGCCTGCGGATAACATCGGGCCCGGGGTGCTCCTTGAGGACGTTCAATGGTCAGCAGCGCAGGGGAATAGCCGGCTTACTTCGATAAGGATCGTTTTACGGCGGCCCCCGAGCCTGGGAATGCATCGGGCTCGGGATACGACGTCCCTGAGGCGGACCCAGAGAACGTTCCCTCAACCGAGGCCTCGCCTGGCAGTACTCAGGCTTGGGCACAACTCGGACTGGTCGGCCAGGAATATCCTAGGCTCAGACCAGATTTAGGCCTTGGGTCTGGTCCGATGAGCTCGGGAATGCTTCAAGCTCGGCGAGGCCCCCTCAGAGGGCGGTTTAGAAATTCAAACCTGGCCACTTGGGCCCGGGGGAAAGGTCGACTTATTGCGCAGGCTGGCTTATTGCGACCGAATCATCCCCGGTGGTGAACTTTAAAACCGCGACATCCTAGCCCAGGAAACGTCGTCGGGCTCGGGGCGCCCTCTGAGAACGTTCAATGGCTGGCAGCACGGGGGAATAGCCGGCTTACTTCGATAAGGATCGTTTTACGGCGGCTCCCGATCCTGGGAATGCCCAGGCTCGGGTTGTTCATCCCCGAGGCGAACCTAGAAAACACGACCCTAGGCGCTGCAAAAGAGAACACGCATGAACGCCCCTAGGTCGGGCCCGCCGCGTGACCTTATGGTCACGTCGCGAGGTCGCGCCGCTCGAGGCGTCCTAAAAGAAAGGAGAATTAAGGCCGCGAGAAAGCAGGCGGAGCCCTAGGACCAAGGGCTCTTAAGATGGCACGTCTCTTGACGAAGGGACCTGCAGCTCGGGGTCGTGGTGGAGCACCATCCCCCTCCATAAACTAAAAGAGGTTAGCGATGGAGGCGAAGGAGACTTTTATTACAGGTGCATACCTGGGCCAAACCAGAGCATGGTGACACAAGCGCCCGGGTCTCGCCCCGGGTCGTGATTGCCTGGGACACAAGAAACAGGCACGGCAACAAGAAGAAAAAACCCAACTCAAGCATGGATGGAGGAACGTTAGGCAAAGAACTTCCAGAGCTGGCCCACATTCCACGAGCTCGAGAGCTCCCTGCCGTCGGGGCCGCGGACGATGAAGCTCCTCGCGGCTTGCCGAGACGACTCTATAGGGGCCTTCCCACAGCGGGGACAGCTTATTGATGTGGGAACGGTCTTGGATTCACCTTAGGACCAGGTCCCCAACGCAGAAGCCCTAGGGTCGAACGGCTCGGGCGGCGTGCCTGCCGAGATCTTGCAGGTATCGTGCCGAGCGCAGTAGTGCGCGGCACCTTAGTTCTTCTGCCAAGGCGAGGTCGGGGGACCGCTCCTGCTCAAGGTCGACCTGGTCGACCGAGCTCGCCCTGACGGAGCGGAGAGTGACCTCAGGCTGAAGAAGAACGCGATATGCTACACTAGCACAAAAAAAATCTACCGCGTAACCAGAAAACTACTCACAAGAAGGGGATCACAGACAAGATTACCACTAGGCGCCGCGATTGCGGCGGAATCCTTAGCGTCGATGTAGTGGATCGTCCTCGCTGCGATCGTTGCGTCGATGGAGCGGATCGTCCTCGCCTCGCCGTGGATTATCCTCCCACGCCGCGATCGCAGCAGAGTCGCCACCGCAGAGTCCACACGCCCGAGGATGGGCGCGTGCGTCGGTGTGCAAGCACCTGGTCGTTCGACAGGGGCAACGAGAAGAGGAGGCTAGGATTTCGAATGAATCACTTCTAAACCGTGGGAAAGCACACCCTGCGCCCACCCTCCTCCCTTCCTTATATAGCCACGAGATGAAACCATAAAACAAGGCCCATCAGCGTGCTAAGCCCACGAGGTCCATTAATTATGGATCCAATCCAAATTAATGAATCCCAACCCTTTAAGTGTGTGACCCTGCAGGTTCACGTACGTTTGGACATGGATTCGAAAAACTCCTTTTCAATCCAATAGTTGGTAGCGACTCCTTGCAAAGTATGCCAACTCCTAAACATACTATGATCAAATCGGACAGAACCTATCAAAAGTACTCATGTAATAATCCCTTTGCCAAGTATATGAAGATTGAACTCAAGGCGAGAAGCATGTCATCCTTTGATGATTCAATCCATCTCTCATATCCGTGATATATTAATAAGTTGTGATTGACTCCTCAATCACGGCATGGCCATGCACTTCCTTAATCATATCACACGAGTGGCCTTGTCATATATCTCCGTTTCATTGGAGTGGCAAATTCCATCTTGACTGCTCACTTCCCTCTACACGTTTCATAGTAAACATGAAAGCTACCTTTATAACTATCCGGTTAGGAAGTAGTGTTTGATAGCCCCAAGGAAAACTATTACACATGTAGGGAATATGACAATCTCAGGTCTAAAGACCATACATCTACTAGGTATGAGATACACTGATGACACATAAGAATGAAACATTATCGCAGTGTCCCATTGCGGGTCTATCTAACTCATGTTCTTCAACATGCGTGCACAATGTATAGATGATATCTCTATATCCCATGATCTATGAAGCATGATCATCGATCACTACATGTGCTGATCTATTCATCGTTGTCCTATACGATGATATCCGATCAGAGATATTTATCGAATTATATCAATAAGTAAAGAGCTTCATAAGCAAGTCACATACTTGTTGATCAATACAATGATATACATTCATTGGACCAATAATCATATTATTATTCATAAACATAGTCATGTTACAATCATCTAAATGATTGCCTCAAGGGCATAGCACTAACAATCTCCCACTTGCACTTGAATCAATCAATTAAGTAACTAATACCAATAGACCTCGTGTGCGCCTCATGCTTAGGCTGTGGCAGTGGCTTTGTCAACGGATCAGCCACATTGGCTTCCGTATGTACTTTGCATATTCTCACGTCACCCCTATCCACAATCTCGCGAATAAGGTGAAAGCGCCGGAGTATGTGTTTAGACTTCTGATGTGATCTAGGCTCTTTTGCTTGTGCAATGGCACCACTATTATCACAATAGATGTCCATTGGACTAGAGGCACTAGCGACCACACCAAGCTCTGTGTTAAACTTCTTAATCCACACAGCTTCTTTTGTGGCCTCCGGCCGCAATGTACTCCGCTTCGTCGAGAGTCGGCCACCGTGTTTTGCTTGGAACTCTTCCGACATCTGCTCCTCCATTAAGTGTAAACACAAACCCGGATTGCGATCGAAAATCATCTTTGTCAGTTTGGAAGCTTGCATCGGTGTAACCCTTTGCAACCAGATCTTCCTCACCTCCAAAAACAAGGAACATACCCTTAGTTCTTCTCAAGTACTTCAGGATATTTTTACGGCTATCCAATGACCATCACGGGATCCGCTTGGTATGTGCTCGTGACACTTAGAGCATATGAGACATCCGGGTGTACGGATCATGGCATACATAATAGACCCAATAGTGAAGCATATGGAATCTTGCTCATCTGTCTCGCTCATCGATGTCGAAGGACACCGATTCTTGCGAGACTAATGCCATGTGACATTGGCATGAAACCTCTCTTGGATTCATGCATATTGAACCTTTTCAATATCTTGTCAATGTACGTTTCCTGACTTAATCCAATTAACCTTTTTGATCTATCTCTATAGATTTTTATACCCAAGATATAGCATGCTTCTCCCAAGTCCTTCATTGAGAAACTCCTTTTCAATGAAGTCCTAACATCTTCAAGCATAGGAATATCATTCCCGATCAATAATATGTCATCCACATACAAAATCAGAAATACATGTGCGCTCCCACTAGCCTTCTTGTAAACACAAGGCTCTTCTTTATTTTTGATAAAGTCAAACCCTTTGACTACTTCATCAAAACGAATATTCCAACTCCGAGATGCTTGCTTTAATCCATAAATGGATCTTTGAAGCTTGCATACCCTTTTAGCATATTTTGGATCAACAAAACCTTCAGGTTGTATCATGTATACATCCTCAAAAGATTCCCATTAAGGAAGGTTGTTTTGACATCCATCTGCCATATTTCATAATCAAAATATGCAAACAATAGCTAAAATGATCCGAGCAGACTTGAGCATGGCTACGGTGAGAAGGTTTCATCATAGTCAACTCCTTGAACTTGTTTGAAACCCTTTGCCACCAACCGTGCCTTATAGATCTGAACATTTCCATCTCGTCTATCTTCTTCTTGAAAATCCATTTGCATTCAATGGTTTTACACCATTAGGAGAATCGACCAAGTTCCAAACTTGATTGTCATGCATGGATTGAAATTCGGATCTCATGGCTTCAAGCCATTTTTTGAGTTTGGGTCCATCATTGCTTCTTCATAAGTCGTGGGCTTATCATTGTCCAACAATAATATGTCATTCCCATATCTTATAGGTACATGGCGTGGCCTACCCACCTCGCGGGTCGAGTCTCTTCCACAGGTTGTACAACACTTTGTACATCTTGTGAAGGTTCAGTGGTAGCTTGAACATATTCATGTGATTCTCGAACTTCATCAAGATACACATCACTCCTACTGAATTCTTTTGAAAGAAACTCTTTCTCCAAAAAGACACCATTTGAGCAACAAAACTTTGTTCTCGTTTCTTTTGTAAAAGTAATATCCTTTTGTTTCTTTAGGATACCCCACAAAAAAGCATTTTTCTTATTTAGGTGCGAGTTTATCTGATTGTAAACATTTTACATAAGCCTCACATCCCCATATCTTGAGAAATGACAACATGAGACTTCTCCCAGTCCATATCTCATATGGCGTCTTCTCAACGGATTTTGATGGGACCCTATTCAAAGTGAACGCAGCTGTCTCTAGAGCGAAACCCCAAAAGGATAATGGCAGATCTGTTTGGCTCATCATTGACCGAACCATATCTAATAAAGTTCGGTTTCGTCGTTCGGACACGCCATTCCATTGAGGCGTTCCTGGCGGAGTAAGTTGCGGAACGATTCCACATTGCTTTAGATGATCACCAAACTCTTGGCTCAAGTATTCGCCACCACGATCTGATCGTAAGTGTTTTATTGATTTGCCAAGTTGATTTTGTACTTCATTTTGAAACTCTTTGAACCTTTCAAAGTTTCAGATTTATGCCTCATTAAATAGATATATCCATATCTACTAAAGTCATCGATAAAAGTTACAAAATCTGAAACCCACCCCTAGCAATGAGCTCATTGGTCCACATACATCAGTATGTACTAGGGCCAATAACTCACTCGTTCTCTCACTAAAACTCGTGAAAGGGCTTTTGTTATCTTGCCAAGTAAACAAGATTCACATGTTTCAAATGATTCAAAATCAAATGAGGTTAGAAGTCTATCACCATGGAGCTTCTTCATGCGCTTCTCATTTATATGACCTAGCGACAATGCCATAAAAGGTAGGGTTCAAATCATTAGACCGATGCCTTTTACATTAATGTTATAGACGAGTTTCTCTTGAGTTCAGGGCGTACAACCCATCCACCATGGGGCAACGACCATAATACATATCATTCAAAAATATTGAACAAACAAAGTTCTTTATTATGAAATCATAACCTTCATGTTCCAAACAAGAAGATGAAATAATGTTTCTACTCAAAGATGGAACAAAATAACAATTATTGAGTTCTAAAACTAATCCTGAAGGCAAATGCAATGGGTATGTGCCAACGGCAAGACCAACAACTCTTGCTTTATTCCCCACGCGAAGATCCACTTCTCCTTTTGCCAAGTCTCTACTCTTTATCAGCCCCTGCATCGAATTGCAAATGTGAGCAACCGAACCGGTATCATATACCCATGAGCTGAGTGAAGAAGTAGCAAGATTAATTTCTATAACATTAATACCTGAAGTGGAAACCACATTTCCATTCTTCTTATCTGCCAAGTACTTTTCGCAGTTCCGTTTCCAATGTCCTGATTTCTTGCAATAGAAGCATTGGGTATCAGGTTGAGGGCCAACTTTAAGCTTCTGAAGCTTATTTTTGAGGCTTGCGATCTCATCTTGAGCCTTGCCCTTGCTTTTTCTCGTTCCTCCAGCCTTAGCCTTCCTCTTTTTGAATGCAGTTGTTTTCTGAACCATCATCACATGATTGGGTTTTTTCTTAATGTTTTCCTCGGCAGCCATGAGCATCCCATGTAGCTCGGTTAGGCTCTTCTCCATGCTATTCATATGAAAATTCATAATGAATGGCTCAAAGCTCTGAGGCAGAGACTGGAGAATAACATCTGTGGCCAAACCGAGGCTAAGAGGAAACTCAAGTTTTTCCAATCTCCCAATGTAACCAATTATCTTGATCACATGAGGGTCGTGGGACTGCCTTGACCGACTTACAAGCAAATAAAAGCTTTGAGATACCATACCTCTCAGCTCTTGCTTGATTCCCAAACATGCCCTTCAAGCCCACAATCATATTGTAAGCATCCTGGTCCTCATATTGCTTTTGGAGCTCGAGTCCATGGTGACTAGCATGAGACAGTGACTCTCTGAAGTATTAACATGCTTTTCATATTCAACCTTCAAATTGCGAGGAGCATTTTGGTGGTTCATCAGAATTGGATTCTCTAGAACGTAGTCCTTCTTTTCATGCTTGAGAACAATTCTCGGGTTGCGATACCAATCAACAAAATTAGTTCCATTAAGTTTTCCCTTTCCAAAACTGATCTCAAAGCAAAACCAGTGTAGCGGGAGTAGGAGAAGGTGCCATTGAACTACAACAAAAACATGCAAAGATTCTAAGCACTATGTTTATGTAAAAATTTTATTAAACATTTTAATAAAAGACACTCCTATTTTATGTCCCTTTTATAGACACATAGTGAGTATTCAAGATCCATATTCATCAAACACTAGTGAGCTTTGGCATCACTACTAGAAATTTAATGACATAGGTAAGCAACACCTTTGCTAATTACATCTTATGTAACTCTTGTTTGTTGAGTATGAAAACAAGTAATGAATGCCTCCGTCAACTTGACTCATGGCCAGTCAACCTGCCCTAGGGCTCACATGAGGAGGAGCACTTCCGTATTCGGGTGCCAATTAAGAAACCCGCCTCATGTGTGTTTTCCTAGACACCAATTGTCTTGTATAGGTTCCTTCATTACTGAAATCAAATCCCAACCACTTATGTCCTCAAGCCCAAAACCGTTTTGATAGCTTGATTAAATCTACCATTGTTATGCGTGATGTGTCCAACACATCCCTATCATCTATTAAGATAGCCATTGATATACTACTTTGGTAGTCATATCAATAACGATCTAAATTCTTGATAGGTGCAACAATTGGATGGACATTTTGATTTAAAATTTTAACTATAGGGATGAACAAAATCTACTAAGAACATGGCATCACATGCAATGAGCATAAAGAAAATAGCAAGGATTAAACACACATCCACAGAAAATTAGAATAAGCTGTGAAATAGCATGGCCCTTAGAATTAAGATCTCCATCATCATGCTTGTTTGTTCACCTTGCCACCTTGCTTGATTTGTTCTCCTAGCCATCTTGCTTGATACCATCGTCTTCATCATTATGGATGCAACACCTTACAACTTTTGATAATGAATTTTACATGAGGGTTTGAAGCATCACAAGTCGACACACAGGTCGTTATACAAATTAAATAGCCTTATGGCTTGACATGACACGTAGGCCATGTGGAAATTACATGCATCACATACACATAGGCCATACTATTTCACATAATCCCCTGCAAAAAAGAGTTAAACAAAAGCAACCCTATGACTCCGGGATCCGAGGGGCAGCGCCCTGGCGCGGTCCATTGGCCGCAATGGGCGGGTCCGAGGGCACAGACCGAGGATGTAATAATCCCTTTGCCAATTTTTAGAGGCATGTCTTCTGTTAAAGGAAAACACCCTCAAAATTTCCACGGATCAACCAAATTGACCCAATCCGATCTAATCTGATTGGCTTGGTCCCATATGGATACGTTTCAGAAACCCTGATGGCGGTAATCCGACCGGTAAGGGTAACGTCGTACCATGAACGGACTCACCCAAATCAATATTGAATCGGTTTGTGCTTACCATGGATCAACTAGATTGACCCAATCCAACTCAATCTGATTGGCTTGGTCCCATATGGATACGTTACAGAAACCCTGATGGCGGTAACCCGACCGGTAAGGGTAACGTCGTATCATGAACGGACTCACCCAAATCAAGATTGAGTCGGTTTGCACTTTCCTCAAACCCTAAACCGATCGATCTCATCGATGGCTGCCGTCACCAATTCATCACATGAACCGCTGAACATGTAATAGATCCAATCTACTAACCTCACACATCATATATGCAACATCCAGATCACAAATCTAAGCGAGATGGCTCTGATACCACTGAAGATGAACGCGATATGCTACACTAGCACAAAAAAATCTACCACAGAACCGTAAAGCTACTGCAAGAAGGGGATCACAGATAAGATTACCACTAGACGCGCAGTTGCGGAATCCTTCGCGCGACGATGTAGTGGATAGTCCTCGCCGCAGTCGTTGCGTCGATGGAGCGGATTGTCCTCGCCTCGCCGTGGATCGTCCTCCCACACCGCAGTCGCAGCAGCGTCACCGCAGTAGTCCACACGTCCAGGGATGGAACGCCGTGCGTCGGTGTGCAAGCACCTGGTCGTTCGGCAGGGGCAACGAGAAGAGGAAGCTAGGGTTTCGAGTGAATCACTTCTAAATCGTGGGAAAGCACACCCTGCGCCCACCCTCCTCCCTTCCTTATATAGCCACAAGATGAAACCCTAAAACAAGGCCCATCAGCGTGCTAAGCCCACGAGGTCCATTAATTATGGATCCAATCCAAATTAATGCGTCCCAGCCCTTTAAGTGTGTGACCCTGCAGGTTCACGTACGTTTGGACATGGATTCGAAAAACTCCTTTTCAATCCAATAGTTGGTAGCGGCTCCTTGCAAAGTATGCCAACTCCCAAACATACTATGATCAAATCGGACAGAACCTATCAAAAGTACTCATGTAATAATCCCTTTGCCAAGTATATGAAGATTGAACTCAAGGCGAGAAGCATGTCATCCTTTAATGATTCAATCCATCTCTCGTATCCGTGATATATTAATAAGTTGTGATTGACTCCTCAATCACAGCATGGCCATGCACTTCCTTAATCATATCACACGAGTGGCCTTGTCATATATCTCCGTTTCATTGGAGTGGCAAATTCCATCTTATTGCTCACTTCCCTCTACACGTTTCATAGTAAACATGAAAGCTACCTTTATAACTATCCGGTTAGGAAGTAGTGTTTGATAGCCCCAAGGACAACTATTACACATGTAGGGAATATGACAATCTCAGGTCTAAGGATCATACATCTACTAGGTATGAGATACACTGATGACACATAAGAATGAAACATTCTCGCAGTGTCCCATTGCGGGTCTATCTAACCCATGTTCTTCAACATACGTGCACAATGTATGATGATATCTCTATATCCCATGATCTATGAAGCACGATCATCGATCACTACATGTGCTGATCTGTTCATCGTTGTCCTATACGATGATATCCGATCAGATATATTTATCGAATTATATCAATAAGTAAAGAGCTTCATAAGCAAGTCACATACTTGTTGATCAATACAATGATATACATTCATTGGACCAATAATCATATTATTATTCATAAACATAGTCATGTTACAATCATCTAAATGATTGCCTCAAGGGCATAGCACTAACACAGGCGGCAGGACAGCCTCGGCCCCGAAGACGAGCTGGAAAGGGCTCATCCCCGTTGCCCGGCTGGGGGAGGTGCGGACGGACCAAAGGATGGTGGGGAGCTCCTCTACCCAGGCCCGGCCGCGCTGACCGAGTTCGTTGAAAACTCGCTTCTTGAGCCTTTGGACGAGCTGCCCGTTGGCGCGCTCGGCCACTCCGTTGCTCTTGGGATGGCTTACCGAGGCATAGCAGATTTTGGTCCCCATATCCGCGCATAACTCTTGGAATAGCTCGCTGGTGAACTGCGTCCCGTTGTCGGTGATGATCCTGCAAGGGACTCCGTACCTTGTGACCACGAAGGAACGGAAGAACCTTACCGCGGCCTTGGAAGTGATGGTGGAGACCGGCTCCGCCTCGATCCATTTCGAAAAGGTGTCGATGGTCACGAATAGGAACTTCATTCCCCCGACCGACCTTGGAAAGGGACCGAGGATGTCCAGGCCCCACGTCGAGAACGGCCAGGCGAGGAGGATGGTCTACAAGGCGTAGGCCGGCTGCCGGGCCTTCCAGCGTGGCGGCAGCTGGCGAGCACGAACGATGCCGGGCATCTTGGCGCCGTTGGCGATAAAACTCATCCGGAATGCCTTCCCGACCATGGTCCTGAAAGAAGAGTGAGCGTCGCATAGGCCGGAATGTATGTCGTTGAGCAAGTATTTACCTTCTTTAGGAGTGACGCAATTTGACAAGACGCCCAAGGCCCCTTGACGGTAGAGCCGCCCACCGATGAGCCTGTACGAGCTCACGCGGCATCGGAGCCTGCTCCTTTCGGTCGAAGAGGCGGGGAGCTCCCCTTGGCCGAGGAACTTGACGATCGGGTCCATCCACGACGGAATGCTTTTGAGAAAGGCCGCCGGGTCTTCCTGGTCGGCGACGGATGGTACGGCCAAGGCTTCGAGGATGACGACCGATGGGAGTTCATCGCCGGACGACCCGAGCCTGGAAAGGAGATCGGCAGTGGAATTGTCCTTCCTAGGTATGTGTTGGATCTTCAGGTTCCGAAACCACCTTTCCATCTTGCGCGCCTCGGCGAGGTATTTGGCCATCAGCGGGTCCGAACACTGGTAAACTTTGTTGTACTGATTGATGACGAGCTGGGAGTCCCCTTTCACGATTAGGCGGCGGACGCCCAGGGACTTGCAAGCTCGTAGGCTGGCCAACAGGGCCTCGTATTCCACCGCGTTGTTGGTAGTGGGGAAGCCGAAGCGGATCACATATCTCAAGTGGTCGCCTTGGGGGGTGATGATGAGAACACCGGCCCCCGAGCGCTCAAAGGATCTTGACCCGTCAAAGAACATGGTCCAAGGGTCTTCGACCTCGGCCTCGGGCTCGGGGGCAGGTTCGGTCGTTTGCTCTACCACAAAGTCGGCTAGCGCCTAGGATTTGACGGCGGTGCGGGCCATGAAATGGAGGTCGAATTCGGCCAACTCTATGGGCCCATTTGGCGATGCGTCCCCCGTCCTTCGGGTTCTTGAGGATCTCCCCGAGTGGGAGCCCGCTCGGGACGACCACCGTGTGCTTGGAAGTAGTGCCGGAGCTTCCGCGAGGCCATGAAGAGGGTGTAAAGGAGCTTCTGGACCAAGGGGTAGCGCTCCTTCGGTCCGTGGAGCACTTCGCTGATGTAGTAGATCGGGTGTTGTCGCCCCGCCTGCTCGGCCACTAGGACCGCTCTAACGACTTGGGTCGTGGCGGCGAGGTAAAGCAACAGCGCCTCGCCCTGCTGTGGAGTTGTCAATAGAGGCGGACGTGAGAGGTACGCCTTGAGCTCATCGAAAGACCGCTGGGCTTCGGGGGTCCACTCAAAACCCTCGTGCTTGCGTAGGATCTTGAAGAAAGGCAGCCCTCGCTCGCCGAGCCGGGAGATGAAGCGGCTGAGGGCGACGATGCGGCCGGTGAGGCTTTGTACCTGTTTTACCGAGGTCAGAGCGGTCATTTGCTCGATCGCCTCGATTTTTTTCGGGTTCGGGCCCACGCCCGACCCCCCGATCATGTAGCCGAGTACTTTTTCGGAGGTCGTGCCGATGACGCACTTTTCGGGGTTGAGCATGATGCCAAACTTGTTCAGGTTGGCGAAGGTCTCGGCCAGGTCGTTGACGTGGCTGGCTTTAGAGGGGCTCTTGATGATGATGTCATCGACGTATATTCGAGGTTCCGGCCGATCTGCGGGTCGAAGGTTTTAGTCATCAGCCGCTGGAACGTGGCGCCCGCGTTGCGGAGGCCAAACGACATGGTCGTATAGCAGAAGGTTCCGAACGGCGTGATGAAGGTGGTTTTGTCCTCATCTTCCACGGCGAGCTTGATCTAGTGGTAGCCGGAGTAGGCATCCAGGAAACTCAACATCTCAGCGTTGGCGGTGGAATCCACAATCTGGTCTATGCATAGAAGTGGGAAGTTATCTTTAGGGCATGCGGCATTCAAACCCGTGTGGTCGACGCACATTCGCCACTTCCTGCCTTTCTTTTGCACAATTACAGGGTTGGCCAGCCATTCAGAATAGTTGACCTCGCGAATGAAACAGGCCTTGAGGAGCTTGTCGAGGTGCTCCCTGATTATTGTCACCTTCTAGGGGGAGAAGCGCCGTAGCTTCTTGCGCATGGGCCTGCAGCCAGGCTTTACTTGTAGTCTGTGCTCGATCACCTTCAGTGGAACCCCCGACATGTCCGTCGGTTCCCACACAAAAATGCTTTTATTAGCTCGGAGGAAGGTGACGAGCTCGTCTTCCTATTTAGGGTCAAGCTGGGCGGAAATGCAGACGCATTTGCCCGAATTCCCTTCCTCGAGCTGCATGGTCTTGGTCGGGCCATTCGACTGGATGGCCGCCTTGCGACGGTTGCCCTTCGGGGCGGCCTCGGGACCCGGCTGGGGCAATATGCCGGCCAGCGCCAGGGCCTTTTCCTCGCAGCTGTGCACCGACTTGAGGTCGCCGCGGACCGCTATGGCGCCGTTGGGCCCCGGGAGCTTCATACACCGGTGCCCGTAATGATTCGCGGCCATGAATTTAATCAGGGTGGGGCGCCCGAGGATGGCGTTGTAGGGGAGGTCGTTGTCCACGACCTCAAAGGTGATCAGCTCGGTATGGAAGTTTACGAAATCGCCAAAGGTGAAGGGGAGGACCACTTGCCCGAGCGGGGTGGTCGAGCTTCCCGGGACGATGCCAAAGAAGGGGATCGCTATGTTCTTGATTTTTGACCGGGGTATCTGCATCCGATCCAAGGCGCTTGCCAGGAGCAGGTTGAGGGAACTGCCCCCGTCGACCATAACTCGGCCAACGATGGTGTTACTTATGGTGGGGGCGACGACCGAGCGGTTTGAAGTCTCGGGACAACCCGGAGGCGTCGTCCGAGAAAAGGTGATGGGGATGCCATCCCTGCGCAGGTTGGTCGGTGGGCTTCCGGCGTTGGCTTGTAGGCGGTGCGCGGCATCCTTCAACTCATGGCGGGATCGGTATCTTTGAAGAGCCGCGAAGATCATATCCACATGGCGATCGCCTGCTGGAATTCGTGTCGGGGCCTACTTGAGCCTGGCAGGGGCCGACCCCACCAGGCTGTTCGTCGCCTTTCGGGAGTGCGGGCATCTCTCCAGCCCCCCTATAAAAGGCGTCCAGCTTGAATAGCCACGTCCTGCAGCCTCGCAGATCATGGCCGTGGATCTTGTGGAACAAACAAAATTTATTGGCGTCGAAGCCGGGCTGTTCCTCATTGCCCCAAGGTCAGACGTTCGCATGAGGCTCGCCCGGCCACGCCCTGCGGGGCGGGCGCGCGCTATTGCGACCGTGGCGTTTCGCTGAGGCCGGGCCCCGGCGTCGGTGGCGTGCCTCCGCCCCTCCGCGCCTGTTGTCGACCGTGGCGACCACGCGGAGCTGGCCGCCCTCAACGCCGCGGTCTTTTCCTCGACTCTTGTCGCGCAGAGCCGGGTCTCGTTCCCTAAAGCCGGAAGGCCCTGCCTCGCCGAAGGCGAGGCCGAGCTTGCCCCGATCGTAGTCGTGCTTCCAGCGGACGGCGTCGTTCGCGTCTGCATATCATTCCGTCATGCGGAATAGTTTGTTGACGGTGAGCCTCGTAGCGATTTCGAGGTCCTCCGTGAGGCGTCTGTCTCGGACACCGAATTTGAAGGCCTTGATGACGGTTTCATCGGAGATGTTGGGAATCGAGTTCGCGCGGTGAACGGCAAGACGAAGTCTCGCAGTGCTCCCCTTTCCTGGATAACATGGTCGAGTCCTTTCGTCCGGCCGCTCAGAGCGACTCTCGAAGTTGGAGTGGTGGGCGCTCCGCAACTGGCGCCATGACCGGAAGGTGTCGGGCGCCTGGTTGAAGAGCCAGGTGCGGGCGGCCCCATCCAGGACGGTGGGGAGATAGTTGGC
The DNA here is from genome assembly GCA_036346275.1 of Otatea glauca. Lineage (NCBI taxonomy): Eukaryota > Viridiplantae > Streptophyta > Magnoliopsida > Poales > Poaceae > Otatea > Otatea glauca. Next base: position 25,346,567 of record CM070713.1, read on the forward strand.
CATCGCGGCCTCGTCCCCGCCGACCGCCAAGACGGCGGTGGAGTAAATGGTGAGGAATTCCGCGGGGTTCTTGGTCCCGTCAAACCGTTCCATCATTGCCGGTTTGAACCGGGCCGGCCAGCACACCCGACGGAGGTCACTCGAGTACGCCGGGCAGCCGTAGGCCGGAAGGTTACCGCTGCCGCTGCTGGCGTCAGAGTCGTCATCAGCCGACAGGGGGAATTTGAGCTAGCGGCGCACCCCGCGCCGACCACGTCGGTCGGCAGGAGCATGGTTACGGTGGTGGCGCGGGTGGTAATGGACCTTCTGGCGCCTGGGTGAAACGTCCGGGGAGAGGTCCCCGGAAGTGTGGCTGCTCGAGAGAGCATCTCTATTACGCCACTGACGGCGGACGGTTCCGCGCTCCGCCTCGTCCCGATGGCGAGGCGGAGGAGACGACGTTGGGGTGTGAGCCCGCGAACGGGAAGTCTGCCGGTGGAACGACCGGTGATCAAGCGGCGGGGGGCCGTTGGCTGCCATGGGGCGAGACCCAGAGCCCAGGGAGCCTGCTCGCCGTCGAGGTGCGATGCCGTCGGTCGCCTTGTTGAGCTCTTCAGCCAGGGATCGTCGGAAGAGGGCCGAGCCGGCCCCGGCGGGGTCAGCCATGACCCTAGCGATGGCCCGCAGGCGTTCTTGGGCAGGCTCGTCCGAACGGGAGGGCCGGTCGCGAACGAGGAGCGGCCATGCCACGCTCTTCTCGCCGGATAAGCGGCGATGGCTCGATTGATGGCAACCTGGCGAGCCGGGCGCCCCGAGGAGTCTCGGCCGCCGTGTTCGCCCGGAGTCGCTTCACGCTTAAATCGACCACGAAGGCCCGGCGTTCGCGAGGCGGCATGGAGGGCGAGAGCTTGGGTGTGGATCCTTGGCACTCGGGGATTCCTTGACCATTCTCTGACGAAATTTCTATGAGCATATCTGGTTGACACCACCTGGGCTTCCTCCATCACCTTCAGCCTCGGTGACCAACTCCATACATCGTTAACCACCTTGCATGTTGTTATCCTCTCTAATGACATTGGAAATATATACTTTTGAGAATTCCACGCAAAATTCATAATATCACGATTTTATTAGGTTTTACAAATATATTGAACTAGACATGGGTGATGAGCAGATTCACTGTCCAAAACGACACTGAATTAACCAGCTCTTTAGTCAATTAAATGACTTGTTAATTTGCTATGCATGTGCTGTAGTGTTCAAGTACTCGTCGGTGGCGCATGATGTGGTGGAGGTGACCAAGGATGGCTACCTCTCCTACTCGCCGTCAAGCCCCATCTCCGCCCTCCGTATCGGCCAAGACGCCTTCCAGCTCGGTCACCTCGGCAGACACTACTTCATCTGTGGAGTGCCGAAGCACTGCACCGCTGGCATGAAGCTGCAGATCAGGGTTTTCTACGACAGCCCGTCTGTAAACGGCACACCGGGCGGAATCTACTTGGACAGCACGCTGACGACCATCATCACCACCGGCTCCACCTCCTACAATTCAGCGCCAGGATCTTCAGGCAGTGTCAGCTCTGCACTTGTCTTGGCCGCCACAACTTCTTTGCTTGGTCATATGGTTGAGTTGTTTAATCCTGCTTGCAACAGCTCAAGCAAAGTGTTGTACCGCATGTAATAAACTTTTCTTTTTAGGCCATATTAATTTGTATCACGTAAAGAACTGAATTTGAGAAATTAGAAAGAGAAACACGAGACTGAATTTATCATTAATTCTTGATGTAGAGAACAAGGATGAGCATTCTTCCTTTCTACAGAAAAATTGTATTGTACATTCATTGAAGGGGCAGTAGCCTCTATAGAGCGCCACAAATGTAAGCATACTCCTCGTCAACAAACTACCTATAGACGATCGGGACCGTCGACCGCAGAAGAAGTGGGAAGGATCGTGCAAAGGGGCGAGGCCCAGAGTCGCGTTCGTCCGGGAAGAAGGGTTAGGGGACGTGCAGCACCGGGAAAAAGCACGAGCAAATAGGGGACACGAAGTCTATACTGGTTTGAGCCCCCTAGGTCGGGTAATAGCTCTACTCCAGTCTTGCCCGTAGGCGAAAGACAACTAAAAGCTCCGCTAGGGAGGGGTACAAGGGGAGCTCGTCCTCGGGATCGCCCGGGAGCGATGATCCAGGAGAGCTCGGTGAACATGGGGTGTACAAGTCTTACTGCCGATTTCCCTAGCCCCCCCTCCCTTTCAAAAGGGAGAGCCCTACCCTCCTTTATACAGCCGGTGGGGGCAGGTTACATGGAGAATGGGAAGAGGGAAGGATGGAGATTGTCCCAGAAACCCCAGTCCTCCGTCTTGATGACTGGTCGCCGTCCTGTTGCGCCCACGTCGGGTTGGTAGACTCACCGAGCAGAGTAGTCTGCCGTTTTCTTGGGAAACAACGTACCTGCCCTCTGTGGACCTGTCAGATGCTGACGTTGCAATGCGTGGTCTGGCTCTGCCTCGGGAGAGAGCGTACCCTCATCTGCGCGTGCTCGGGCGATGGGACCGAGCTCGACTTTGGCAACCTTCGACCGCCTAGGAAGGAGCGACCGCTCCGTGTGGTCACTTCAAACGATCGTGGTCACAGGGCACGTGGCTAGTGGCCGGGGAGGGCCCGATACCTGGCCTTTGGTGGGGATCTCCTCAGACTGGTCGGAGGTCGGGGGAGTCTGACCCGCGAGGGAGGTCAGACGTCTTACTTGGTCGGGACGAGCTTGGAGCAGTCGGTTAGGTCAGGGGATGAGTGTCCTTCGTGGCCTCGTGGGGCCTTTGGTCGGAGGCGGGCTTGGAGCAGTCCGTTTATTACTTCGGGCCGCCGAGGTCAGGGAAGGACCACTTAAGGCCCCCCCGGGGGGGTACGGACATGTGTCAGGATGGCTGATCCCCGACACTACCACATGAGAACAGTCTAATATGAATCAGAGATTATGCCCAACCAATGGATCCAATAACTCTGCGGTTTTAGGTTATCATGAACTCACATGATGCAAACAATCAAAGCATTACGCAATAGGTGGGCATGCTTCTATGTCCTTCGAAGTGTCAACTTCGAAGGCGGCATAAATTGCCACATCGGATATCCCGGGTGAAGGACCATGTGGAGGTCCATCCATGTTTGTGATGAGTATTTGATTAAATTTGAGCTTGGGTTGCTCTTGTTTGAGTTTGATTTGAATTGGATTTTCAATTGGAAGCAATTTGAGGTCTTCTCTGTTTTCCCGGTGCTACCGGCTAGAACGAGAAAAAAATGAATTTTAATGAGTGTACTTTGATGGATTTATTTCACATCTTTGTGGGCATTGCTATGTGAGGAGTTTCCTTGTCTTTGATGGTTGCAGGGCGACGGTGCTAGGTCATGGTGAGGCGGAGGATGACCGGGACTGGCGAGGAGCGTCGGAGGTCCAGACGGTTGGGAGATCACTGGAAGATGATCGAAAATGTAGTCCGGGCAAGTCAAGAAGACAAGGAAAGGAGATGATGCTAGCAAGATGCGCGTGGATCAATGAGGGCCGTCGGATTGAGGTCTAGTTGATAGGTTACCGGGTCTATGTAGTATGCTTTGAAAACCGTGCAAGAAAACCCGTTATGTGTGTGGGTTTTGGTTAGCCCTTGCATGGCTGTGTGTGTGGGTTAATCCTAGCCCTTAGATGAGTGCTCTAGGGTTGAGGGACTCATCTAAGGGTGGTAGGTGGCCCAAGAGTAGTATAAATAGGGGTGGAGGGGTAGCCTCCTACCCTTGAAGGTTTTGAGGTTTTTGATGCTCCTTTGAGCTTTGCCCACATGGATGTGAGGCTTTGTAACCTCTCCTTCCAGAAATGAAATGTTTCCTCAAATCATTTCTTTTCTTTGTGCATTTACATTACGCATTTAAATTACGGAATTTACATTATGCACTTAAATTCCACACTTAAATTTCGCAATTAAATTCTGCACTTACATTCTTGCAATTTACATTTATGCAATTTGGATTTGCCTCCCCTCCTTCTAAATTCTTTTCTTCTAGGATTTCTTGAGGGTGTTCATTTGGTTTTACATCTTTCTTACACCCTTGGATAGACTAGAGATCAAGTTTTTTATCAAATTGCAAATCTGTCCAGAACTTGTTCTTCGTGCAGCAGTCAGTGTTTGATTTTTATAAAAATATACCAAAATCATTTTTAAGTTATTCTTTATGGAGAAGGTGCAGTACTCATATATACATCTGTATAAAATTTGTTGAGTCCACTGGTTGCACCGTTTGAGAGCTATGAAGTGAAAACCGACCCTCAAACTTTATGGTCGAAGTTCCTGACTGTCTGTATTGCTTGATTTTTCATTCTTATTCTACAAAGATTTATGAGGTGATTTTTGGTGGAGTGTTTCACAACTCAATTTCTCACAGGGACAAAAATTCCCAAAAATCTTAGAGAAACATAATCTCACCAACCACCTGTTCCAATTGAGGATAATTTCTGAAAATCTGCTTTAACTTTTCTGAAAAGAGACTTTGGTATTTTAGCTTTATCTCTTTAGAAAAGAAGTCTTTTGAATTGATTCCTCTTTTGTTTGGACACTTGACAATCAGGATTGTGATTAAAAAACCCCTCATATGATTCATGGTTCTTATCCATGCAAGCTAGGGGTACACATAGTTGTCTAATTGTACTGGGTTTTGGAGGGTGTGTGAATCTGAGAAGCGCCAGTTTGAACGAAAATCTTTGGGTGCTTTAGATTTTTATTGCAAGAGTGTTTGGAGTACTTTGAGTGGGGGAAATTTTATTTGGGATCATTCACCCCCCTCTGATCGCCATTTCGATCTTTCAATTGGTATCAGAGCCGGTTTTGCTCTTCCATAGATCTTGACCGGTCTCAAGAGCCATGGCGATGGACAAGTATTCCACCAAGCCTCCTATTTTCTCTGGAGTTGATTCTCCTTTTTGGAAATCTCGAATGGAGTCATACATCACTGCCCAGGGCTTCCTGATATGGCAGAAGGTGAAACTCCGTATGATGTTCCTGCTGATGAAAACGTCACGGCTGGCAATTTGGCTAACGTTGAGGCAAACGCTAAGGCAAGGAACATTCTCATACAGGGTCTTAGCCGTAGTGAGTATGATAGGATTTCTCACCTCCGTTCCGCTCACGAGATTTGGGTGACCCTCGATGCTTACCATGAGGGCACTACCCAAGTCAAGACGGTTCGACAGGACTAATTCAAGAGTGAGTTCAACAAGTTTGAACAACACGCTGGTGAGGGTCTTGATGAGTGCTTCGGTCGTTTTACCAAGATCTTGAGCAATCTTCGAGTAGTTGGTTGCATATACCTTGACTCGGATAATGCTCGACATTTCTTGATCGCACTCGATTTGCGTGTTTGGGAGATGAAGGTGACCACCATCAAGGACACCACCAACTTGTCAACTCTGACTCTTGACGGGCTTTATTCCCTCCTTAAGACTCATGAGATCGATGTCGTCTCACAGAAGACGAAATCTCAGTCGATGGCCTTGGTCACCGATCCCATTGGATCTTCTTCTTCTGATCCTTCTATTGGTTTCTCTCTTTTCGCCCTTTGTGAACTAAGCGATGACCAACTGGAAAATTTTCCAGAAAATGAGCTTGCTCTTCTCGCTCGCAAGTTTTCTCATGCATACAAGAGGGTGAGAGAGAGAAAGAGAGGGGCATGATCACATGCTTTGATTGTGGTGGCCCCAACCACAATCGGGCTAATTGCCCCAAACTGGAGAAAGCTAAGAACGATGTCAGCGGTTCGGCAAAGAACGACTACATCGACAAGAACCGCAACAAGAAGCCTCCAGTTCGTGAGCCGACAGGTGAGAAGAAGTACCGCAACTTCTCCAAGAACAAGAAACTCTTCCACCGCGTCCTCGCCGCGCTTGACGACATCAACATCTCCGACATAGAGACATGGAGCGACGAGGGCGAGGATGAACCGCAAGAGAAGAAGGGCGGCGACAACTTCTCCGGCATGTGCTTCATGGCCGACACCAACGGCATCAGCGACTCCGAGCACTACAGCGACTCGGACGAGGTACCCTCCTATGACCAGCTCAATGAAGCTTTCTGTAAACTAGGAAAATTTCATGCTACAGCTAGAGCTAGGTGTACGGAGCTTGAGAAGGAAGTAGGTACCTTGACTTGGGAGTTAGCTTCTCTTAGATCTTCTTCCTACCGAGTCACTGATGATTGCTCTTTGTGTGATGCTATTCTTGTGGAGTTGGAGAACTTAAGGACTATGCATGATAGTGTGTTGACTGAATTAGATAGTCTTAAGTTGAAGAATGCTAGCGATAATTCTGTTGATGCTATTCCACTAAATGCTAGTTTTCTTCATGCTCACTCTACTCCTTGTGCTAATTGCCCAAAATTGCTTGCCGAAATTGATGCCATGAGCGAACACCTTAGAAAGCTTTCTGCTAGAAATGATGAACTTGAATTGCATGCTTCTAAGGACCCAATCAGCTCATGTGAGGGCTGTAGGCAACTAAAACTTGACAATGATGCTATGAATGTCAAGTGTGATCAACTTTCTAAGGACTTACTAGTTAAGTCAAAATCTGGTTGCCTGCTGTGTGTTGGGGTTAAGGATGATGTGGATCAAATCCATGTCGAGCTTTGGAAGAAGTTAAAAGACCAAACCCTTAGGATTAGAGATGCTCCATGCGTTTCTTGTGAAGCCCTCAAGATTGAGGCAGCCGTGCTAAGGGAACAAAAAGCACGTGCTGAGAGATCTTTTCTTTCTCTTTATGGTTCTTCTTCTTCCTCTCCTTCCCCCTGTTCTTCTTGTGCTTCTTTCTTTCGAGATTGCCAGTATCTTATGAGCACTCTCGAGAAGTTTGTTGGAGGCAAGAAGAAGCTCAATCTTATTCTAGACCAATCCAAGATTAGTAGATTCAATCAAGGTCAAGGATTTGATCCCTTGGAGCACGCTCGGGCGCATCCTCCCACCATTGTGCGCGGCTCTAAGAGTGGTGAGATTGTGGTAGCTCCTAGAGTGAGTACCACCGTGTTTAGATCTGCTGGTGTTGTCCATAGGACTTCTGACCAGAAGGTTGTTACTCCTCTTGCTTCTCCCTCTAGCAAGGCGAAGTACACATGCACCTTCTGTAAGAAGGATGGTCACCTAGTAGATTTCTGCTTCAGGCGCACCAAGATCAATCGGCGTGAGCGTGTTGCTGCCCTTAAGGGTATTCAAGGCCATCCCCAGACTTTGAGTGCTCCTAAGGCACACACTGCTTCTAGATAGGTTAGAGAGTCGCCTGTTTTTGGGCAACGTCCAGGTCTCGGTTTTCATGCTAGTTCTTTGAGTTTTAATCCTGGAGCTGTTCGTAGTCAGTCTTTCCGCCGTCCTCTTGATATTCCTCGTTTTTCTCATCGAGGTAGATATCAGCGGCGTGAGGTGTTTTCTGGTAGGAGTTTTAGGCAGCTTCACTGGGGTGGTTCGGCTTTTGCACCACGGCAGGCCAACCCAGTTTCAGCTCCTAGATCATCTACTAGAGTTCCTAATGATCTTGTTAGGGTTAAACGTCAGAGAGACACTCGAGTCCAGTCTTCTTCTGTGACTGGTACTCTGAGGTGTCGTATGGTTCAGTATTGGGTTCCTAAGTCTTCACTCTATCCGATCTTGAGTCATCTTTCTCTTGTGTCTTGATCAGTTAAATCGGATGGGGAAGGGAGATGTTTGGATTGTCGACTCCGGTTGTTCTCGTCATATGACCGGAGATTCTCGATGGTTCTCTTCCCTAGTCCAAGCCCCCGGTGATGAGTTGATCACTTTTGGGGATGCCTCTTCAAGTAGTCATTGCTAAAGGTACCATTTGCATTAATGACAATTTCATTCTTAAAGATGTTGCCTTAGTAAGTAAGCTGCAATACAATTTGCTTTCTGTTTCTTAGCTTATTGATGACTCTTTCGAGGTGAGTTTTAAGAGTAATGCCTGTAGAATCCTCGATTCATCAGGAGGCTTAGTTTGCGGGATTTCTAGATTTGGGAGAGTCTTCCGTGCTGATTTTTCTGTTTCTTCTGGAGACTCTCTTCGGTGTTTGATTGCTTCAGAGTCCCGTGATCTCTCATTCTGGCATAGGAGACTTGGTCACATTGGATTTGATTATTTGACCCGAGTTAGTAGCCATAATCTCATTCGTGGTTTGCCCAAACTCAAAATGGTCAAAGACTTAGTTTGCTCTCCCTGCCGACATGGCAAGATGGTTGCCGCTTCTCATCCCCGATCCTTTGTTGTGATGGTGATGCACAGACAGCTTTTACATATGAACACCGTTGGTCGGCTAGAGTGCGATCGATGGGAGGGAAGTGGTATGTTCTTGTCATTGTTGATGATTTTTCGATGTATTCTTGGGTGTTCTTCATGTCCTCGAAGGATGAGACTTTTACCCATTTTAGGGGTTTGGTTCATAGGTTGTCTTTTGAGCTCCCTAGTGCCTTACGAGCTATACGCAGTGACAATGGCACGGAGTTCAAGAACTCCTATTTTTAGAGTTTTGTGTGGAGTCTGGTTTAGAGCATCAGTTCTCCTCTCCCTACGTCCCTCAGCAAAATGGCGTAGTGGAAAGGAAGAACAGGACCCTGGTAGAAATGGCCTGGACGATGCTAGACGAGTACAACACTCCTAGGATGTTTTGGGCTAAGGCTATAGCTACTGCTTGCCATGTTTCTAATTGTGTATTCTTGAGAGCACATTTGCACCGCACTTCTTACGAGTTGAGGTATGGGCGAAAGCCCAATGTTTCTCATTTTCGTGTGTTTGGTTGCATGTGTTTTATTTTGAAGTCCGATAACCTGGATAAGTTTGAGTCTCGTTCTTTTGATGGTATCTTTCTGGGTTATTCGACTTCTTCTCGTAGCTATAGGGTCTGGAGTTGTGACGCGCATAGGATCATAGAGACCTGTGAAGTGACCTTTAATGAGGCTAGCCCAGGAGCTAGACCCGATATTTCAGGATCTTCTTCTTCCTCCGAGACCATCTTTATAGAGGATGAGGATGATGGAGATGATGGTGTTCCACCTGATCCAGTCCCCTGTACACCTGAGGTGCCTCCTGTTTCCATTTCTGCACCTCAGGAAGGCCAACCCTTGCCTTCTGACTCTCATTCAGCTAGTGGCTCTGCTCCTACCTCTTTTGTGCATGAGGTAGAGGCGACTTCTGCTTCTGTACCTCCCGTCATATTCAGCGTTCTCATCCACCTGATCAGATCATCGGCGATCTGTTTGAGCGAGTCACTTGCTCAAAATCAGGTTTGTCCAGTTTCTGCCTTCACTCTGCCTTTGTTGCCTCGTTTGAGCCGAAGGATGTGACTCATGCATTATCTGATGAGTCTTGGACTAATGCTATGTATGAGGAACTTGAAAACTTCGAGAGGAACAAAGACTGGTAGCTTGTAGAACGTCCATCTAGTCATAATGTCATTGGGACCAAGTAGGTGTTGTCATTCGCAACAAGGCTAGGCTAGTTGCATAGGGCTTCTCTCAGGTTGAGGGTCTTGACTTTGAGGAGACCTTTTCCCTGTAGCTAGACTAGTGGCTATTAGGATCACCTTGCATTCTCGCATCCCGGGCTTTAAGCTCTATCAAATGGATGTCAAGAGTGCATTCCTCAATGGCTATATTGAGGAAGAGGTTTATGTCAAACAACCTCCAGGATTTGAGAACCCCAAGTTTTCGAGTCATGTATACAAGCTTTCCAAAGCTCTGTATGGACTCAAGCAGGCCCCCAGAGCATGGTATGAGAGGCTCAAGTCTTATCTTCTCAGCCATGACTTCAAAATGGGCGTAGTAGACAAGACTCAGACACCATGAGTCGCATTTTCTTCTCGTCCAGATTTATGTGGACGATATCATTTTGGTGGCTTGTCTCATTCGCTTGTGTCTCAGTTTTCTGAGGTGATGAGCACAGAGTTTGAGATGAGTATGATGGACGAGTTGAGTTACTTTCTTGGCTTCCAAATCAAGCAGACTCGGGAGGGTACTTTCTTGCATCAAGGCAAGTATACCTGTGACCTCCTGAGGCGCTTAGATATGTCTGATGGGAAGCCGGTGATGACTCCTATGGCCACCACTGTTGTCCTCGAGCCTGATGAGGATGGTGAGCCTGCTGATCAAAAGGAGTTTTGGAGCATGATCGGCTCCCTTTTGTACCTCACTGCTTCGAGGCCGGACATACATTTCGCTATGTGTTTGTGCGCTCGATTTCAAGCTTCTCCTCGTGCCTCTCACCGCCAGGCGGTCAAGCGCATCTTCAGGTACCTTCGTGCTACCACTGATTATGGTATTTGGTACTCTTCTTCTTCTTTTCTATCTCTTTGAGCCTTTTCCGATGCCGAATTTGCTGGCTGTAGGATAGATAGGAAGAGCACTTCTGGCACTTGCCAATTCATTGGCACTTATCTTATTTCTTGGTCATCTAGGAAGAGTCTGGGGTTGCAAAGTCCACCACTGAGGCCGAGTATGTTGCTGCAGCCAGGTGCTCTGGATGAGATCGACCTTTTGGGACTATGGGTTAGAGATAGAGAGTGTGTGTAACATCCCAAAATTTGGGTTTTCAAAAATCTTTTGTTTAATTCATCTTTCCAAAAATCCCCGCTGATTTTCTCGCTTTAATAAAGCTAAATCTGAAATTTTCTAATGCTAAAATAATTTAATTTGACTAATATAAACTTCAATTAAAATAAATTTAGTTTTATTTGAGTTCATTGTGCTTCAATGAATTTTTTGTAATTTTTTGATATTTTTCGGAGTTCGTTTGCTATTCATTCGGAAATTAATTTAAATTAAGCCTCTTGTTAAATATAATTAAATACAGTAAACGTTTAAATAAATTTTGGTTAAAAATATTTTATTCAAGCTCCAAATGTCTCAAAATATTTTCTAGAATGTTTTTAGAATTTTTCTGGTATGTTTATTGCTTTAAACGAATTATTTTAATTTCTAGAATTATTTTAATTCGGAAATTGGGCTAAATCGACGTGTCATCTTCTGAGCCGGCCACGACATCGCCTAGCTGCAGCCCTCCGATCCAGATCCGACGCGCCACAATGAGCCACGTCACCCGGTACTGTTCATTGTGCGCCAGGTGTTCGATCCTATCCGTTTTTATTCCAAATCCGGTTTTTCTTCGTGTTTCCTTGTATGACACGACTCCTCAGCCTTTATAAGTGTCCTAAGACCCCTCCCACGCAGCCCTAATGCCCAGAGCACCTCCCAAACCCTAAAACCCGCGGCAATGTCTTTCCGGTGCGCCGCCATCGTCGGCCGATCTTGGCATCACGTTCCCCATCGTTCTGGTGAGTTTTTCTAAAATCCGCTCATGTCATCTCGTTCCTTATGGTCAGATCTATCTCTACACCAAATTTGATGCAGTTCCATCTGCGGAATCAAAAGTTACGGCCGTTCTAATCTCAAATCTTGCTGTTGCCCGTTCTCCTCGGTTTTTGCGAGTTTGACTGTGAAATGTTTTCTGTAGACTCCTCTTGATGTCTTCTACACGGTGCTCACCCTAACTCAAGGTTTGTCCCACGGGATTTGTGCAAAAAAATCAATCCTCCCCGATCAGACTGCGTTCCAACGGCAGAAAACTTCGTCGCTCGTTCCCCGTTGATCCAGAAGGTAAAACTCATATCCGTTCACGTCATATTGTGCGAAATGATCCCAGATAGCTCTCTGTATAATTTGGTTAGGTTCCATCTATTATTTTAATAGTTATGATCGTTTGATCTATTAGCTCGGCGTAGTTCATCGACGGTTTGTGATCATCCGTTGGGTTGCTTCAAATCGAGATATACCGTTGAGTTCGTGTCACGCGTTCTACGTGGTGCTTACTTTCCCTTCTTTGTTTCATCCTCGAAAAGTTTAATATTCGTTAACGTCGCCTTTTTGCCACGCCGTAGCGTGCCTTGTGCCGCCAACCATTTTGGTTTGTCGTGGCCATATCATTGTGTCGAAGATCATTATCCCTGTTTTGCCCATTGTTGAAGTTCATTGATCCCGATTGCCGTCAAAGCCATGTTCTAGAATCTACCCGACGTCTTTTGGCCTAGTCCTTCGTGTCGGTGCGCATTTCGGTTCGCCATCTTTGATAACCTTTAATCGCAGAGCCAACCCTACCATCCTACCCTATGCCAAGTGTATTCATCCTTGAATCGTTTCGCTCAAACCCGGACTTAACCCTTGGTCCAATTTGTCGTTGCGTCACGATATGTGTACCCCGCAGATCTCAAACCAAATTTGAACCATGTCATGACCTCGCTGCCCTATCTTTCAACCGAGGGTTGCCACCTTATAATCTCATAAGTGTTCCGTTAACGCTTCACCTTCATCGTTAACGATTTCGTCGTTAACGTTCCGTCGTTAACGTCCCGTCGTTAACATTCCGTCGTTAACGTCCCATCGTTAACGTTCCGTCGTTAACATTCCGTCGTTAACGTCCCGCCGTTAACGTTCCGCTGCTAACGTTTCTTCGTTAACGTTCCGCCGTTAACGCTTTGCTCTCGCTTCGCTATCATCGCATATGCGCATTCCAGCAAGAGCGTAGCGCGATGTCATTATCCTTTCTATCGTCCTATCGTGATCTAACCCCATTCCTTTTGAGTCTGGTTTTATCTTTCTATCATCTGCAAAGCCGGACCAAAACCTAACTTAAGACCGGTTCGATGGAGTGAGTTCATCGTGAGCGTATTGCCGTATTGCGGTTTTCCTCGTTGTGTCCATCGTAGTAAGATATTTGTATTGTCTTACCGCATATCGTCATCATACTGTTATCGTCAAGTCTCTTCTTTGATGTATGGTGAACCCGGATCGGATCGCATGAATGTCGATTCCATTCGTCCTCGTCTTATCCTAAAAATCTAATCGCCATTAACCCGAATTCATTCGTGAACTTGGTTGATAGACCATTGGCCATATGTCATATCACGGTGCCATATCTATTCTATTAGTCTATCTTTCTTTTGTTTGTGTGTATTTGTTTAGTTAACAAAAGTCAACATTGAGCATCGATTTAGTTCATCATGAACTAACATATCTTTATGGACCCGATCTAGATCAAGAGCCCATATGTCAATATCTCATCCAATCGAGTTAATTAATCTCGAAGGATATCTCTGGAATATACTCCGTCTTTCCCTAATTATCGATCGTAACCTTCTCGATAAATCTTACAAAGCCTGTTCTCTTTCATCCGATCTTCGATCAAATCTAAGTTCCTAAATTCAATCCCTTCCGTTCAGTACCAATCTAATATTAAATTGGAGTTTATTTGAATTGCTTTTGAGTTTTGTTGTATTTGTGCTTCTTTGTCGTTAGACGTGTCGTCCAGAAGTTACCCGAAGTAGCTAAAGGACGAGGAAGTCGAAGCATTCGATTGAAGAGCCAAAGGTTGAGGAAGCCGAAGATCAATTAAAAAGAGTAAAGAGCAGTTTATAGCAAGTGCCAGTCAAGTTGTGCTTTGATCATGTTGAACCTACGATTACAAAAAAACTGCTATATTGTTTTACTTTATTGCATATTATTTGCAGTACAAATGTCTTCAATTAAATTTGGGACTTAGCTATTATACCCAATTGATCTATACCCTACCTTGCCATTTGTATACCATGATATATTGTCACCCTAGATTGGTTCATTATAGTTGGTTAGTAATAATAATCAACATGGGATGGTTAGACTGTATTAGTTGCTTAGCCATGCCACGTCATCACATGTACTTTAGTCTTTGATAAATAATCTTGACTAATGGAATATGGAGCGATGTTATGAACTTGTGTGTCATGTGGTCACACGATGAGATTGAGTTGTGGTGGCGAGAGGATGTCACGCATAGCGAGGTTAAATTCTCGATGTACGTGGTGCTTGGTAATCAAGCGGGGTGGTTATGATTTAGATTGGGGCAAGTGGCAAGGGCGAGAATGCCAAGGTGGGCCCGATGGGCAGGGTTATGTGGAAGTCTTGCCTCGATCATCTTAAGGACTTAACCTTGCAAGCCTTTGACCTGAGACAATCATGCGACCACATGTCTGGTATGAGATAGACCTAGTTGATTAGGGTTCTGATATCTTTCCTCGATACCTCGGGGTGACAGATACGAAGTGTATCGTGTGGGGAGCGTGCACGTGCTCTGACTTGGTGCCCATCCAACGGTGTTGGCACATCCTATACTTGGCTCCGCATGAGAGGAGTAATAGTGAAGGCAATACCGGAGAGGTTCTTTGGATAAGGTAGAGGTTCCTGAAAGGCTTTGTCGTGATTTCTCTGCCGGCACACCAAAGGAAGTGTGCTAATGGCCAGGCACAAAGAGAATATCACGTCGTGTGGGTAAAGTGCACAACCTTTGCAAAGTGTAAACCTATTCGAATAGCCGTGCTCATGGTATTGAGCAAAGCTCGGGAATTACAGTCAAGGATTAGACTTTTGTTAAACAAAACTCATTGGGATGCCAGGATGCCATGGAAAGTGGAATTTGACTTAGGATTGGAAACTTGGTTTACTTGTCAAATGTTGAATCTATCTATTATTATTATTTTTTTACTGCAATTTCAATCTATTTACTGTATTCTTTTATAAATGCTGCTTTACTGCAAAATAGCCATGATAACCATACCTTTGTACTAAGCCATGCATATAGAATACTAGACTTGCATTCTATGCACAACTTGTTGAGTGCTTTATGTACTCACCCCTTGCAACACACAAAATCATCAGTTGAGGAGAAGACCACAACTTCGAAGGAGGAGAAGTTCCACGAGGAGGCGATTATCTAGGAGTTGAACCTTGTCAGTTGCATGTGGTATATTGATGGGATTCATCGACATTCTTTATTCCGCTGATGTTTATTTATTTTGAGTTGAAGCCACCAAGGCCTCACAAGTGTAAGTTTGACCTTAAGGTCGTTCAATAGTTCTATACTAATAGATGAAGTCTTTATTTATTATTCCGCTGTGTATGATTGTGATATTTTATCTATGTTGAGACTGTGTGCACTAGCGTGATCGTGGACTAGTGCTGAATACACAGAGGGTCCGGATTTGCATATTCGGGGCCCGACAGAGTGCCACTTTTCTGTGACAACACTTCAGCTATTTGCATTGCTAAAAACCAAGTGCAACATTACCAGACCAAGCACATTGATATTAGATATCACTTCCTTAGAGACCATGTGGAGAAGGGAGATATCGCGCTTGATTCGTTGAGTGACCTTGATTAGCGATATCTTCACCAAGCCTTTGGATAGCTCCAGATTTGTTGCCTTGAGGAGTGAGCTTGGAGTCGTGAGCCCTTACGTCCTTTCGTGAGGGGGAGCTGGTTTGTATATTATGTATTATATGTTTTCTTCCAGCTTTTCTTTTCTTTGTGTTTCTTCTGGGTGACTTTGGGCTTGTTTTCTTGAGTTGAGTTCACTCACTTAGACTTCTAGCATGCTTTGCATGGACCTCTTATCTTGTGCTTTAGGTTGCTATCATGCGTGATTAGTTGTTCTCTCTACTCTTTAGGTTGAGTTCCCTCACAGTCTTATAAGTCTAGCAGGTATTGGGCTTCACAGGTAGGCAGTGCGTGTGCACTCCTTAGTTGGGATCTAGAGTTAGCTTCCCTATGTCAGTCACTGGGGAATATAAGAGCGAGTCTGAGCCGTAGTGAGTCTCTTCTATCTTGTCTATGCTCAATAGCCATCCAGTTTTGCAGTTTCTCGACTTCTTCTCCTCATTCTGTTTTTCTGGTTGTTATTGAGTTCATTCGGGTTTTCTTTATGCCTAATCTTGATAATAACTCAACTTTATCCAGATTTAAGCTTAAAATTGATTCATTTGTTGAGGGGGAGTTTGGGAATTTGTTCATGCATTGCATTTAGACTGTATTATTTGTTTTATGAGCTTTGTCTATTATGCAATTGACTCAATCTTCATGAAATACATCATGCTATATCTTTTGAAGAAAATCACTAGCTTAGATATGTCCAAGTCCATTTATCATGCTAAGCTTATTAAAATCTGAAAATTTTGAAAGCTTTAAATGAAAACTTGACGAAACATGTTGCTTTTACTTACTAAGTTTCTTCTTGAGGGGTTTTTACCATGAATTGTGAAATTTTGGATTTCTCTAGAGTTCCTATAGCAACTTGGGTGAAATTTGTTTGATCCATATTTGAGTCCTTCAGAATTGCTCATATGTGCTAAATTAAAAAAAAATTGACTCTTTTGTGCAAAATTGATCTCAACACTTTATATTCACGAGATTGCTTTCTATTGCACTTGGGATGAACTTGGAATATATTGTGTATGACCAAGATCATTCTCTCAAGAGTTACTCTTGAGATGATCGAAAAAGGCTTGAGTCAATTTTTTTAAAAAAAATGCAAATATCAAACACATAAGTGGGTAAAGAATGCAAATAATGTCAAACATTTGCACCCCGCTATGTTTTTTAAAGTCTTAAAGAAAATTTGCATAAATTGAAAAATGAGCTTGAAGGACCTTATATGCACTTCAAAATTCCCCAAAGTATTGAGTAGGTTGAACTCTAGGTTTTTCATTTGATCCTTGAGTGGTTTTGCTTCTAGCTTTGAAACTTTGCTAAGTTTTGCACTTGTCAAATCATGCTAAAATGAAATATCTTAGTTCAGTCATATTCTGAAATTGACAAGCTTGGTGTAATATCTTTCCATTTTGATCAATTGGATAATCTTCAAAGCTCTTTAGATTGCATTTCATACATACATAATTTTTTTTTGATGCCTATATTGACAAAAGGGGGAGAAAACGTAGAAAAGGCATCACTAAAAAGATAAAAATGTGAATGCTTATTTGGTTATTATGATCTTTGTAAATCTATGCTACTACTTCTTTTGGATCATAATTTCATAATCACATTTGACATGTTTAGTTGGATTTTAGAGTTTTTGTTGAAAACTTGCTCTTTCTTAAATTTAACTCTAAAATCTAAATTCCTCTTTGTCAACTTGGTCATGATTTTATATCTTTCTCTCTCGACCAAATTTGGCTTTGCAATCAAATTGCTTTCTTCTTCTCTCATTCAAACTCAAATTTATGCCTTTTGTGTGGTTTGTCAATATACTCGTCAAGGGGGAGATTGAAGGACCATGTGGAGGTCCATCCATGTTTGTGATGAGTATTTGACTAAATTTTAGCTTGGGTTGCTCTTGTTTGAGTTTGATTTGAATTGGATTTTCAATTGGAAGCAATTTGAGGTCTTCTCTGTTTTCCCGGTGCTACCGGCTAGAACGAGAAAAAATGAATTTTAATGAGTGTACTTTGATGGATTTATTTCACATCTTTGTGGGTATTGCTATGTGAGGAGTTTCCTTGTCTTTGATGGTTGCAGGGCGACGGTGCTAGGTCATGGTGAGGCGGAGGATGACCGGGACTAGGCGGGTAGCGTCGGAGGTCCAGACGGTTGGGAGATCGCCGGAAGATGATCGGAGACGGAGTCCGGGCAAGTCAAGAAAACAAGGAAAGGAGATGATGCTAGCTAGATGCCGCATGAATCAATGAGGGCCGTCGGATTGAGGTCTAGTTGATAGGTTACCGGGTCTAGGTAGTATGCTTTGAAAACCGTGCAAGAAAACCCGGTATGTGTGTGGGTTTTGGGTTAGCCCTTGCATGGCTGTGTGTGTGGATTAATCCAAGCCCTTAGATGAGTGCTCTAGGGTTGAAGGACTCATCCAAGGGTGGTAGGTGGCCTAAGAGTAGTATAAATAGGGGTGGAGAGGTAGCCTCCTCCCCTTGAAGGTTTTGAGGTTTTTGATGCTCCTTTGAGCTTTGCCAACATGAATGTGAGGCTTTGTAACCTCTCCTTCCAGAAATGAAATGTTTCCTCAAATCATTTCTTTTCTTTGTGCATTTACATTACGCATTTAAATTACGCAATTTACATTATGCACTTAAATTCCGCACTTAAATTTTGCAATTAAATTCAGTACTTACATTCTTGCAATTTACATTTATGCAATTTGGATTTGCCTCCCCTCCTTATAAATGCTGTTCTTCTAAGATGTCTTGAGGGTGTTCATTTGGTTTTACATCTTTCTTACACCCTTGGATAGACTAGAGATCAAGATTTTTATCAAATTGCAAATCTGTCCAGAACTTGTTCTTCGCGCAGCAGTCAGTGTTTGATTTTTATAAAAATATATCAAAATAATTTTTAAGTGATTATTTATGGAGAAGGTGCAGGACTCATATATACATCTGTATAAAATTTCTTGAGTCCACTGGTTGCACCGTTTGAGAGCTATGAAGTGAAAACCGAGCCTCAAACTTTCTGGTCGAAGTTCCTGACTGTCTGTATTGCTTGATTTTTCATTCTTATTCTACAAAGCTTTATGAGGTGATTTTTGGTGGAGTGTTTCACAACTCAATTTCTCACAGGGACAAAAATTCCCAAAAATCTTAGAGCAACATAATCTCACCAACCACCTGTTCCAACTGAGTATAATTTCTGAAAATCTGCTTTAACTTTTCTGAAAAGAGACTTTAGTATTTTAGCTTTATCTTTTTTAGAAAAGAAGTCTTTTGAATTGATTCCTCTTTTGTTTGGACACTTGACAACCAGGATTGTGATTAAAAAACCCCTCATATGATTCATGGTTCTTATCCATGCAAGCTAGGGGTACACATAGTTGTCTAATTGTTCTGGGTTTTGGAGGGTGTGCGAATCTGAGAAGCGCCAGTTTGAACGGAAATCTTTGGGTGCTTTAGATTTTTAATGGAAGAGTGTTTGGAGTACTTTGAGTGAGGAAAATTTTATTTGGGATCATTCACCCCCCAAGTCTGATCGCCATTTTGATCTTTCACCGGGTAACCAACAATGGGCATCATCAGTTTCTATCCCGCAGCTTGCTGGTGTGCATGGAAGGGAGCTATTGGCGCCTGCGGGAACAAGGCTGGCATCAGAGTGGGATGCGGCATGTAGGCCGAAGTTGCAGTCAAAAGCTTCATCTGCTCCTCTAAATCCGCCTTCTCTACCTTCAGCTTCTGCTTCTCATGACGAAGTTCGTCCTTCTCCGTCTGGAATCTAAAGAACAAAATCATGGGATACATCATTAATGATTTTGGACAACATTATTAGAATAAGAGCAACCTTTGGTATTCCTCAATAAATTTAATCCAAAACATGCAATGCAAATCAATCACTTCAGCCATAGCAGGATAACAGATCTAATTTCCCCATAACTTCTACATCGTACAAAAGCTGGAAAGCTCAATGACAACGAGTTAAAAATGCAATGTCCTACGTTAAGGATATATGCACTGTGCTCCATGGTAATATGCTGCATCACCATATACGTAGCCAGACGTGCAGTTTGTTGCCAGCTGATTGCTGATTTGTACTTTGTGACCAGTAGGTAAATGGTAAATAAAAATGTAATAAGAATAGTGTACACACATATAAACAACAAGCTAGCATACAACACACTACCTTGAAAAAGGCCATCAGTGGCGGTTCATAACTGCCATCAGTGGCGGTTCATAACTGCCATCAGTGGTGGTTTTGAACCGCCACAGATTTAGTGCCACTGATAATCGAGGATTACCCGTGACGATTCTAGAACCGCCACAGATAACACTATCTGTGGCGGTTTTTGGCTAGAACAGCCACTGATATTCGGGCATCAATGGTGGTTCGAGCCAAAAATCGTCACTAATCATCCAAGTATCAGTGGCGGTTTTTTGATAGAACCACCACTGATACTCAAATATCAGTAGCGGTTCTATCCCAAAAACCGTTACTGATACTTGGATGATTAGTGGCGGTTTTTGGCTAGAACTGCTACTGATACAACTATCAGTGGCGGTTGTATATAAAACCGCCACTGATAGGCGTAGTATCAGTGGCGGTTTTTTGATAGAACTGTCACTGATTTTACGTCAGTAGCGGTTTTGGGCCAAAACCGTCACTGATAATCCCACACACGAAAATAAAAAACTGGCATTTGTGGCTAGCCTTAGGCAGCGTTAGCCATGCCTTTTCATTATGTACATTGTTGTTTCAGTTGACATCAATAGTTCAAATGTAAGATTTATTAGCATAATCATTTTAAAAAAATTGTCAGATACAAGAGAGATAAAAAGGGATGCTGGGCATAGAAGAATTGGAGATAACTAAAAATAGCTAAGATTCTATCTACTTACTAATCACTTGAAGGTTTTTATACAACTCTCTGGCAACTTCAAGGAACTGAAAACCACTCAACTCTTCCATGTGCACCGCTGCCAAAATGAAATCAACATCTTGTGCATGATTCTCAAGACATCGGAGTGCCTCTATGGGACTTGAATACACTGTCACTGAAAAAAAAGGGAAAATTTTTAGTGTCTATTCTGAATACATAAAATTCTTAGAACTATAAAAGAAAGAGTTTCTGCATGCAGACCATTGCAAAGTCAGAGTTAGTGACTGAGGAATATTATGAAGGATGGAAAAAGTAGTAGTAATAAAATATCTTCTTCTTAAAAAGAACATGGATTGCTGGCAGGAATTGATGGCGCTTACCATAAAGGTTGAGTTCTGAGCATAGACCTTGCTAAATTCGCATGATGTTTATCTTCATCGATGACCATGACACTAAGCCCATCAAGAGTGCGTCATACATTCTTTGAGCCATGAGTTTCTCAATGCTAGAGTTATTCTGATTTTTGAGCTTTATTTTTGTGTGTGAAGCACTTGATCCTGATGAGAAATTGTTTCTAAGAAGAAACCAGCATGATGAGCAAGAAAAGCATGATTCACTTAAAAAACCACGCATTTCTTTAGTAATTTTTTCACTTGGTTAGTTTATCAAACTATTACAAACACATGAAATAACTTCATATGAAAAAATAACCATGTAAGACAAACACATGAAATATTTAGAAGTGTCACTCGCATGTGTGTGTTCCTGAAGAAGACAAAAGTACATGCTACACTAGCACAACCACTGACAAAAGAAGTGGCATTGACAAAAGAAGGGGTTCCCATTTGAAAGGAACAAAGAGTTATTTACACTTTGTAATGAAATGGAATTGAAGTAACAAAAGCCTAAACTAGTGGAGGTAAACTAGAAGCCTACGCGTCTTCGGAGGTTGGAGACACGTGCTGTGAGACAAGAGTATGGATGACTGGATCGTTGTTGTCTTCGTCATAAAACTCGCCTTTTTTGTTGATTATTTCCTTCATGATGAAGTAGGCGAGCTGGCCCTAAATGGCTTGGATTTCAGAAGGAAGTAGTCCTAACGTAGACAACATGAGGCGCTATAAGTATAAAAAACAAAATTAAGAGAGTATATAGAAATTGAATGGTGCGAATCAATGTGTCATGTCAGCATGACTGACCTCTACATCATTGTCTTTTATTGTGCATGATAAGATTTCGCGCATGTACTGGCACACGAAGTACCCACATAAATTTGTTCCTTGCGGCTGCTTGTGACACTGCAAAAATCGAATGAACTAAGATGTCATCGAAGGAGCTATTTACTATGAAATATGATATAAGAATATTCCTTGCGTGCGTACCAGAAACTTAGTACGGATTGTAAGGGATTTGTGGTATGGGCGGTATCTCGAGCTCTTTTGACAATATCTTTTGAACGCCTCATTTATTAAATGTGTCATCACTTCAAAGTCTTTTTTAGGTTTATCCAGTGGATCCATGATCAGCATCTTGCTCTTTTCTGGATGAATTATTACGAGAATCCAGTGGAAGCTACATACACATGCATGATGCCATAGTCATTAGTTCTTACATCAGAGTAAATAACAAAATAAATGAGTAATTTAACTAGCTAGTGAGGATCTTACTTAAAATGGTATGGTAAAAGTATAAACTCTTTGTCTTGTAGTTTAATCAAAACTTTATATACGTACTCCTCAACCTCCTTTGGTGCTCTTTTGATTTCAGATTGGCAAACCGTTCCCGGGTCGAGGAATCCCACTAGCCCCTTGGTTCTTCGTAATTCAATCATCTCGTATCTATATAACGAAATAGTTAGACATGACATTTATCGGTATTACGTGAATGTAGGCCAAGATTGATATATTAGACACTTACAGTGACCAGCATCTCAAAAAAGATATGTCGAGGGCGTCGTGATAGAACAAGTTGTGCAAGATATCGAATTCTATTAAGAAGTACCCACTGCCCGCATGGTGAAAATGTTCTTCACGGAAAATTGCAGTGATCACCTTCGGGAGTACGTCTTGGTTGGATCGATCCATGTACCATGCATGTAATCGCTGCATCATGGGTGTTAGACTTTTTAACTTCGAAGCGGTGACTAAGGGATTCCCTACCTCGAATTTCAATCTTTGTTGATTATCTTGGTCATCAGACTTCGCCTTGCCCTTACTTTTTTGTCGCACGACATCATACTCGGTCCTGGCTTCACCTGATCTGGCTGATACGGCTTGTCTAATGTGCCAATTTTTGGGATCAGGGGTTCTAGGTTTGTCCTTTGAAGTACCAGGTGTTATAGGTTTCTGCTTTGGAGTACTAACAGTGGCCATCTTGATGGGGTCCTCAATGGATTTCTTTTCTACCTCATCTTGCTTCTTCACTGTTTCACTCTCAGGTGCTGGTGACGAATGCGAGGATTGTACTGCAGGAGAGGCTGGCACTGCATGGTCCAAGACGATGTCACGCTTGCGCCACTAGATGAATGAGTGGACGGCACTTCCTAGAGTTGTTATCTCATCATTGGCGGGTTTTTCTAGCCCGATCTCAGCAAACTGTGCAAGTACCGTGTCCACTTGGACCTTTGCATAACCTGGCGCTATCGGGGTATTGTGCAGGACACCCCCTTCTTGGCACGGATAAACTACCCCTGTAGCAACCTGTACAAATATGTTCATCACGGGCACATTGAGCTGACAGGGTGTGGGGTCCTGTATGTCATCCACAGGATAATGGTTGTTGTCATACGCGCAATGGCGTGGGAGCGCAATTCTTTGCGACGACCTGCAGGGCCGGAGAGAAAGTTGTCGGCCTGCGACTGGCTCAAGGCTTGTTGTACTTGTCGTTCAACTTGTTCTTCAATGGTGCCTTGTATTTCTCGCAGAACCCTTTCCTTCATCATTTCCATTTCCTGCTCAACCCGCTCTTCTTTAGCTCTCTTCCGACTCCTATAAGAGTCTCCATGCTCAGGGAATCCACTCTTCCATGGAACCTTGACCCCGACGCCTCGTGTCCGACCGGGGTGCTCTTTGTTTCCTAGGGCCACTGTTAGCTCGTCTTTCTCCCTGTCTGGGTGAAAAGATCCTTGGGTGAACTGGGCGTACAACTCATGAACTCTTTGCATCATTGCTTCGTCTTCGGTGCTCTTGAATGATAAACACCCAGTAGACAAGATATCTGCCCTCGCTAGCACGTAGTGCTTCACTCGGTCTGGTAGTCCGATCAAGGGACTTGTGCCAGTCAATTGGACCGCTTCTAATTCCTACCTCTCCCATTGAGCAATTTTACTCGCGTACCCACTCGTGCCAAGTCAGTGGGGGTGAGTATTCCTTCTTGCGATGCTAATGTGGTCCTCACTGGACTTCCTTGCTGCTTCGGATTGCTTCATCGCCAAAACTCATCCCAATATGGCTCTAATCTTGGGTACTCTCTGATGGCTGACCGGTTTTTCTTCACATAATTTATGTTCAGCCTCGCCTTGAAGTTTCTCCACGCCGCATACATGGTCATCAATGCGTCGCGACGCACGAGTTCTTCGGCTCCTTCGGGGAATTCAAAGGTTTCTTTGAGCTCTGTCCACAGATCCTCTTTCGTGGCTCGGGGCACTTTATGCCAATCCGAATAGGTGATTGGCACTTATCCCTTACGATGTACCCGCATGTTGACCTGTATTTTGCTGCTGATTTTCTCGGTGCAACAGGACCCCCAGTATCTAAGACCTCTGAGATGTTGTACCGGCCTTCAGGCTTCTTATTTTTCCCTCGTCCTCGGCGTCTTGCAACAGGAGCATCATCTGCAACAGCGATGGAGGGTAAGGTACCTGCTCGGGCTCCCCCCCATTATAGGCTCGGTTTTGGGCTCCATTAGAACTACAGTTCGACCCGAAACATAATTTTTGTCAATTATTACAGAATCATCTCATGGAATTTCAAAGTACAGATGTACTATCCTGTGTGTAATATGTATAATTGCTACACTTTGGCAGATTTCATGCATATGAATCCCACAAACTAATATGCTATTACTCAAAAGTCAAAACTCTGACAACAAAGTTACAAGTCGTAACAATCGATAGTCATTATTGGTGCGGTTGTTCTCCTGGACCTGAAGTTTGATAGCTTATGATCTCGATTCTATGAGGCCCAGTTGCAAACTTGTAGAGCCTATCGAATCGACTAACTTCCAGAAATCATGAATAACAATTACCTCGTCGGGGGAGGGCGGCGGCGTCGGGGGCGGCGTCGGGCACGGGCGTGGGGGTGTCGAGGGTGGTGACCTTGGCGTCGGCGGGGAGGACGGCGTCGTCGGCGCGGCGCGAGGCGTCGGGCGGCGATTGTGGCGGCGTCGGCGAAGGCGGCGGCGTCGAGGAGGGCGGCGTCAACGAAGCGGCGTCGGGCGTGGGCGTGGCGGCGATCGTTGCGGCGTCGGTGCGGCGGGAGTTTAGGGGTTTAGGGCGCGACAGAAGCTGCGGGAATTTAGGGTTTAGGGCACTCGGTGAGAAGAGTGATTGTATCCATTTTATATACGGAGCATATTATCAGTGGCGGTTCTTCACAAGAACCGCCACTGATACGCTTATCTGTGGCGATTCGTATAAAGAACCGCCACTAATACATATATTATGTGTGGCGGTTCATTATACGAACCGCCACAGATAAGTTTATCAGTGGCGGTTCTTCAGCGGTTCTTGTGAAGAACCGCCACTGATATAATTA
Source organism: Otatea glauca (assembly GCA_036346275.1). Lineage (NCBI taxonomy): Eukaryota > Viridiplantae > Streptophyta > Magnoliopsida > Poales > Poaceae > Otatea > Otatea glauca. Next base: position 25,371,481 of record CM070713.1, read on the forward strand.
TCCTAATATATTAATTACCATATATAATCCTAATATAGTAATATACCCTATATAAAACTAATTTACATACAAATGCATATTGTTTACATCACATACAAATGCATATTGTTTACATCCATTACTCCATACAAATGCATATTGTTTACATCACATTGCCATTACTCGTATATAGCTAATTATTTTCTTTCACAATTTGCCCTTCTTCATGATGGTCGCGATGATAGGTAGCTCCTTAGTGGTTTCTTCCTCGTGCCTGATGTTGCCATCTACGAAAGGAGGCAACTCATCAAACTGGTTGTACTCTTACTCATCCACGACATTCTCAACTCCGACGATCCTTCTTTTTCCCTAAAGAACTACATGGCACTTCTTATCTGCCGGGTCGATTACATAGAAGACTTGTGCTACTTGCTTCATGAGTACAAATGGTTAAATCTCTGATCAGACATGTTCGATGTCCACAGTAGTGAAGCCGTACTTGTCCACCTTGACACCCTTTGGGAGTTGTACCCAACGACACCGAAACATCGGGATCTTAAAAATACAATAGTCGAGCTCCCAAATCTCTTCTTACTGCCTGTGTTGTCATAGGCATCTATGCGGACACTACTATTTTGGTAAGTGCTTTTGCTATCCTGAGATCTCGTGTAAAAGGTATATCCATTTATGTCTTTATCTTTGATTCTTGATCTTCGATCTTCAATCTTTACCTTCTTGATCTTCAGCTCCTTAGAACAACTTCCGGACGATGCGTCTAACGATTAAAGAAGAAGCAAATACAAACCAACTCAAAAGATAAATCAAATAAAATCCAAATTGAGAACGGATAGTATTGGATCACAAAGGCTTAGATGAATTTAGGAACTTGAATGGATTAGATCACAGATTAGACAAAAGAGAACATGCTTTCGGAATACACCGAAAAGGAAAAGACTGATAACTGAGAAAGAAAGAATAATATTCCAAAGAATATTTCTCCTAAAGTTATTATCTTGATTGGATAGACAATGAGATATGAGCTCTCGATCTATAAACGGGTCCATAAAGATACGTTAGTTCGTAATGAACTAAACTGATGCTCAATGCTGACTTTTGTTGACCAAATAGATACACAGTCAAACAAAAGAAACATAGACTAATAGATTAGATATGGCACAAGGATATGACATATGGCCAATGATCTATCGACCAAGTCCACGAATGAATTCTAGGTCAATGGTAGATTAGATTTTCAAGAATAGGACATGGACAAGCGGGGTCAACATTCATGCGATTCGATCTGAGATCAGTCATACGTCAATCAAGAGGCTTGACGATGACAAGGCAGCGAGGAAATGAAGACAAGGCCAAACTCATAGGTGATGGGGTTAGATTACAATAAGGCGATAGAGAGGATGATGATAGTACACTAGGGCTTTTGCGAGCATGCACACATGCAAAGATAGCGAAGCAACGACAGGACACTCATGCAAGGATGAGATGTCGATTATCGATACAATGATATGGTAGCAAGGTTATGATATGGCTCAGGATTGATCTGCGAGTTGCGAGGTTTACATGACATGATGCATCGTCAACGATAGATTGGACCCAAGGTTAAGTTAGGGTTTGAGAGGAATGAATCGCGGATAGATCCACTTGGCATTGGGATAGGATAGGTAGGGTTGGCTGTGTGATAAAAGATTACAAAGGGTGGTTAACCGAAACAAGATCTGATAATGAAAGGGACTAGATCGAAGACGACGGGTAGATTCTAGAATATGGCATTGATGGCAACCGAAGACCAAATGAACTCTAAAGATGGGCAAACCAGAGAATGATAGCCTACTGGACATGATGACACGACCAAGGCGAACTAAGATGGTTGGCGGCAAAAGATGGCGCGCGGCACTGACGAAAGGCGGCGGCTAACGAATATTAAAATTTTCAGTTGATGGAACAACAAAGGGGAAGTGAGCACCACGTAGAACGCGGCGAGACGATCTCAACGGTATAAGCGGATTTGACGGCAAGCCAAAGGACAGATCACAAACTACCGATGAACGGCTGCTAAAGCTAATAGATCAAACGGCCATAACTATTAAAATAATAGATGAAACCTAACTAAATTTTACAGAGAGCTATCTAGGACCCTAAGGCACAATATGACGTGAAAGGATCAGAGTTTTACCATCTAGATCAACAGGGAACGCACAAGGAAGTTTTCAGCTGTACGTGCGCTGTCTGATCAGGGAAGATTGCATTTTCTGTAGAAATCCCGTGGACAAAACCTTGAGTTAGGGTGAGCAACAGGTAGAGAACATCAAGATGAGTCTACAGAAAAAATTTCACCATCAAATTCGCAAAAACAAAGGAGAACAGGCGACGACAAGATTAGAGATTGGAACGACCGTAACTTTTGATTTGCTTGATGAAACTGCACCAAATTTGGTGGAGAGGTAGATTAGACCATAAGGCACAAGATGACATGAGAGGATTTTATAAAAACTCACCAGAACAACGGGGAACGCGATGCCAAGTTCGGCCGACGAGGGCGGCTACGGTTTTTAGGGTTTGGGAGGAGCTTTGGGGATTAGGGGTGCGTGGGAGGGGTCTTAGGACACTTATATTGGCTAAGGAGTTGTACCATACAAGAAAACACGAAGAAAAATCGGATTTGGATTGAAAACGGATCAGATCGAACACCTGGCGCACAATGAACAGTAAACGATGACGTGGCGCATTGTGGTGCGTCGGATGAGGATCGGAGGGCTGCGGCTGGGCGATGACGTGGCCGGCTCTGGAGCTGACACGTGGATTTAATCCAATTTCCGAATTAAAATAATTCCAGAAATTAAAATAATTCGTTCAGAGCAATAAAAATACCAGAAAAATTCCACAAAAATTCTAGAAAATATTTTAAGACATTTGGAGCTCAAATAAAATGTTTTGAACCAAAATTTATTTAAAATTTTGCAGTATTTAATTAAATTTAACAAAAGGTTTAATTTAAATTAATTTCTAAATAAATCCAAATGAATAGCAAACGAACTCCGAAAAATATCAAAAAATTACAGAAAATTCCTTGAAGCACAATGAACTCAAATAAGACTAAATTTATTTTAATTGAAGTATATATTCATCAAATTAAATTATTTTAGAATTAGAAAATTCTAGATTAAGCTCTATTAAAGCGAGAAAATCAGCGGGGATTTTTGGAAAGATGAACTAAACAAAAGTGTCGATGTTTCGAGCACCGGTGAGTGAATTTTTTAGTCAAGGGGTCGCGCGTTCCCTATCCTTGAATGGTTAGACTCAAGAAGCCCAAGATGTATACTGGTTCGGGACGAATGTCCCTACTCCAGTTCGTGTGGTGGTGCTATATTGCTTCGGATGCAGATGATCGCGGTATTACAAGCGAGAGCTAAGGATTCGAACCGTGGGAGCAAGAACAGCTTGCCGTAGAACCGAGAAAGGGTCTCTCTCCTTCTCTCGAGAGGACCCCGCCTCCCTTTTACAAAGGAGGCGAGTTACACGGGAGTTGGGACAAGAAAGGATGAGGTGTCCTAGGCTAGGAGTCCTGGTCCTTGGTCTTGGCGATTCTGATCGGCGTCCACTTACCCCACGTCGGGTCGGTGGACTCATCGAGTGGCGCAGTTTTCCGTGTCATCGGGAAATGGCGCACCTACCCTCTTGTACGTTCGTCAAATGCTGACGCCTCAATGCCTGGCTCCGGTGCTGCCTTGAGAGGGAGCGTGTCCTTACACTGTGCATGACTGGATGATGAGACTGGAGTTTTGACTTTGGCAACCTCCTCGCTACCTTGAGAAGGAGCCACCTGCCCTCGCGCGGTCTTTCCAATCTATTGTGTCCGTGGGGCAGGTGGCCAACGGCCCGCGACGGCCTGGCACTCGGCCCTTGGTCGGAGCTTGTGGGGAGTCCGACCTGTGGCGGGGGTCGGACGCCCCCTAGTTGGTTTGGTCGGGGACGAGTGTCCTTTGTGGCCCGTGAGAGCCTTTGGCGAGCGGGCTTAGGGCGGCCGTTCGTCCTCCGGCGTGGGGGTACCCATGGTATGAGTACTCGTCAGTAGCCCCCGAGCCCCCGAGCGAGTTCGTCAGGTACGGTCGAGGGTTTGGCTTGGTCAGTTAAACCCGACCGAGTGCGGCGATCGGACTTGGTTGGACGATCCGACTGACCTGGTCGGCTGGGTTCGACTGACTCGGTCGGTCGGTTCCGGCCGGGTGTGCTCGAGCGCATCTGGCAACTGGAGCCCCAGGCGGTCGAAAAGTCGGTCGGGGAGGTATCTCTACCGGCAGAGGCCTTTAATTACTTCATTGCACGCGCCGTGCGTGGTTTGACAACCCTTCACCATACGCCTTCTTGGCCGCTCCGAAATCTGGTCAGGGCCGCTTCATCTTCCCGCGTCTGTATTTATTCGGGACCGTTTGGCTTCCCCTCTTCTGGGTATATAAGGATATCATCGCCTGTTTGAACGATTATCCCCAGCCCAGAACCTTGCCTTGCAACCTTCGATGGCTTTGCCACTGATCTTTGAATTTGATGCTCCACCGGCGCCCGAGGAGGAGGAGGACCCTCTAGCCGCGCTTTGGGCTGAGTACAACCATGCGCTGGCTGAACTTGCGGAAGTGGAGGTCGTGGCCCGCGATAGCACCGTCGTCGACGCGCTGCTCGAGGTAGTTCCGAAGCTTTTCAAGGCGAGGAGCGCCCTTGTTGAAGTAGTAGGGCGCACGCGCCGGGCGTAGACTCTAGGTTCTTACAAAGTATTATGTAACGTTCGAACCAGGGGGTTTATAATAAAATTTCTTTCCCTTTTGATCGCGGCATCTGTCTGTGTGATGAGTTCGTTTAGGCACTTTTCCCAACTAACCTAGCCCCCGAGGGTTGGCAGTCGGTAAGTGGCTGTTTCTCTCAAGCACGGACACTCGGATGCCTTACGCGTTGCTTTGGTCGGCACGGACGCCCAGATGCCTCTCGGGAGGTTCTGGGGTCCGAGTGCCAATTTTACGTCGTAACTGGACGTGGCCTTGGTCGGCGCGGATGCCCAGATGCCTCTCGGGAGGTTCCGGGGTCCAAGTGCTAGTTTTACATCGTAGCTGGACGTGGCCTTGGTCCGCGCAGACGCCCAGATGCCTCTCGGGAGGTTCTGGTGTCCAAGTGCTAGTTTTACGTCATAGCTGGATGGGGCCTTGGTTGACGCGGATGCCCAGATGCCTCTCGGGAGGTTCTGGTGTCCAAGTGCCAGTTTTACATCGTAGCTGGATGGGGCCTCGGTCGACGCGGACGCCCAGATGCCTTTCAGGAGGTTCTGGTGTCCGAGTGCCAGTTTTACGTCGTAGCTGGACATGGCCTTGGTCGACGCGGACGCCCAGATGCCTCTCGGGAGGTTCTGGTGCCCGAATGCCAGTTTTATATCGTAGCTGGATGTGGCCTTGGTCGGTGCGGACGCCCAGATGCCTCTCGGGAGGTTCTAGTGTTCGAGTGCCAGTTTTACATCATAGCTGGACGGAGGGCGTCCATCCCAAGTACTCATCTGGTGAGGGTACCTTTGAGAGGAGTGGCGTGGGTCCCACGTGTGCGCCCTATCCGCAGTGTGGGACCGGAGGGTGGCGGGCCAGCGTTTACGCGTTGGTTTGAGCGCCGTGCTCGTGTGAGCTAATAGCGGGTGATCCGAGTGGGGCACAGAGATCCCTCCCAAGGGGACCTTTCCAGCGGGCGATCCCGGCGTGGGTGTCGTCCTTCGGGGTGACCCATGAGAAACCTTTCTTTACTCGATCCGTATCGGACTCAGGCCGTCCGCCGGCCGAGCACGGCTAAATGTTACCCATCGATGGGTTTCGCGGGAGAGCGTGAAGTATGGTCTCGGACACGAGTTAAGATGATTGTGTCATCAGCTGACCCAACTAGAGGCCCACTAGGGGCTCGTCTTGTCCTCACCCCTTTCTCAAATTTCTGCTAGGGTGGCTCTGAACCCACTTGGTGGATCAGGCCTTTGGAACCCGCAGCCTTAGACTGGGCCCCGGGCGCGAGCTATCGTGCTCTTTTTGCCACTTCGGGGCTGTTGCGGCCCAGCGGGCCTTTCGTAACAGTTACGGTGTAGCCGACCCGGCCCAAAGGTAGAACCCGAGAGGTCGTGGGGCACGCTGCTCGATACGGTGTCTTTTCGCCTCCTGCTGTCTTGCCAAGTTTAAATGCGTAGAGAAGAAATTTTGAAATCATTGCCTTACCGTTGGTGCAGCAGCCGGAGGGATGGGATGCGCGACGCCTCACCCGAGGCAGTGTCTATTCGGCAGGTGCCGGTTCGGCTGGCATCTGTTCGGCTCCTATAAACTCGACGCGGGGACGCTGGGCAGGCGCTTGCCTTCGCTTTTCCCTGCCTTCCTGCCTTCGCCTGAGACAAGAGAAAAACAGAGCAAAGGAGCCGGAGAAGAGAGCTCCCCACCTTCCTCTTTTCTCACCTCTTTTTCGCAAAGGAGCCGGAGAAGAGAGCAACTCGCGGACGAACGGATTTAGCGGGAGTGCCGACAAGGGTCGCCGTCCCTTCACCGGGGGATGATGAAATCGTCGTGCCTACCTTGTTCGGACTCCCGCTACATCCGTTCGTCCGCGGGTTGCTGCATTACTACAAGGCGGAGGTGCACCACCTCAACACCAACGGCGTACTTCACATAGCGGTCTTCATTACGCTGTGTGAGGCGTTCCTGGGGATCGACCCCCACTGGGCGCTCTGGAGGCACTTCTTTCACGCGCGGCCAAGGAAGGACAAGCCGACGGACACCACGGCGCCCATAGGCGGCGTGGCCTTCCAGCTGCACAGCGGCCGCGGATCGGATTACATCAACGTGAAGCTGCCGTCCTCAAATCAGGGGTGGCACTCCGAGTGGCTCGTCCGGTGCGGGAGCGGCGCCCGGCCTTCAGCGCCGATTTCTGGCGGGGCCCGGTGGACTTGGGGTGCCAACCGGAAGGAGAAGAACAAAGTGGCCGTGATCAGCAACCGGATCAAAGTCCAGAGGGAGCGGGGACTGACCGATGACGTCGTCGTGCGCATGTTTATGAAGATGCGCGTCCAACCCCTCATGGACAGGGCGCGCCCCATGTTTCAGTACGAGGGGGCATCCGATCTTATGAGAATGGCAAGGTCGGAGCTCTCCGCGTTGGAGTCGAGCCGGTGTCCCTTATCGCAGGCGGAGTGCCAGAGAGGCGGGTGGTTACCCCGAGCCATTCTTAGCGCGCAATCCCCCGAACATGGTAACCCGAGCAGATCTCTTCCTTTTTTCCTCTTCCCCCTCAGCCCTTAGTACTTGGTCTGACTAGTGTTTCTGCGTTTTCCAGGGGCTTGCCGGGATGGTCTCCTAGGCATGGCTGCCGGGGGAGAAGGAGTTGAGGGCTGTGGTCCGCGCGGAATCCGTGAAGTGCGAATCCGCCCGTAAGAGGAGGAAGGAAGAGAGGAGGAGGAAGAAGAAGGAAGAGCGCGCGACGAAGGCCGCCCTCGGCGAGGAGGTCTCCCACACGACCGCCATTGAATCGGCCGGTCTGGGGTCGACCTCCGGTGACAGTAGTGACAGCGGCGGTGGCGACCCATACCGCGGGCTCGAGTTCAGGCCGTCGAATGGTGGCGGCCTGGACGTGGGTGCCAGCGTGAGCGCCGCCGTCGTCATGCCTCAGGTGGAGGAGCCCCTGGTGGTGGCGTCTTCAGGAAAGCGGAGGCGCGGCTCCCCTCCGCGAGGGGGCGTGAAAGAAAGCTTGATTCATGCGCACCGCTCGGCATTTGTGAGTGTCCTCCTCGTCCCCAAGTCGCATTGCAGTAGAATAGTTCAAGTAGTTTCTAATCGACCGCTGTGTGTAGGGCTTACACGGGGGTGGCCGTGGCAGCGGCGGCGCATCCGACGGAGGCCCTGCGAGGGCCGGTGCCGTCCCCGCAGCCAGCAGGGGTCGAGGAGCCACGGGTCGAGCCAGGGCTATCGGCGAAGACGACGCCGCCGGTAGAATCGATAGGGACCGAGGCACCGCGGGCGGTGTCGGAGCTGCTGGCGGGGCGGACAACATTCGCGGCACTGGTGGCCGAGCCGGAATGCGAGGAAGGTCCGACGACCCTTGGCGAGTAGGGGCCCCACCCGGAGGCCGAGGAGGGTGAGGGGGAGCTCCCGCCGCCACCACCGGGGAAGCCGCCGGCTTTCACGATCCGGGTTCTGGGGATCTCGCCACCGCCGCCGAGAGCTGCCGGAGGAGTGGCCGAGAACATCGGGCGATCGTCGGTAGTCGCCTTGCCTTTGGACGACCGCGGAGCGCGAAGTGGGAGGCCCTCGGGAGGGCGCTCGGCGCGGCCGAGGTGAACCAGTTCGAAAGGTTACGGCTCTCGCCTCGAGTCTTCCAACAAGGCGTTGGATGAGATCAGCGGGGAATCGCCGTCGTAGCGGTAAGCCAAACAAAACCCGCCCTTGCGGTATCGGCGAGTTTGTGGTGGACTAATAGGGTGTTTATGTTTCAAAGACTTGCGGGCCCATTCGGGGACAAGTCAGAGCTCCTCCGGCGCTTGCGGCGGGCGGGCGGCAGAGAGGAAAGTGCAACGGTTGCGTCCGAGTGCGCGATGCTCGGGGGCCTTAGCTTGCGACGGCGAGAGCGGAGAAGGCCGCTGGAGCTGGGTCGGTCGCGAGTCTTGTTTGAGGCGTCGGACAAATAAGTCCTTGAGGCGAGGTGTTGAGCTCGAGTCCCTCTGGCGGAGGCCAATAGCGCCAAGAGAGGGCTGTCGTCGCCCGGAGGAGACTCCCTTGTGATCGGGCGACCCGCCTCCAAGGTGGCCAGCGACAGGCCCTAGGGACACCTAACAAATGCGTCTCGGCGGGGGCCGCCTTGCCGAGCTAGCCTTGGCGGAGGGCGAGCGAGAATCGGCAGCCCTCGTCGAAGATCTTCGGAGGGATGTCGCACACGCCCAAGAGGCGCAAGAGCGGGCTAGGGCCGAGGAGGAGCTCCGTGCTCTGACGAACTCCACGGCTGGTAAGTGACCCAACCCCTCAATCGATTTCGTGGTCGTGGATTGTGGGGCGCGCTCCTTTGACGCTGTTTCGGTTTGCAGAGCTACAGAAGAACTTCAATGAAGCCGTCGAGGTGCGGAGATTGGCAGTGGAGGCCCGCGACGCGGCGTCCACGGTGCAGGACGTGACCTTATCGACGCTGCAGTTGGCGGAGAGTCGGTCGGTGGCCGCGGTGGCGACCGCCGAGTCGGCGGGAGGTCTGCGACCGAGTGCTCGGAACCGTGCCGGGTCCGAGTTCGTTTGCCACCGAGCTAGCCCGCGTGCCCGAGCACGTCGTGAGCTCAGTGAGCCAAGGCGTCGCGCTCGGAGCCTCTTCGGCGCTTGTCTGCACCATCTCCCACTACGACGATATCGACCTTGCCACCGTCAGCAGTGGGATCACCGAGAACCGGACCGATGTGGAAATCGACGGGTTCGAGATCCAGGTTGAGCCGCACGCTCGGGTGATCGCCGACAGGATATCGCCGCGGAGTGTCCTCCACCGAGAGTAGGAAAAAAGTTAGATGTTTTGCCTTTTGTAATGTAAAAACCTTAGTGTGCAATGAATTCAAAGTTTCACAAGTTTCGACTTGTCCTTTGCACTTTCCTGCTGTTATGAACACTCGACGACCATAGCTTTAGAAACCGCAGGGGTTGTTCAAGCGTAGGTTGGTGTGTTAACATTTACGAGGGAAGCGCGAAGAGAGCAAGAACTTGGCTACGAAATGCCCAGCTGCACTTACGCAGGATAGGGGTGTTACCGACCGACCACGGGTCGCTCCGTGTGGGCACTTCCTTCTTCCACGAAGGGCTACTTAGCAACCGTAGCCGCCGGGGCGTAGGCCGTAGCGCTTGGGTCGAGAGGGTTACCGCTTAGGGGGAACCCAATGGCCGGTCGGGTCACCGACACTTGTGAGTGACCAGGAACTTGGCTAGGAAATGTTCACCCGTACTCGCGCAGGAAAGGACTGTATCCGACCGATCACGGGTCGTTCTGTGTGGGTACTTCCTTCTTCCACGAAGAGCTACTTAGCTACCGTAGCCGCAGGGGCGTAGGCCGTAGCGTTTGGGTTGAGAGGGTTACCGCTTAGGGGGAACCAAATGGCCGATCGGGTCACCGACCCATGTGAGTGTGCGAGTGTGCCGACTGGCAGCCCCGAGTGGACTCGGAGGAAGGGCAAAAAGGTGCGAGGGATAAGAAAGAGTTTTAGGATATAATCGCCTTAACTTTTCTATGTTCCACAGTTGGAGACGACGTTGCCATCTGCATCCTTGAGTCGAAAGGTACCAGGTCGGAGGACTTCCACCACGGTGAAGGGGCCTTCCCATTGTGGGGAGAGCTTGTGGCTGTCTTTGTTGGACTGAATCTAGCACAGAACCAGGTCGTCCATGTTGAAAGGCCGGCCACGGATCTGACAACTTTGGTAGCATCGCAGTGTTCTTTGTGCCAGCGATCCGCAGAATGGCCCGTCACCGCGCCTCGTCGACACGGTCGATGGCGTCTTGTTGTGAGTCGAGCCCCGTGCCTCATTAAAGGCTTGTAGTCTCGGGCGCCGTGCCGGATCGGTTGGCAAAGGCGACCGGCACGAACACCATGAAGAATGGCGTAAACCCGTGCGTCGGTCGGTGTGGTCGCGAGCTCGGAGGGCGGAGGTAACTTGGCCACCCATCGTCCTGCGAATTTCTTGATCGGTCGAAGATTCATGGCTTGAGCCCTTGGAGGATCATGCGTTTGCCGCTTCGACCTAGCCGTTGGTCAGGATGGGCCACGGCGCCTTGTCGGCGCGGATGTTGAAGTCATCACAGAATTCGAGGAATTCGTTCCCCGTGAACTGCATCCCATTATCGGTGATGATGGAGTTTGGGACTCCGAACCGAAAAACGATGTCGCATAAGAATTTGGCCGCTTGCGCCGATGTAATGCTGGCAACTGGCCTGGCCTCTATCCACTTGGTGAACTTGTCCACTGCGACGAGGAGGTGGGTAAAGCCCCTAGGCGCCTTTTGAAGGGCAGGCGGATCAAGTCCCGGATCGCGAATGGCCGCGTGATGGGGATCGTCTGTAAGAGCTTGTCTTGGAAGATCGTCTGCGGGCAAAGGTGGCATCTCGCCAAGTCGCGAGCGATTCGCTCGGAGTCGGCCACAACAGTCGGCCAGTAGAAGCCTTGTCGAAAGGCTTTTCCTACGAGGGATCGTGGTGCAGCGTGATGACCACAGACACCACCATGGGTATCGAGCAGCAACTGCCTTCCTTGGTTGGCCAGAACGCATTTCTAGAGGACTCCTCTTGTAGAGGTCTTCTCCGACCAGGACGAAAGATTTCGCCCGCCGAGCCAGGCGTCGGGTCTCGGTCGAGTCGGCTGGTAGCGATCCGTCGATCAACCGGTCGATGAAGGGCTTCCTCCAGTCGGAACTGATCATCAGCACGTCGCGGCCCGACCCGGACAATTCCACGTCCGATCGCTCGGCGGTCGGAGCGGTCGCGTCCAACAGGTCGGTCGCCCGCTCGGTTGCCGAGTCCAGTTGGATCGAAGGTTTATGAAGATCGCAAACAAAGATCCCAGGCGGGACCAGTCCTCTACTGGAGGCGAGATTGGCCAGGTAATCGACCTCACCGTTGTAGCGTCTGTAGCTATGGTGAAGTTCGAAACCCTTGAATCTTTCTTCTAGCTTGCGCACTTCCCGACAGTATGCGGCCATGCGGGTGTCTCGGGGCTCCGCGGCCTTCATAACTTGGTCGACGACAAGCCTAGAGTCCCCATGCACATAGAGTCGGCGCGCGTCGAGGTCGGCAATGATCCGGAGACCGTTGACGAGGGCCTCATACTCGGCGACGTTGTTGATCACATCGAAGAGCAGTCGAATGGCGTACTGAAGCTTGTTCTCGATCGGGGAAACAATGACGACTCCTGCACCCGCGCCGCTCTTGGTATAGGACCCATCAAAGTATATTGTCCAGTACTCGGGGTCTTCGAGCGCCGGTGGCGCCTGGGCTTCGGTTCACTCAGCAATGAAGTCGGCCAAGGCCTGCGACTTGATCACCATTCGGGGAACGTATGATATGTCGTGGCCATTGAGTTCGAGTGCCCACTTGGCTATTCTTCCTGAGGCGTCGCGGTTGTGGACAATTTCGTCGAGAGGTGACGAGGTCACCACGGAGACGGGGTGCTGGTCGAAGTAATGGACCAACTTCCTCTTCATGATGAGCACCGCATAGAGCAGTTTCTGCACCTGTAGGTACCGAGCTTTGGACTCGAAGAGTACTTCACTGATAAAGTAGATTGGCTGTTGTACCTTAAGCACATGGCCTTCTTTTGCTCGTTCCACGACAAGTCTTTGCCGACAACCGGGTTGTGGCGGCGATGTAGAGGAAGCGGTTCTCTGGTCTTGAGGCGACCCGGCCGGCGAGTCGGGAATGTTTTCGGTTGGGTGAGGGCTTCACGAGCCTCCTTGGTCGACTAAATTGATCGGACTTCTTGGCGGCTTGTAGGCGGCATCCCGCACTCGCCGAGGCGAGACACAAAAGCGATTCGGGACGCAAGGCATCTGTTAGCTTTGGACTCCTTTTAGGTTGCCGATCGGGCCCATCTTCATGATCGCGAGATCTTCTCGATTGGCCGATGCCACGCTCGGAGATGATGAAGCGAGTAGCTTTCCCTTAGGGACCCGAAAACACATTTCTGGGGTTTAGCTTTACGAAACCGTCGGAGGTTCGCAAAGGTTTCCTAGTCGCGATGAGGTCATCGGCCTTCTTAGTTTTGTGACGATGTCGTCGGCGTACTCGACGTTATGGCCTGTCGGTCACTAAAGCACGTTTGCATACATCGTGGTATGTGGCGCCCGCATTTTTAGACCACATGGTATTGTTACATAACGAGCAGGCGAGCGAAGTGATGAAAGAAGTCGCGAGATGGTGAACTCCTTCACGCTATCTAGTGATAGCGAGTAGGCGTCCAAAAGGACAAGGATTACGCACCTGCGGTGGAGTCGGCGACTTAGTCGATGCGGGGGCAAAAGGCAGGTCCTTGGGACATGCCTTGTTCGAGCTCGTGTAGTCAATACACATTCTCCATTGCCGGTTTTCTTTTTACATGGGCGGGGTTGGCGGCCACTGGGTGGCGTGCTTCTTTCACAAACCCTACGGCCAAAAGTTTGGCGATCTCCTCCCTATGATCCTGCGCTTCTCCTCGTCGAGCGGTGCGGCGTTGGCGACCCGGCCTGAGCACGGTCGGATGTTCAAGGAGTGCTCGGCGACCTCCGCCAGGATTCACGGCATGTCGGAGGCCTCCATGCGAAGAGCGTCTCGGTTGGCGCGAGGAAGTCAGCAGTAGCGTTTTCTATTTGGCGGGGCGGCTCAACCAGCCTTTGTTTTTGGCGGATCCTCGGGATCGACGCGACCTCCGCCGTCTCTTGGCGGACTTGAAGGAACTTGGCCCGACTTGCGGAGTGAGGCGGACTCGAGGTTTCCTTAGGATATTGCGAGTTGGTGATCGATAGCTGCCGATGCCGACTCTTCAACTGCCGCTCGTAGGCTGTGTAGGCAAGCTGAAAGGATGAGGCCATGGTGATTACTCTCCGCGGCCCTGGCATTTTCAGCTTGAGGTAGATGTAGCTGGGGACCGCCATGAACTTGGCGTAGCATGGCCTCCCCAGGATGGCATGGTAGGAACTGGGAAAGTCTACAACCTCGAAGGTGAGGGTTTCATTGCGGAAGTTGTCCGGCCCCCCGAAAGTGACCGGAGGTCGACCTGCCGGAGCGGGTGAGCCTGTTGGCCCGGGATGACGCCGTGAAAGGGCGCCTTGCTCGGTCAGATACTTGAGCACTGGCGCTTTGTTCCCACGATGGGTCGACAACGGCGGATATCTCCCAGGTATGGAATGTAGTCGGGTGGTCAATTCGATCGAATGTGATCGGAGATTCCGACCACGAAGGTACATGGGAATGGCGAAGTCGTGTGTGGACCTCGTGAAGCGAGTTTGAGCTAAGCTTGTTGGCATAGCATGCCCGATCGCCCAAAAGATCATTAAGCGGCCCGTCGGGTTACGGGAACTCGGCGTCCGCCTTCTTTGCTTTCGGCACATGGTGCCGAAGTCTTGCTCTTGCCCTTGCCCCGCGACGATGTGGGGTGCGAGAGAGGAGCGCTTGGGACCATGATCCGGTATTTGTGCTTAGCGGGGATACCGTGGTTCGGCATGGGCTCTCCATTAGCTTCTTGAAGTGGTGAGCGCTGCTGTATCTCTGCTGCGGGATGGTGGCGGCCCGCGACCAAGTAACCTCCGCGGCCTTGTTTCC